>JAVJAQ010002054.1:0-600000 GCA_032362365.1 Zygogramma bicolorata
ATGAAGAAGAAAATTCAAATTCTCCCGAACTGAAAATCATAAATCCACTTGTTACCCCAAAACCATCATCCGAAACTTTTACTTCAGGGACCAAACCCAAACAGAAACAATTTAGCAAATTGGCAAACCCACCACTGGATAAAGTGAGGACCAGATCAACCTCGGAAAAAAAATAACCGTAAACAATAGAAACATTGGATCACTACAAATTCTTTTAGAAGAGTACTGTAATTGTAATTAGTTGTATCTTCATTATTTGTCTGTACTTTTTTTTTCCATAAACTGAACATGGATCAATATATCAGAGATTTTTCCAACAAACCTATAAAAACACTCATTCTGAACAATTCTATCGAATTAACCGAGATATACAAGTCTGAGAGTAAAAAAAAGTCCAATTCTGATATATTTTCCATTTATCATAATAACATTCGTAGTGTACATAAGCACTTTGATGAGTTCCAAGCTTTCATATCCGACTTCGACCCACCTTTCAAATGCATTATATTATCTGAAACTTGGGAAATCAAAGACTCAGAAATACTACACCTACCGGGTTATGTTTCAGTTCACAACAATGATGTTAGAGGGAATCAAAATGATGGCATAATTGTATTTATTGAAAGTTATATGAGTTTTGAGTACCAACTAGTGAAAGTCAGCGATTCAAATGGAATTTTGATAGAGATTAATTACAATAAAGAACAAATTGGATTATTAGCGCTTTATAGATCACCAACAACTGTGATAACTGAATTCAATAAAAAATTGGATACATATCTAGAAACATTAAATATTAACAAATATAAATACTTCCTGATCAGCGGCGACATGAATATAAACATTCAAAATAATGAAGTAGATACAACCGATGAATATTTGAATATTATGTCTGAAAATGGCCTAATCCCTATAATCAATGAACCTACGAGAGTCACTACTACCTCTGCATCCTGTATCGACCATATATTTTGCAATAATATAAATGAGGACTATTCAGTAATTATACCAGCAATACTAAAAACTAATATAACAGATCATTACTCAGTAACTGCAGGAATCATAATGGAGAAAAAAACCCAAACGATAGATGAATTCACACATTGGAAAAGATTAGATAACAATCTACTTCTCACAAATATAGAAAACGAAAACTGGGAAATTATTTATGGCTGCGAAGATGTCCAGGAAGCAACAGATCACTTTTACGAAATACTGAACAAAAACATAAAACTTGCAACATCAGTGTACAAACAAAAAATCAAACGCAAAAAGAAACCCTGGATTTCGAACGGAATAATCATCTCAATAAAAACGAGAGATAAACTATACCAGGCTGTCTTGAGAAACCCCGACGATCAAAACACTAGAAAAATGTATACCGACTACAGGAATAGAGTCAATCGTCTAATCCAAAGAGCTAAACGAAATTATTTTTCTTCGAAAATATATGCATCTAACTCTTCCAAAGATGTGTGGGACGTGGTTAAAGAATTTTCTGGCTCTCTTAATCGATCAGATCAAATCACCAAAATCGTCACGGAAAATGGGGATATTATAACGGACAAAAAAAAAATGGCAGATAGGTACAATGAGTATTTCACAGAGGTTGGGGAAAAATTAGCTCTGAAATTAGAGAGCGACTTAGAATTCACTGGTATCGGCTCAAATTATCCGCATTCTATGTTCATGGAGACTACAAACCCACATGAAGTTAAAAACCTAATTTTAGAACTTAAAAATAAAAAAGCAGTAGGTCCTGATGGTATATCAAATGAGTTACTGAAATCACTAGTACATTACATATCGGAACCACTGAGTCACATAATAAATTCAGCAATTTCCAACGGTAGAGTTCCACACCAATTCAAAAGCGCTATCATCAAACCATTGTACAAATCAGGAAAAAAATATCTCGTTGAAAACTACCGTCCAATTTCTCTTACATCTAGTGTCTCAAAAATATTTGAGAAGGTAATAAAAAATAGGCTGATCAACTATCTTAACCAAAAAAACATCATTTCATCAAAGCAGTTTGGTTTCAGGCAAAACATGTCAACTCAGGATGCAATAGCTTATTTAACTTCTCGGATTTATTCCACAGTAGATGATTCCAAGGCCTGTCTAGGAGTTTTTTTAGATCTCGCAAAAGCCTTCGACACTATCAGTCATAGGCTGTTGCTGGATAAGTTGGAGGGCATAGGAATTCGGGGTAGTGTTCTGAACTTATTCCGTAGCTATATATCTGATCGTAAGCAAACCGTTGTAATTGATAATCAAATGAGCCAGGAGAGAACAATCACGTTTGGCGTACCACAGGGAACTGTCCTTGGGCCGATTCTTTTTATTGTATACTTGAATCAACTACTCAACCTAGACTCAGAGGGTAAAATCGTATCATTCGCTGACGATACGGTTGTTCTTTATGAAGGGCAGACATGGAATGAAGTGAAAAACACCGCTATTAGAGATTTACATAATATTTTCGATTGGTTCAGAAAAAACGGATTAACGATAAACCATAATAAAACGAATGTCATACCATTTACTACGTATGAAAAATATCTACCCTCGTATAATTGTTTAGAAATCAATAATAATCAGCTGAATATAGGGAGCTCTGTTAAATATCTTGGCATTATGATTGATTCATTTCTCCGATGGGATATTCATGTTCAGAGTGTTGTAAATAAATTACGACGTCTCATATACAAATTTCGTCAAATGAAAAATATTTTGGGAATACGTCATGAAATCGCTCTACCATTCTTTGGTGGAATCTATTATACAATACGGTATAATTGGATGGGGGGGGGTCCGAAAAACCAAACTGAAACCACTGGAAACTCTTCAGAAACGAATTCTCAAAATAATTCTAAACAAACACCAACGTTATTCTTCTGACCAGTTGTTCGATGATGCTCAATTATTAGATATACGACAGCTTTATTGCAAGACCATACTCATTTTCACCTATAAAAATAAAGGAACTTCAGTTGCAGAACACCACTACTATACCAGAGGAAAAAAAACTGCATTGGAGGCTTGTCCTCGTGCCCAAAAGTCATTTGGACAAAGATCTTATCAGTATATAGCTCCCAGATTGCGAAACTTCTTACCTCCTTCACTCAAAATGATAAACTCAAAGAGCTTGTATAGAAAGAAAGTGAAAGCTTGGATCTTGTCGAAGGCAAGACACACATTTCATAACCTCATAGATTCGTAATCAATTTCGAATATACTTACATTGCATCAATAACTCCGCGAAAATCCCTCTTATACTTATACTGGTGAAGTAATTGAATTTGATATTAGCATTCATAAATAAAATAATGTAATTATCTGTTGTTATGTATAAGGTTCACAATTCCCATAGACAAGTTCTTGAGAACTTATTTGGGTAACCCTTCTCTTGCCACTAAAATGAAATGCATGCTTATATCATTGTTTTTATTATTCTAGTGCACATGTATGTATTTGTATTTTTGTATTTTTTATGATCAATAGAGAATATTATTATTATTATTATTATTAATCGAGAAAGACACCTTGATACGTAGAAATGACGTAAAGGTGTCGCCCTAAAATTCTAAACAATATCGTATCAATTGCAACACCAGGGTTCCGAGACATCATAGAAGAATCTAAGATTCCAAATAGAGATAAAAAATGAATTGATATTGATGAAAAAGGTATTGTAACTGAGCTACGCACGAAGATTTAAGATGAGTTGTGTCATTTATATCCAACAATTCACTTCTGATAGAAGTGTTTACGAAACCGCATCCATATTCGGTTCATTTCATCGATCTTATATATATATATATTCATTCACAAATTTCAATGATGTTTCGAATTTGAACGATCGTTTTCATGAATAGGTATATCTTGAGCAGGATGTTGGACGACCTGGCCACCCTCCACTTGCTTTTTCAACTGTGGTGGAATTCAGAAAACCTACGAGTAGTTTGGTATATCTCATACACAAATCCCACCTGCGTGGATTAGTATCTGGCAATGAAAATCACATTCCCCCTTCGAAGTGCTTTATGTTAGATTCGAAATAATAAGCCCCGAGTTGACTACATGCAAGATGCTCATCTAACTTGGGTAAGACTAGGTCATATGGGTTCCCGTGGAAAACAAAAAAAGAGAGGAAGGAGAATTCCAGAAATGGAAAAGGATGTACAAACAATTGAATGACTGGGAAGAAAAGTTCTGACATAAAGACCGTATCACCACGAATCTTTGCTTTTGGAAGTTCTTTTTCTCAGTTCATCGGCTCTACTTTCGCGTGGTTGAACTCAATGGCAATTCGATGTGTTAGCCCTATGATAATTCATTTTTTTGTAACTTTCGGTATGGTAGGATATCGAGAGAGCAAATATGTTCCAATGAGAACAATATCGTCTAATCGTGAACAGGCATAAATCATTTAAAAGACTGGGAAACTACTGAATATAAGCATCAAATTATTCATTGCATTGGATCTAGCCTCTCGTACTCTCCAATTAATCATCACCTCAATGAATAAACATAGTTTGAACAACATCATATTCATAGTGCTCAATTTTTTTGCTTCAATTTCTATAACGTATTTACGTTTTCCACCTGCACGTATCAAACATCTGGCTCGTCATTAGCATTACGACCTTCGACCTTCGTCATCTTGGAATATGTGAGCTTTGAAGCTTTGTGACTGTTCACAATTCCAATCAACATAGATCACAAGAAAATAAATTCGCAGCTCACTTGACAAATGTGTAAAATTCAATATTGAAATGGATTCTTTCCTCATAGTCACACCGAAAACATCTTCATATCCATAGACTCGTTGGTAATGTCGAGATTTGATACATTCTGAATTCTGACGATGATTTTCAGGAAGAAAAAAGTATGATTAGTGGAGAAATGATAGATTATATCTTGTCAGTTGATAGCCGATCAAGTAACTCTTAACAGGACTGATAATTTTTACTACGAGGCTGAGATACAACCTGTCTCGGAATATTCGTGTATGGATCTCGGCACCAAAACATTCGTTGAAGCTTTTTGATTCTTTTCAGAGAAGGGCGATCCGTCTTGTTGTTGATTCTTCACTCACAGACTCGCTCACTTCATTGGAGCATCGTAGAAGGCTCGGAGACTTGTCTCTCTCCTATTGATATTTTCACAGTCGGTGCTCTTCTGAATTGTTATCAGTCGTTCACCCTTGGCAATATCTACATGGATGACCCGACAAGTACAGAAATCAATAGAACAGCTGAACCTTGGAACTCCTTGCCGAGACAGGTTTTTCCTGTGGCTTACAATCTTCGAAAATTCAAAGTTAATTCGTATCTCCTCCTTGATTCACGCGGTGTTCTTTGAACATTACAGGGTTTTCCTTTCGTGTGAATAAGCATATAAAAAAATGGCAACGTGGTTGTAACTTCATCAGGTTTCGACAAAATTATAACATTACTCATCTCTGGTCCGAATAAGGCTCTGCTATCTGAGTGTTGTCACTAAAATATCAAATAGTTATGAATGAAAAAAAAAAGGTTTTTCATTCAAACCGGAAATAGTTTAAACCATTTAAGTCGGACAAGTTATCGAACGTGAATTCGTTGGCATTGGAGCAAGTTCAGCAGAATAAATAATTAATAATGGAAATGAGACAATTTATGAGTGATATCGTCTCACCATCTGGTATTCGATGAACTTGACACGGACCCAAGCAAAATATTTCTCATAATTTTTCAATGATGATGGCAATATTCAATAGCTCTAGAGATCGTGGGGATATTTTGTAAATGATTGTTGTGATCTCCCTATTCTTTTCACCAAGTATTGGATGACATGAAACAATGAAATTCATCAAATAAGTAACAAGCAGTCGATACGTGTTGATTTCAATTCAATATGTTTCTTACTTTTTCCGCATCGACTCGCATAAGAAAAACCCAAAAATCACTTCCTCAATACGTCCTACAACTATTTGCTGAAAATACCATAGCTAGAATATTCGATCAGCTGTCGACACGCTATACCAGTCTGATGTTAACGATTCCACCTGTCTCCAGCGAATGAAGAACCTCAAACAAGAAGTAGAAATAACAGAGATGATTATTTTTTTGGAGCAATAGCTCGCAATAACAATATGCAGAGAGTGGTCATCTCTACTAGCGCGTTCGCCCACCGGGTCGAAGCAGAGGGAGTACGGACCCAACAGAAGGTCGTTTTTATAAAATACTAATAAATGAATGGAAATTGTGGGAAGAAACATCAACGCCTTCTATGCGAGCCTTGAAACTGGTTTGGTAAAGAATTTGAGTAGAAAGGGACCTACTCCAACGTTTCATCATCAAAGACTCATAAGACTCATATATAAAAAACAGAACACGGAGAGCAACCACGATAGATTTATTTTTCTGCTTCCTCCATACTCTTACCGTAATTTTTATGACAACAGAGCCATATCGGAATCTAATATTGATATTTGAACCTCGAGTTGAAGCCAGAATGATAAAATACGAAGACATAAATGGAAAGTTTGGGAAAAAAATACCTATGCTTTCTGCGCGAACCTTAAATTCAATGAAGATTTATAGTAGAAAGCTACACCAACGTTTCATCATGAAAATATCATCAGACTCATATATGAACAAAAAAAAATGGAAAACAACCACAGTAGGTTTATTTTTCTGAACTATATCAAATTGAAATAGTGATATTTGGAGAGTGATCAGTCGAATTAACCACGATATATAGTCAGATTGATGAAATACGAAGACATAAATGGAAAGTGTGCGGACTTCATAGAGGTATTGAAGTAAAAAGAGACTACATCAAAGTGTGATCATCAAGATCATATCACAGACTCATATCTAAACGGCAGACCATACAAAACAACAAAGGTACTTTTATTTTTTCTTTTTTTGGATTGAGGTGGCCTTTACTTGATGGAAATCCATAGTTATTACGCTATAAGGTAGACACGATTAAATTTCCACAAAATTTATTGTCTTCGCGACATGTTTCGATACACTGTATCTTTGACAAAATGGTTAAGGCTTTCGCGGCCGAGGTTATTAGTATAACTACTTCTCTTCGGGCTTGAAGGCCGTCGTTCTTCGGAATTTCTTCCTGACGTTTCTCTAGCGCGAGTGGCCAGCTTCTTCAGAGGCTTATTCATCTCCGATGACTAAACAGTTCGATTTCTCAAGGCGTCAATATAGATACGCCTTGAGAAATCGAACTGTTTAGTCATCAGAGATGAATAAGCCTCTGAAGAAGCTGGCCACTCGCGCTAGCGAAACGTCAGGAAGAAATTCGGAAGAACGAGGGCCTTCAAGCCCGAAGAGAAGTAGTTATACTAACACTGTATCTTTATCAAGCGAATGTTTCTAAACACTAAATTATTCTTTGTTAAAAGCTCCTTAAATACATCAGGGTCTACTCTAATTATCTCTGATTCCTAGAATAATACAACTTGACTGATGATGATTCCTAAACTTATTACCTGATGCTAATAACTGATACTGATTCCTAGAATTACACTGATAATGATTATGATATCGGACCATAGTTACTTATTAATTGAATAAGTTCAACAAAGGGGAACTATTGAGATCCAATTGATCATTTAGCAAACAATTTGAATTTTCAATTTATTGATTTCCAAAAATTCTAAATAATTAAGTCTAATGCCTTTATTTTCAACATGCAGAATTTCGAAATTTTTATCGAAGTCATGGCCTTCCTCCAAAATGTGATTGGCATATGATGAATGAAATGTTTTCTTTTCATAATTCATACGATGTTCACGTATGCGGCTTTTTAATGGTCTACCTGTCTGGCCAATATATACTTTGGAGCAAGATCCACAATTCAATTTATAAACTCCCGATTTTTCATCTTTTATTGTTTTATCTTTGTTATTCTTGATGAACCTTCCCAACGTGTTATCTGTTCTGTATGCTACTTTTAAATTTCGTTTATGCAAAAATGAAGCTACTTTTTCCGTAGTAGGTCCTGAATAAGTTAAGATTCTATAATTATTGTCCTCGGTCCTGGGTCCTAAAATATCAGCATAACATAGTATGATACACAGATTAGTAAACATCCCTCTTTCTGTGGACAATTCCAACAAAGAATTAAATATCATAAAACAAATAGCAGTTAACAATGGATATCAAGTCAAATTAATAGAAAATATTCTTGCTAAAAAAAAAACTACATAGAAAAGCTATCCAAGAAGTGTACCCCACTTTGAGGAACCAACAATTATCATTGGAAATTGATTACAAATTATGATTCGTCGAGAAGCGAAAGTAAATCGTTTCCAGCGGTAGAAAGACATATTTTTCAATTTTGATTCATGAGGTATAGAAATATTTCAGAATGACTATATCCAATTATGATTGTTTTTGTTTTAAAATTGTTTGTAACGTTAAACAGCTGACGACCGTCATTTCAGAAGTCGAAACATATACGAGCAATGGATTATAGAGGCCTTACTTTTTTATGTGTGAATCCCCGCAAGGTGGTTCGGTAGGGGTTTGAACCTCGGCTTCCGTTTGAAAGGCGGACGTGTTTACTCTACACTATCAACAACCACTAATGGTGTGGCTATGTTAGATTTTTTCGAGGAATACTGCTCGAATGAGTTGATAGCCCACCTAATGAATCATGACACCACATGCCAGGGTTTACATTTCACAACACTGCTTATACATCCACTCCTTTGTAATTCAACGTTATATCAACTAATTCTCTGGAATCAATTGATTCAAACTTCGTGAGATCATCTTCATTATTCAACCACCAAAATCCAAAACATTAATTTTCGAAAACGCTGGTATCTCGCGACAAAATGCCTTCAATTGAGAAGTACTGGTATGGAATTTTCATCGAATCCCAAATGTATAAATACATCGGATTTCCACCTCGACAATTGGGTGATTTTCGGTAAAAAAAAAGGAAACCAATCACAAGTTAAATTTCAGCCGATTAATCCAAATGATGATACAATATGAACCACCGAAATTTCATATTTATTTCAAGAGATACATTAACATATGAGAGCAAGCCTGAATAGGTTTACACACGGTATAACAGCGGGACTGGAGATATAACTGATGGGGCCTTCCTCAAAAATTGATGAAGTAATAACGGAACTAACTTTCAGTCGAAACTGATTTATCACAATTAGGATTCGATTAATAAAATTCATATGTGAGTCATTCAAAGTTTCACCATCAACTGTATTTATAGTTATCTGAATGGATTTATATTACTTCAATTAATTATAGATAAGTAATTCATCATGTCTTGAACTATCCTCGATCAGTCTTGACCTCTCACTGTCTCGATATGGAATTTTTGTAGGTATGGTCCAGTTTTCAATTAGCCTAGAGTTGATTTGAATTATTTCGCTTAAAAACGCTGACATTGAAAAGGCTATAAATAGTGAAAATTAGAAGATATGAATCTCCATGAATAAACGATTACTCATACCTCTCAGATAAATCCTGCTAATGCTCCACGGCCAGTCAAAGTTACGAGGCTGGGTGAGCCTACTGCCCACGCACGCCCGATGAAAGCTGAATTTTCTTGCCGTAAGGATGCCCTCGATATTATGGTGAAATCATACAAGCTCTCATTGAAGAACTTCCCGAATTTGAAAATAAAAAATGACTACATACCGAAACAGAGGGACGATATAACAAGAATCTATCGAGAGGTGGAACAGAGAAATATTGCTGGTGAGAATCTCAGGGTTAAATTCATTCTGGGTCAACCTGGAATTGTTCCTGCATCTAATAAAAGACCCCGTGATGAAGAAGAATCTCCGAATAAGAGCTCGTCAGAAACACAAAACCCCCTACAGGATCTTCAAAAAAGTCTTATTGACTTTTTGGAATTGCAATGGCCATTCAAATATTTCTAATTTCTTTGATGAAAAAATTTATTTTGATATACTTTGTCTCTCTGAAACCTGGTTTGCAACCGACGCCGACGTCCCGGTTATTCCCCAACATTTATCTAATTTCAAATATGTATCTTCGAACGCAACCAAAGAAAAATCGCTGGGTAGACCCAGTGGTGGTTTACGCATCTATTATAGGGATATCTTCTCCGTTAATGTATTACATAAATACCTATTCTGTATTATATGCTCTTTTTCCACCTTAGAATATAAATTTATCATTTGTAGTGTATATTTCAAACCTTCTCTAGAATTGTCTGCTGTTCTTGATGTTTTCCAAACTCTCGTATCAGATCTCATTGAGAAATATTCTGACACAATGATTGTCATTACTGGAGATTTCAATTGCAGAATATCGAATATTGGAGTACTTCCCTCTGAAATAACTGAAGATTCAAACCTGTTTCCAGATCGATTAAGTTTTGACACCACATTGAACACTAGAGGCTGCCAACTTAATGACTTCATGGTCAATAATTCCTTTTCAGTTTTGAATGGACGTACCTCACTGGATAGACCTGGAAGATTCACATATGTAAGTAAGTTGGGCGATAGTGTTGTGGACTTGGTCTGGGTAAATAACTTGTTTCTTTCGGATGTTTGCAATTTTTTTGTTAGCGACAATTATTTTTTATCTGATCATTCTCCCATAAATTCATCAATAAATTACAATGATAACGTTACATTCACACAATCTAGTAGTTCTAATACCAACTCTCTTAATGACTCATTTTCGTTTGTCTGGAACGATAACCAACTCCTGAGTTACAAGCATAAAATGATTCATTCAAATAGAACACGTTCCACGGCTGATACCAATGCATCAGCTGAAAATCTTTCTTTCGTCATTCGTGAAGCAGCTACAGAGCTAAGCATGGTACATGTGAAAAGAAACCCTTCTACTCTTCATCGCTCAACTAACAAACCATGGTTTGATTCAGATTGCGCCACAGCCAAAAAAAGTTTGAGAAAAGCACTGAGGAACTGTAAACGTGATAATTTTTCCAATGACACAAAAAGTATCTGCCTCTCTCTGAAAACTGAATATAAAAGGACTCTCAAAATGAAGAGACAAAATTATGAATCGGAAATTATTTCTAAACTGTCAAATTTATCTAACCCTAAGGTCTTCTGGTTAACTGTTAAACACTTTCGTAATAACTTCAAACACAAAAACTTACCTGTGCAAGCTTGGGAAAACTTCTATGAAAATATATACCCACCTAGAAAAATATCCTCGGTACATTTTACAGATGTAAGGCATCCCTATCTTGATTTACCGATTTCCACTGCTGAGGTTTATACCGCACTCAATAAATGTAAAAACGGCAAGTCGCCTGGTTCCGACGGTATACCATATGAGTTTTTGAAAAATTAGCCGCATATTTGGGTAATATATTTAAATTCGCTATTCAATAATATCTTTGACACTTCTATAATACCTAGATCTTGGTCTACCATTATATTCTCTTTGTTACATAAGGGTGGCCCTTCGAACACACCTGATTACTACAGAGGTTTAGCTATGGTGAATTGCTGTCTGAAGCTTTTCACAACCATAATTCTCAGCAGATTATCTTGTTGGGCTGATGAATATTGCCGGAATCCCAGTCGGGTTTTAGACCCTCCCGTGGATGTATTGATAATGTTTTCACTTTAACGTCTGTCATCCACCTACACATTAGACATAGAAAGCGTAAAATATTTGCTATTTTTGTCGATTTCAAGAGAGCCTTTGACTCCTTCAACCACAACATACTGTGGATGAAGTTATTCAGTTTGTGAAAAAAAAATGAATTATCAAATAATTTAAAAATCTTCATTCTTTTTTTGTACTCATTTCAATATTATTCCATTTTATCATGAATAAATCATTGAAAAATTCTCAGAATCATTTGTTTCAATAATCAACGACGAAAGACAGTATGAACAACAATGAAAACGGTTGAAAAATCGAAAAATATTACAAAAATTTGCGATTTCATTTGTTTAAACAATCACCGATACGTAATATTCATTGTTCGTGGTAGTGGCAGGCGTGTTTCAATAATACAAATAGAAAAAACCCGGAAGATTGCTAATGAAACCGAATTGAAACGCAAAATCGGTTGCGCGGAGAGCGACTTTCAAACGCTGCTGCCGCCATGTTTTCCACTGTTTGGAAAAGGCAGCAGTGGTTTCTCTTACACAAAAATGAAGACCTTTCAGAAATACGTTGGTTCTTTGAGGAGTCCGATGATTATAGAAACCCGGGTACGAAGGGGTCACTAATCTCTCGGCAGCACCTGATAAGCCCCATCAGGGGACTGGCAGCACTGCTTTTTCATATAGTCCTACCCCTCCTGTACCTTGAGGAACAATCACGGAACGGGAGACTTATCATTACAGAAACCCAAAAACAAATTTTTTTTGTTATTTTTTTTTATAGCGTTGCCCTATTTTGGACATGGCAGCAGGGCCATTTTGTGTTCTCCTATTGATGAACTAACGAATTATATATATGACTTCTGGGAGCCCTATCATTATAGGTTTAGTGTCGTCGCCTCTTAGACTACTAGATATAATTGGCCATTGCAAATAAAACAATTTTTCTCCGATGCTGACTCATTGCCTTTATGGAATAATCTCAACAAAAACGATTTATTAAAGCATAGAAAATCCGTACTAAATACTATCAATTTTTACATGATTCTGATCTAGCAATAACATCTCGTTACCCATTCATATATTTTTATAATCTATTTAATATTACTGTTGAAACGAGCTCATATCTTCTGTTAAAACTGCCCATCCAAGTCACCCGCACTATGGCTCAATTACGTATGGCCAATCACTTCGAACTAAAATTCACACTCCTATATCCTTCCTAATCTCCTATACTATTGATCCAGACCTGATTTGTCCAGTCTGCAACACAAACGAAACGGAAACACTTTTCCATATTATTTTTGACTGTCCCATCTACACAGTGATGAAACAGAATATTTCCTGCCTACAGAGTTTGGAAACATTGATTGTTGCTTTACAAAAATTATCAGTCCTTGAGGCCAAGAAAATATCCGAGTGCATTTGGAATATTCTAAAACTACGAGCATTCATTTTGAGCGAGTAACTGCGGCATTTTCATTTTCTCTGAACTATATTACTAACACTTCTATTTTAGTTTCGTTGCCTAGAAATTGTAATTGATGAAACTATTGTAATATTATCATTTTTTTTTATTGTTACCCCCATACACTTCTTGCTGTAAACTTGTTTTTACAAGCAATAAGACTATTATTATTATTATTACCTCTCGGAATTAAAAAATATATAATCCAGGAAACACATTATGAATGTTTACTACTACAGCTCTGAAACATTTCGAAAAAAAATTAGCTGCTCAATTTTCACGTGCAACACTGATCACCTCAACAAATATTGGCATATGAAATGGTCATACCGACTACTTTGTCGATTTCAGGTTCGATCAAAATCTGAGAGAAATATGAAAAGTAAATTGCCCAAATTGCTTACAAATATATTTCCTGTGGATTTCAATATTTTTGTTTGTAAATTCCAGTAACATGGAATCACAATTCTCACAATTATCTACATTTTCAAAAATTAAACAAACATTAAAATGGCACAAAGAAATTTAATAACGGTAAACAACATTTATTGAAAATCGAAGGACAAAGAATCACCTTTCGTAAAAATCGATACTGTCCATAGCATTCCTTGTAGTACATGTAACAAAACAGATATCGGATAAACTAGCATGATAGCATAAAAGTGATGGTAGACTTTAGATACGTCCATGTGTTCTTTCAGATCATGTCATAAATTTTGACCATATCATGTAGATAATCCACTCTGGAAAAGAAGACTTTTTCTGGGGATGATGAAATTCAATAATGACGAAATGTGTAAATGAATAAAAGTGGTGACACTTGACTGTATATTTCATTAGAAAACAAGGCAATTTTTTTTACTACGGCAGTAAATCGGCATTTTCCATCGACTTGACCATTCGTGACATACCTTCGAGGAGATTTTATACATCTATTATTTCCTCCTCGTTTTTTTTACTCAATTTAACTGTGAGTTAGTTACACATTATTTCTAGATGAATTTTTAGTTATGTAAGATACCATATTTGAAACCTTGAGAAAGACATAGAGTTTGTCGACAACTTGGCACAATGAAAAATAGTTTTATTCAACCAGCCAGACTGAATATCCCCAATTCTATCATTGCATTTATTACAGCCCCAGTAGGAGCAGTAACATTCTTAATAGCAACTCCGCATACTCAACCATCCGTGAAAACCTTCACTGTAGGTCGTAGGTAGATAGGCAAATTCAAACTGAGTGGGTCTATACGGCCCCTACACCTACCAAGGTATGCTTTCAAAATTGAATGTACTCAATTGGTAATCCAACAAAGAACGAAAGCTTATGAAATTGATAATGATTGATTTTTCTAATGTTTTTACCAAATTTAATAATTCAAAATATCTGAAAATTATGTCATTGCCAGCGTCCATGGAAATTTTCATTTTTGTTGATTTATCGATGGTTTTTGAAATAGTTTTGTTTCCTGACAAACATGATAAAAAGTCAAAAGTTCTCGAAAATCATTCCAAGTTCAAATTCTGGGCAGAATATCGAATTACAAAATAAGGCGACAGGCTGCTGGTATTAACAAAAATATCCACAGTGATTACCTTTAGCCACCCGATTTTGGCATGACGAAATAAATATCTTTATAACGAAAATATCAGAAATGACACGTTCTGAGGGTATCAGTAAAAAACTAGGTACCTATTGTAGACAATCAATCTGCTATCAACTCCCAATAGAAAAAAAATCGGAATCGAAGAAATCCGTCATGTATTCAAGTACCAGTACAGAACTTCTGAAGAAAAGGATAGCCTTTGAAGCAGAAAAACAAAGGCAAATGATTGCAAATGAAATTTCAATGAATAAACTGAAGCTCATTGATATGGAACAACAAATTAAAGAATCCGAATTAAAAAACATCAGTCTGGAATTTCCGAGAGTCTTTTTTTTAATCATAGAGTACAAAAAAATCGCCAGAGGACAAATCCAATCATCATGAGATAATAGCCGATTAGGTTTAACCTGTACCCAGTGAAATTCCTTCAAAGTTCACGCAAGCTGACGAAAAGCAAATGAGCATTCTGCCGAAATCTATGAATCTTGATGAAAATTATGTATTCGATTGGGTGAATAGCATCCCAGATCATATGCCTGTGGTGACTGGGAAATCGCTACCATAAATCAGACATCAAAGTTCTGTCTGAAACTATAATCAATATTTTGAAATGTAACATATCCAAGACAAACAAACGTGGTGCTCGTCAAATAATTGAGGACTTTCCTATTTTGGAAGAATCGAAAATTGGCCAACCTTTTTCTATTTGTTCCATAGAAAATCAACTTTTTGTGACTATACTCCCGAACGAAGAATTGAGCTACAGCAATATCTTAGGGGAGAAGCAAGGAATGCAGTAGCAGGTATGACGATGACACCTGACGATGACCGTGAAAAACCAGAGCTGTCTACATCAAATTCAGCTACGACACTGAATTTGAGGAGTGTGAGTGTGCTCACCTCAGAACATCAAACGAATAGTATATTTTCCAGGATGATGACTTCTGCATTATTTTTTGAGGGATCGGCAGTGACTTTCGCAGATAAATATCTCATTGAAAAACTCCACTTGGAGGGAGACGACAACCCCTTTGCCTCCACTGGACAAATAATATGGTCTCAGGACTTGAAGATTCAATAGCAGTCGATATGAAAATATGTGGTATACACAATAGAATAGTGCATACGTTTCACTCTGAAAAACGTGAGGTCTGTTGCCAGAAAAGTTTCACAAGGTCCAGAACCTACCAATAGCCACAAAAACAAGTATTGGATGGACGCTGCATGGTATTTGCAACCAAAGTTTCCAGAAAAATGTATTCAGTTTTCACGTATGTGATCAACAAATATCATGAAATGGTGAAAAATTCGTTCACGACCGATACGTTTGGGGTATCAGTAAAACAGACTCAGATCAACAAATCAGAAGTCAGAGCCTTAGATATCATAGGAGAAACAGACAGACGAGTGGATGGTGGGTTTGAAAGTTTGAAATCGGTCTTCTGTGGAAGGCAGTTGATATCTTACTCACAGAAAGCAAATCAAAGGCATTCAGTCGACTTCGATATATTAAAAGACGAGCAGTTCAGAAGAAAATACTGTGATAACATGAAGAAATTCATCGACAAAGGTTACGCTCATAAGCTAACATCGGAAGAGGCCCAACAAGGAAGCACATTCGACGCTGCGTCAAAGTCGAACGGTACAGGCCTGAACGAAAATCTTCTACTTGGCTCAGACCTTCTTCAGTCTCTTGTAGCCATACTCAAAATTGAGAGACAATGAAAAATAGCATTTTGCAGCGATGTGACGGAAATGTTCCTGCAAATACGGATTCGACTGGAAGACCAAACCTATCAACGTCACAACTGAATGCGACATTTCATCAATTGCAGGTGCCGACCACATGAGTGAGTAGACGTGTTCTCATCGAGCTCCTTCACTGTGTTTAGAAATCTAGCAAAACTCCAAAAGAGTAGCTGAAAATCTCACAGTGTACGTGATAAACGATTGTTTCGTAATAAACATTTTCATTCAATATTATCAACGAAGTTCAGCTACTGAAGTGCATTTTTGTGGTAAGTTAACCTGACTTATACTGAAGAACTTATCACCAGGATATGTGAAGATTTCTATTCGACAATCGAGAAAACATTTCGTATGAAATCGGGGAAAAATGAAAAACAACTCGATTCAATTGAGATTACTCTGAAGGATACATCGAAAAGTACTCTTGAAAAAAGCTGAAATAGCATCACTTAAAACACGACTCAGCGATTCGGAGCAAAGTAAAAAAAAAATCTCTCAGATTTCAAGGATTGAGAGAGGAAGAAAATAATGAGAATCTTCTTTACCACACCTTCAAGTATTCAAAACAGTCTCTGAATATCGAATGCACAAAAAAGAAATTGATTCTATTTTTAGAATCAACACTCAACATCCTAATGATATTAGAAAGCACGACAAAAAAATTATCACTAACACCGAAGAAGATATACACTTCATTGCCTGAACTATTAAAGGCACATTCCGTTCAAACGAATATGTAAGTTTTTCCAATTTTTTTTCTTTCTTCCTTTATTTGTTTACTTTGATGAACCGTTTTTTCTTATATTGTTCTTACACTCGCCAAAATCATTTCATAAATATAAAACAACTGACCCTTTGACTACTGTTTTGTTTCATTCATGTTCAGTTTGGAGAAGTATGTTCATGAAAATGTGAGTTCTTACTACCAATCATTTCATATTACATATTATATAATGCTTCTTCATGAATTTATAAATTTCTCAACTTCAATGTGAGATCTTTAATGACAGGGTTTGATTTTTTCGCCGATTTTATGCAGGATGAATCTTTAGACATACTTACTGCATAGCTTACTGCTCCGAAATATATTGGCCAGCAATATCAGCAAAGGATTACTACACAATTCAAAAAAGACAAAATGCATGTATTAGATACCCATATAAAGTTAGGAAGTTTGATCATATTCCTCAGATTAATAGAAACTCGAATATAATTATTCAGAAGAAAAATTCCAAATACGATTAGCAGGATTTGTGTTTCGGATTACCCAATCTGGATCTCCTTCATATCTTTTGGATAAACTCAAGAAGGAAGTAACGTCAGCACTTCCTGCTCAGGAAGGAATGCCAAAAGATATCAATATAGACGACAAAATTCTCCACCGTGTACTCGGGCTTCCTTGGAATCCACTCTCAGACTCATTTATTTTGAAACTGAAAATGGCAGAAGAGATCGAACTTGGAGGGATCTTGGAAGAATTCATAACCTGTCGATACCAAGATGCTACTTTCAAGTTTTGCCAGTTGCAGGAAAATGAAGAGCTACATATTTTCTGTGATAGCAGCAAAAAAATTCGCTTCGATTGCATATCTCAGGACTGTCACTGCTGAGGAAATCGATGTTTGCTTGGTATTAGCGAAGACAAGAGTAGCTCCCACAAAACCGATCTCAATCCCACGCTTAGAATGGCAAGCTGCGGTGATAGGAAGTAGAATGGGGAAATTCCTCACGAAAGAGTTAGAAATAAAAATTCATAAAATATATTACTGGCCTAATTCAACAACAGTACTTTACTGGATTAGAGGAAATGGAAAGGTTCCAATCCAGTCCTCAATATTCGTGATTATGACGGTATGAGGCAGGTCGAAGTTGACTAAGTCTCCAGACGGTTGTCGAGAGGAGGTAGGTCTAGAAAGATTCCGCTGACGGTGTAGTGCTGAGGGCACCGGATAGAGCTTCGCCTGAGCCGTTTGCTGTAAAGCGTTCGGCCACAAAGCAGTGGCTCATCAGGTAATCATTGGTTTGACAATCATCACATATATCCAGTGGATTTGTTTGGACCCTGATCCTCAGTATTACACTCAGATCCTTCGACATGTCCATAAGGACAGTTTGACTTCGAGGAGTACCATTTCCAAGTGAGCGTTCCTGGTGAGTTTTTATCGTGGATATTACCTAGATATTCCACTTCCGCTGCAAATGAAATCAAATCACCATTGAGGATAAGTGAATTAAGGTCCCGTAGATTCCTCCTCCTGGTGAAGGGAAGTATCACAATTCACTTAGTGTACACAGGCATCTAATCTCGCCGGCACCACCTATGAACATCGTTCAACGTTCTTTGGAGGATATTCGAGGCGTGGTTATTGTCAAGAAGACGAGGTCTTCCGCATAAGCTTGCAGCTCTACCCCTCTTCTGTAGAGGGTACCGAGAAATCCGTCCATGAGGAGTGACCACAAAAGAAGAGATAGTTCTCCGCCCTGTGGGCAACCCCTGGTGACTTTGAACCTGGTGGCCAAATCTTGGAGAGTTGTAGTAGCTGTTCTGTTCATGAGCATGGCGTAGATCCAGACAGCAATGAACAAGTGATATACAGCTGCCTGTAAGCTCTTCACCTATTAGGGTTTACTAAACCGCGACACGTGTTTCGCTATACAATAGCTTCCTCAAGCAGGAACTTTAGAATTCCTACAACTGTTCCAGGCAACTTGTTCAATATGGATTTTAATCAAGTAACGGCCACTTCCATTCACTTTCAGACAGTTATGGTTGATTCTATGCCCTTTCCAGCCAAAGCTGATCCAATAGATTTTGGTAGTGCATTATCAAATGCTCCTCCGATATCAAGAAATATGGCCACCGTTTTCTTTTTTTGTTGATTGGGTGATTTTCTTTACGAGGTTATGTACTGCTGGTTGTTCAGAGGGGATACGCATAAGGTGGAAGTGATATCGTTTCAATTCGCCGATTTCAGCGGTCGGCTCTCTAGAGAGAATATTGCGAAATATTGTACTGCGAGGTATGTCAGATATACTCCCACATAATTTACTCTGAGGCTCTCGTTTTGCCTTCCTAATTTCTTCATTATAATGTGTCGAATCAGTTCTATGAAGCTCCCAGTTTTCTAATTCTTGAGCTCGAGTTAATGATCGTCGAACACTTCTTCTTTATTTGTCAAGGTTTGTGTTCCACCAAGAAGCGTTTCGATCGTGTCTTCCGGTTATCAGTTGGAAGTTTTTGTGATAGCAGGAGATCACTTCCTCGTGAACTTGCTCCGCAACTGCAACATGCTTATAGTTTCACTCCAGGGCAGACTATCATCTCACCAGGATATTGCTCAGTGCGGTTACTATGTCTGTATTTCCTGACCAGGGTAAAGAAGAAGACAAAGTCGATTAATACGCCCCTGAACCTTCTGGCAAGGACGTATGAAGCAGCCTTAGCGTGATGTTAACACTTGAATTTGTCGAGGTTGCCAAACTTGTTACCCTTTGATATAGGAGAGAACGGATGGTGGGTCTTCTACGGCCCCTCAACCGCCACCTCCTAGGTCGAGGCGTGTTGATGCAGTTGCCGAAATTTTATTACCTTTCGTCACTGCGGAACCAGCTGGTTTCTTGGGTCCCTTCGGCGAAGCAGTAGCTGACTTCAATTTCAGGAAACCGAGTCCAATTTTATTTCCAAGTTTCCTTGACGCTACCCGTCTGCGTTTGCAGAGATCTTTATGATTTTTCAGCCTTTGTTCCGCTGAGATTGTGGATGCGTGCCGTCGGTTTTCTCTCTTTATATTTGGGTGGATGCTCAGTTTTTTTCACCCTCATGGGAGGACTTCCGCTCGGCTCCGGTTTCCCAGGTCCCTAAGAGGGACCCGATTGAGCAGTTTCTTTCTGGGAGGATGCTCGGGTTTTGAGGCGGAATAAAACCTGCCCAAAACCAAGGTATAGTTTGAAACCCATCCTCATCAGCACGGTCATGGATCTATCGTCGACGGCGAAGGTCTATGTTTGACCAGGGCCGGTGACTTCCTTGTGAAGAATAGTCCACTCCAATGTTGACAAACCGTGATTCAATTTCTTCAGTCTAGTGAGCACCTGATCGGCAGTCAGTCTGCAACTGCCTCCGTCAGGTAGGTGAGCTACACAGATGATTGGCCCAGGTAGTATGTCACCTGTGATACAATTCTCAAAGGCACCCTCCCATTTGAGCGTAATCGTTTGCTGAAGACGACCTGCTCGGAGGAAGTTTGTTTCCTCTCTTTATGCAGATTCCACCTTCCTTCAAAAAGTTTATTCCAACCCACAAATCTAGAGAACCATTCAACGCCAACAAACCCGCTTCTCGCATCCCAAACCACCGGAAGACCCAGCTGAACGCCCTAAAGCTTTCCTTCGCTTCATTCAGGAAGTCACTGATGAAGTGAGCCGAATTCTGTCAAAACACGACATCAAGACAATTTTCACAGCAAACAAACAAATATCCTCTTTCCTGCGCTCACCTAAAGATATAATACCCAACGAATCAGAAGGAATATATGAAATTCCTTGTCACGACTGCCCGAGAACATATATAGGACAGGCGAACCGACGAGTATCAAACAGGTCCTACGAGCACGAACTAGCAATACGTAATTCGGACATGACCTCGACTCTCTTCAAACATCACCACGATACCAGACACAAAATTGACTTCAACAACACGAAGACCATTGCCACAGCAAAAACAGTCCACTCCAGAATAATCCGCGAAGCAATAAAAATTGAAAAACGCCCTCAATGCCTCAACAAACGAGACGACTCACAAGGGCTCCCCAATTCCTAGAAACCATTATTATCCCTTCGAACAAATCCATTAATTAATCCTTCTCAAACCTGTATACAGTCCGACAGTTTCAACAACGTCGGATTCTCATACAGCTATAAATACCATCCCTATATCCACCAAACCACAATCTTCACTCTGTCAAGATGAGTGCTGGGGGTTAAGGAGACTCAGGCCTCGCCACCAAGTCAAGAAGTCTTGAGAATGGCTCCAAAGTGGGAGCCGAAACGTCGGCAGAAGAACAATTCCAGACGCGGTTCATCCGGAAGTTCCAGACAGCATATATATATATATATATATATATATATATATATATATATATATATATATATATATATATACAAAATATTGTATATATGTATACAAAATATTATCATATGTAGTCAAAGTGGTGCAAATCAGATGAAGTTTTTTCCAAAATAGCGCTGCAATCTCAATTTGAAAACCCAATATTGAAGCATATATATTAATATAACGTAAACAAGCATCATCAAAGGAAGTGATTAATTCTATTTTTTGTTCTGGGCACCTACCGAATGGCGGGAATTCCATTTGCCGAGTGAAGAATTCCCAGAAACGAAGTTAATTACTAATTTAGTCGAATATTTTGATCTGCTGCGTTCAACAGTTGTAAAATGTAAGAAGGTTGTCAAATATAAATATTCATTAGAAATTTTTCTGAACGAATAATTGAATTGTGAAAAATTAAACAGTCACTGGTTGGCTGACTCTTCCGAATATCAAGCACCATGCCGTTGGTTTCAGCTGGGCGCCGTCTGTGATGGAAATTTTTTCACCACGGATATTATACATCTCGTTGAAGCATAGCCATTGTGATGATGAGTTGAACTTGATACAAAAAGGAAGTCAACTTCAACGAAGAAATGTCAGTAACTGATGGTCATACATTTTCGACACTTGAAAATTATAGTATATTATTATCATTGTTGATAGAGATTCAGGTTGGTCGGCCATTCATACAAAAATATCATTTGTACGGATAGATCCTACGGATGAATGGCAGGAGTTCGTTTCCCAAGTCATATCTATTGCGGCCCCAAAAATTTTCTCGTTCTCCTGAGAATAATGCCGAAAGATAATTCAGAAACAGAACTAGAATTATCATCAATGTCGTAGATCATTCTTATTCTGAAAATCATTGCCTGAACATTCATTCCCTGTAGAAATTTCTATTGTCAATTCCATTTTGGAGCCTTATGAGCATTCGAGTGGAACTGACAAACAGAAATCTGCACTTCCTTTATCCTTCGGAGAATGAAACTGTCGTAAATTGTCGAGTGGAATAGCATTTTTGTCCTAATAAAAACACCTCAAATCCTTCTCAAACGGCAATGGCCCTGGCTACCCTTTTTTATCCTCTCTTATCCTTTCCTATCCCTTCCTTTCCTATACTTTTCCATTACATCTCATCCTATCCCATCCCAGCCCATCTCATTCCATGCCATCCTAACCTATTCTATCCTATTTTATCCTATCCTATCGTATCCTATCCTATCTTATATTATACTATCCTTTTCTATCATATCCCATCCCATACCATCGTATCCTATTGTCATGTAGGGGTTTTCGCGATCCTTTCCTGTAGAAGTAAAAACAAAACAGGATTCATTTAACGAAGTTATTCATACAACTTCAAAAGAATAAACATAATGATGGGGTGCATCGTGGCAAGGGTACGTTGGGTCAATTCTCCAACCAACACTGGACTCTTCTTACCACTTTTAGCGCCGATAACCGGCTCTTTGCTCATCTCCCAAAACGAATCCGTAGCCCTCAAAAAGTAGTTCTTGCTGAATTTTCATTCCTCGGCAACAACCCACTGTTAATGATGATACTCATGGCCGTCGTGTGGATGAGGCGACCGAGGCGGTCACCTTGGGCGCAGATATCCAGGGGGTGCCGCCGGAGGTCTCATCTACTTTTATTTATAATAGATGCCGATTTTTTCAAGTCCGGAACACGGCGGTTCCTTAGATGGTGGATAATGGAATGGCTCTGAAGAGCTAGGATATTATTTTCCCGAACTAAAACTGTAACGGACAAAAATACGGGTTTTACAAAGGGAGGGGCATCGATTTGAATCTCCTCCTACAAACTAAGTGATGATAATTATGATGATTCAAGAGAGAATACGATATTCGATACCATCCTATCCTATCCTATCATATCCTTTCCTATACTATACTATACTATACTATACTATACTATACTATACTATACTATACTATACTATACTATACTATACTATACTATACTATACTATACTATACTATACTATACTATACTATACTGTACTGTACTATACTATACTATACTATACTATCCTATCCATTCCTATCGTTTCCTTTCCTATCCTATCCTCGTGGTCAGAGCATTCAGATACCTTGGTCCTGATTCCCAATCGCAAGAGATGTCATTTTGACAAATCATTGGAATATCAGCAGCATTCAAACGAAATAGATTTCAAGAATTCTGACGGAATACGAACCAACAACTCTCTATACAGTAGATAGATGCTCTAACTTTTGGGCTACCAAAGATGCTGAATTCTCCGTCGCATATTCGGAAGACATTCTTTTCAAATTTTTGTTAGTATTCAATTGAGAACCTCCTGCAGTTTTCGACTGACGGATTTGTTAGCTAGATAGCGACTCATTCACTATCCAATGGGGATGTTCAAAGAAAAATAAAACTCCGTTTGAAATGTGTAAAACAATAAAGATTGATCCTAACAATAAATGCCAAAAAGATTACAAAACTGAAAACTCCGTTTCCCGATGAAAACCCAGATAGAAAGCCTTGCATTCTTTCGGATTCACTTGCTTTTAGCGCTGCGGTCAATCATATTTTTATGTTGCATTTTCGAGTTGAAAGTGTGCTTACTAGCTGGCAGTTTGCGAAAATCGAATAGTTTTATGTGCTGCGTTCAACAGTTGTAAAATGGAAGAAGGTTGTAAAAAAGCCGATTCACATAACCGTTCTATCAGATTTGTACAGACTTTAATCATCTTCAGACCAGTGGTACGGAAGCAAGGGAGAATAAGTACTATATTTTGAAATGGCAAATTATTTGTGTGAAGGGGTTGCGTAGGAAGTTATTGTACCCACTCATTGCTTTGTCATGATGCGTCGAACCATGTTTAGTTGCCCATATTGTTCAGTGAGTAAAACGATGTAGAAAGGCAATATACGTTGTTGGTTATTTTAGAGATATAGAATTCACTTCTCCTATTTTATACAAACCTTCTCATTCAAAGATGTCTGTCCTAACCGAAATAAAACATTTTTTTACGTTCCATTTTACGCGGAACGCTGATGAAAACTGCGTGGATTGGTTTTTGAGATATTTACACCACCAGAAACGAAACACCTCCTATTCAAATTCATTAGACTCAGGATTCTCTGATCGTGAATATAATAGAACTACGTTAACACCGTTAACATAAAACAGATAAGCACCAATAAAGGAGGTGACGTCACAAAACGTAGTCCCGCAGTAGGGAGCCCTTTTCTAGCCTTATATGAAACTGACATTTAATTTTCACAATATTACCGCCAAACTAGAACCTTGAACAATTCAATAATGGTGCCTATGCCTTCATTTAGTCTCAACCATATCGATTTACATCACACCTGTTTCTCTCTGAATTTATAATGGAAATCAAGAGCCCACGAAGCGGCGCGGCAAATGAATTTATTTTTAAATGTGATCTCGTTTGAGAATCTGATAACACGCATTCGGCTAATCGACAACACAATAACCTCAAGATTTGGCTGGCGCAAGGTACACCAGATTATTATTTCTTTCCACTGACAAGCCCGGAAGATATAACTAGCAAGGTGTTCGAGTTTCTAATATGCATGGACAACTGCCATCTGCATAAAAATGACTAATTGTATGTGAAAATTATTCGCGAAAACATATTGTTATTGTTTAGCAGACAATGGGATCGCAGTGCGAAGATCTGATTAACAGATTGAAATTCGGTATGAGTACGTGTCCTGATGAGGATATAAATTTAAATTTAATATCACTTCTCTTTCGGAAATAGAATGAAGCCATTACATAATTCATATTGAACTTTGGGAAACCCTGACTACATCAAATAATTTCGCTTCCTGAATGAATATGATGATTAGTCATGTAAAAAAGTCGTAATGAAGATGATAATTGTTTGAAAGTCATCATTTTGTGGTGGATGAATATTTTTTCTCCGATTGACAGCAAATATCAATTCTGCAGATACATATCAATCAGTAAAGTATTAATTTTCCTGTATGGGCAGCAAAATTGATACTTTGCTGATTGATAGGTGTCTGGAGGAGTGAGTACTTCTTAGTCGCTATCACTGTCCATAATTTTGTCAAAATATAATTACTATGAACTAAGGTGGATATATACTGGTGTGTTAACTCCATATAAGAGGTTGTCAGCAAATCAGACGACCGATATGGCCAACTCGATGAAAAATTTGATGATGTAGGCGTAGTAGTACTGCAAAAAATCCGCCAGGTACCGGCACTCTTGCAGTGGAGATGACAGTCCTGTGTTGCCAAGTGGCCATGTCGTTGTGAATTCTGGTCCAGATCAGTAGAAACACAATGCAAATTTATTCCAACTGAGAAATTATTTTCAAACTACATGGAATAAATAACGCATAAAGTTAAACACAAATTTGGCGCGTTTTGGTGTTTTCAATAGCCTCACACATCCAGTCCAGATAAATTCTCTATCCTTTTACAAAAACATCAGAATTGGCAACAGCGTGTTCCATGGATCGAGTGATCACGAAAATTAATAGAAATTTTTAATAACCAGCGCTCCCTCGTGGCCACTGATGAACTACCACGCCTTGTCCACAGCTTTGTCTGAAACAATATCGCAACATTAGAAACACCAGTATATAGACATCTTACTATGAACATATACATTTCTATAGCAACCATCCATTCCAACACCTGCGATTTCTATCAAATTTTGTTTTTAATTTATCACTACAGGGAAAATATAAAGATTGTGAGAATGGTAATAATTTGCGATTACAATATCCTACATATATCATTATAAACAATCGGATAAACGATGAGATTGAAACCTTCGGAGTTGAAACTTTTTATAGAGATCAATTACCTTGACACCAAAATGATATTTCTGCCCTCGACGCGCATTTCGCTAACAATGTTAGCATCTTTAGGAAAAAATTGATACTACATCAAGAGACTAGCCTTAGTTGTTTATATACCTAAAGTTTTCCGGTCCGATATGGACTTTGTTTGTTACTGCTAATTATGCTGGGTGAATTGGGAAACTCTTGAGGAAATATAACATAAAAATGGTTTTCAAACCGACCAAGAAGATCCACCAAAGCCTCAGGTCAGCTAAAGACAAAAGAGACCCACTGTCAGTAGCAGGGGTTCATCCATAGATTAAAGAAAACAGGAGATGGAACATGAATATACAAATCAATGTGCGCTGAGCCTGCCGAATATTCAGAGTTGAAGCCTAGGAGTGGGGAGCGGTACAGAGTAGTATTCAGGAAAAATATCAGTTATTTCGCCCAAAGTCGTATTTGCATTGAAATGAAGATGGTTTTCCCAAATTTCATATATTTTGAATAGTTCATATAACCATAACCAGGAACATACACTTTCACAATGAATAGTTCATATACCCACGACCAGGGGCGTGCAATTTCATAATGCATAGGATTTCATATGAGTCAAATAAAACTCATCTTGGGTTGCAAATTCATTTTCGAATCTACTGAAGATTCATTGGTACATTACGATTTTTCTAAGCATTGTATATACTGCCAGCAAATTCAAAAATATTACGAAATAAAGCAAAGAATATACACAAAATTGGATTATATTGTTTATTTCATAATTCATGCTGAAGTGTAATTGACATACACGTGAATATTCAGATCTTTTGCCTCGATTGTCAAAGCCCGCCTCCATAATCCTCTTCTTTCAACATTGCTAACTGAAATAGGTCATGTTATGAAATGATTTCGTCTAGCAGTACAGTTAGATCTAGATGCAAAAAAGAACAAACACAAAATTGCCGTAAGTTTTAAAATTTGTGTGGGATTTCGTGTTCATTCTTTTTCGGATGACTTCCAACTCCATTTTGAGAAATTTTGACATAACCACTTTCATCGTTTTTTTTATATTATCACAGGGAGTTGAAGCCAAGAGCAAACTTGCAGAGGAGTAACCTCATTAGGTTTTATCTGAATGTAATATGAAGTCATCGATTACTTTGTTCACGTTTGAATCAATTTAGATTTGCAAACTAATGGAACTCCTCGTTATTTATTTTATTTGTTCGCAATATTTGAGATGGCTTGTGGAAATCAAAACGCAATATTCGAACGATATGGAATTACCATCGCGATTTATCCCGTTGGTCTCATTCATCGGGGTATGGAAAACAAATTATTGTCAACTTCGACTGTGAAACAACTACGGCCCTGGTGTCCTGGCCACTCCCATCAAAACCATACCGCACTCATAACAGACTTACCGGAATAGATGAACAGATTTCATATCCTTCTTATAATTTGAACTGAAGTAGTATCTGCATCGCTCCAAAACACACCGTGACATTTTTTACCGAAAAAGTTCACGAAACACATGACATTGACACTTAATAACAAATTTTGACAAGCGTGCACATCCTTCAAATCGGTACGTTGGTGGGGATATACGATTTGATTGGCGGACCTTAGGAGTGGGAATATCAGGGGAAATTGGCAGAGTGCGCAGTTGACCATGTTATATCTCCTGTTTTCTTTAATCTATGGGTTCATCGCATACCGTGCACCTGTGGGAAGGTATACATCGGAATGACGAAAAGATCCATGGGAACAAGGCCCTAAGAGCATGACAGGAACTGCAGGCTGGGGCAAACCGACGAATCGGCGGTGGCGGAACACGCACTGAGTGAGGGTGACCACAGAATTCTGTTTGAGAATGATAAACTGATTGCCCCCAACCAGCGTTACCATAGCCGACTGGTACGGGAGGCGATAGAGATCCAAAAACACACGGACAATTTCAACGGAAAAGAAGAAGCGTTGAGTCTAAACAGGATTTGAGTCTAAACAGAATTTGGAATCCCATCGGAAATAAGTAAGACTCTGAAGAATTCCAAAGAACGACGGCCTTCAAGCCCGAAGAAAAGTAGTTATACTAAAAACCTTGGCCGTGAAAGTCTTAACCATTTTGCTAATTATCCTATTTATTTTCACGACAATGAACTAGTGCAGTCACTACTTGCAAAGTTTGTTGGTCCGTCATCTGTAATTATTGATTTTTCTGGATTTCCTACCTTTCCATATTTCATGTGTGCAAAATGCTCCTTGAAACGGGTTTTGATAGCTCGTCGGCTCTGGCCGTTGTATTTGTTGTTGCAATCTTGACAACTGATTTCGTAAATTCCTGACTTCTTTGAGAGTTCTAATTTATCTTTTGGGTTACCAAGGAGCTGTTGTAATTTGTGAGATGTTTTATATGCAACTTTCATATTCACTTTATCGAATATCTGATCAAGTCCTTTAGTGTATTCCATATCGGATTACTATAAACTTTTCATTTTTCTCATATTCCTGAAAAGTCGAAGATTTACAAAGAGTTTTCCTAAATTTTCATTTTCTAATTATCTTATCAACTATCTCTGAGTTGAAACCGTTCACCTCAGCTACGTACCTAATCACTCTCCTTTCATTGTCGTACTTATCTTTTTTCAAAGGAAAAGTTTTTAACCTATGGACGAGGAATTGCAGTACCGCCATTTTATGTCGTAGACAATGATTCGAGTCATTTGGAATGTATCTGAACGTGTTCGTGTCTTTCCTGTAAATGTCAAATTCTATATCAGTCTGTTCGTTCCTCATAACCAATACATCTTATCATGCCAACTTTTTTCCTTTTTTCACTTCGTACGTGAATTTTATACTCTTACATCTGCTGTTTAGTGCTAAAAGGATACTTTCAATTTTGGTAATCCTTGTATCCATCACAGCGAATATGTCATCCATATATCTGATCCAGACCCTAGGAAAGTAACTGAATTCTTCCCTAGCATCCGTCTCAAACCTACCCATGAACAGGTTCGCTATAAATGGAAATTTAAACAGTCAGTTGTTGACTTTGACATGCACATTCTCAGGTTGTCCAGTGATATCTCACCATTCATTCCTTCATTTTATTCGTGTTCAGATATTGCACAAATAAAGCCAATAGTTTTATTCAATGAAATTGCTAAATGTTTTATGGGGTCTTCATCTTCAACACCGTTAAAAGGAAAATAACAAGTAGAATATATTCACATATGTGGTAATGAGAGTGGTATAAGTTCGGCCTTCCATTGTCTTCCGAATCCTGTTGCCAAAAAAATTTATTAGAAATTCAAATGTTCTTTGTGCCCGTGCGAGCGTAAAGTTCAAGGAAAATAGCCCCTTACTACTCCTGACTTTTTCACATAGCGATCTTTATTATTGTAAAAATCTCAAAAGGAAATTTTTTCTGAGATATAGAAACACTCACAGACCGAGATAAAATTGTGCGGAATGGTCTTGTTGGAAAAGAACCCCGAATATTTCCGTAAAGATATTGTAGTGCATATTATGAAACTAGTTTACAATGCAAAGGATTGTGGCATGACTGATTTTTGGTGCACGAACATAGTGACTGTGCCAGTTTCAGGAACGCCATGTTCCAAACTTCTGAACGAGTTTTATACGTATAATATATATATATATATATATATATATATATATATATATATATATATATATATATATATATATATTCGTTCGGGTTAAACCGCGTCTGGAGTTTTGTTCTCGACGTTTCGGCTCCGATTCTGGATCCATTTTCAAGAGGTTAATGTGACTTTACGCTGAGGTCTCAATCTGCCTACTCCTCAGGTGTTGTCACAGGGGGCAAGGGTTTGTGACTTGTCGACTTTTTGTAAGAAACTATTTGGATAATACTTTTATGGTCGTTGGATTGGCCATCGAGGTACTACGGAATGGTCATCCCGCTTGTCAGATTTGACACCTTGAGACTTTTTTATTGGGCTATTTGAAGCAGAAGGTATACGAAACTGAATCTGCTTCAATATTGAATGTACGGCAGAGAATAATAAATATTTGTAGAAATACGACTTTGCTGTGTTCGAAAATGTTCGACGTGAAATATCGGATAGGCTGTTGTTATCTCAAGGCGTTTAAGGCAACCACTTCGAGCATCTTCTGAACTGAACTCAGCTTATTTTCCCAAATTATGAAGTCAAATGTCGATGTGTGCAGGCAATGTTTTGCCATTTTGTAGTAGGTGAAGATATTGACTTCATATTCTAGGTTTGGGAAGTATTCGTCAGGAGTTTCATAATGATGTATCACAAGACCCCCCTTTCAAATTGTCAAACTCGGTTCAACGACTTCCTTAGGTAATAAATTTTTAATTGCAATCGTATATCTCTGCATAAAGTATTATAGAGGAGTGCAATAAATAACCAGTTTCGTCACTAAATTTAACCATTTTTTTTGTATGGAAGCCGGAAACGTTTTTGATTTAGTTCGAAGATAGGTTTTGCTATAAGTTGGTCAATGTAACCTTCGAATCATAAGACGTTGTTGTCATGTTTTTTCCTCAAATGAACAACGCCGTGTTGACATATATTTTGAAGATTTGAATTTGTGCAAGCGGATTCTTGAAAAAACGTTCGAGGCCAAATCAGACATCATTACTTCAATTCTAATAATCTACTGATATTTTCTTAGACGATAAAATAGTGGACCGGAAGCTTATATCAAAATCATCGAAGTATGATTTTATTCCCACCATTTCAATGAAATCTGTATTCTGAATTGAACAATAAAGGTTCGTGATAATGTTGAGTTCTGTCAGCCTCAGTGTCCTGCTGACTGAATTGGATATCCATATGCAACTATCTTACTCATTTCAAACTACTCATTCTATTGATACCTATGTCGTAAAATAATATGCAATGATTTCCTCATGACTTCCCGGTCTAAAGCGTATAAAACTCGTTCAAAAGTTTAGAACATGGCGTTCCTGAAACTGGCACAGTCACTATGTTCGTGCACCAAAAATCAGTCATGCCACAATCCTTTGCATTGTAAACTAGTTTCATAATATGCACTACAATATCTTTACGGAAAAATTCGGGATTCTTTTCCAACAAGACCATTCCGCACAATTTTATCTCGGTCTGTGAGTGTTTCTAAATCTCAGAAAAATTTTCCATTTGAGATTTTTACAATAATAAAGATCGCTATGTGAAAAAGTCAGGAGTAGTAAGGGGCTATTTTCCTTGAACTTTACGCTCGCACGGGCACAAAGAACACTTGAATTTCTAATAAGTTTTTTTGGCAACAGGATTCGGTAGACAATGGAAGGCCGAACTTATACCACTCTCATTACCAGATATGTGAATATATTCTACTTGTTATTTTCCTTTTAACGGTGTTGAAGATGAAGACCCCATAAAACATTTAGCAATTTCATTGAATCAAACTATTGGCTTTATTTGTGCAATATCTGAACACGAATAAAATGAAGGAAAGAATGGTGAGATATCACTGGACAACCTGAGAATGTGCATGTCAAAGTCAACAACTAACTGTTTAAATTTCCATTTATAGCGAACCTGTTCATGGGTAGGTTTGAGACGGATGCTAGGGAAGAACTCAGTTACTTTCCTAGGGTCTGGATCAGATATATGGATATTCGCTGTGATGGATACAAGGATTACCAAAATTGAAAGAATCGTTTTAGCACTAAACAGCAGATGTAAGAGTATAAAATTCACGTACGAAGTGAAAAAAGGAAAAAAGTTGGCATGTTAAGATGTATTGGTTATGAGGAACGAACAGACTGATATAGAATTTGACATTTACAGGAAAGACACGAACACGTTCAGATACATTCCAAATGACTCGAAATATTGTCTACGACATAAAATGGCGGTACTGCAATTCCTCGTCCATAGGTTAAAAACTTTTCCTTTGAAAAAAGACAAGTACGACAATGAAAGGAGAGTGATTAGGTACGTAGCTGAGGTGAACGGTTTTATATATATATATGAATAATTGGGTGACTCTTGACTGACAATATTATTATATATACACCCAGTATAGATACTTGATATTTCCTAATCAAAATGAATCTGACATATACTTCAAATTTTATCTTCACATTGTCTGTCCAACTTTTCTACATTATTTTATATTCCTTTTTTGGTGCTGATCTCTACCATTTTACTCACGTTATGTAAGTAGATTCAATCAATTTTCTTCACTTATTGTTTTGTTTTTTTGTAGTTTTCCTGAGGAAGGAAATAAATATTCTCCGAAAGCTTGACAAAATGGCAAAGAGTTTACTTTAAGACCAGTACAAGACTGCAACTCCAAGATTTATATATATATATATATATATATATATATATATATATATATATATATATAATATATATATATATATATATGTAGAAATTGATGTTTTCACGGATCTTCGATATGCAAGATGAGTTTTTCTGGGTTTTTTATCCGTTAGGTATCTTCTGATTTGTTAGACGTTTCGAATTCCATTTTGAATTCATTCTCAAGAACTGTGAGACGAATATCTGTCCATACCGTCCTGGTCAATCACTCCCCTTACGAAGTAACCAAGCAAGAGTAAGCAAAGACTTCAATTGTCTGTTCTCCATGGAAACTGGCATTTATAATGATTCTCCTCAGTTATTATCCGACTAGGTCCGATATTATTGATGATTATATCATCGCCGCTCTCTAATGTTGTATCCTGCCCATCCAGGTGTTATGTAGAAATTGATGTTTTCACGGATCTTCGATATGCAAGATGAATTTTTCTGGGTTTTTTATCCGTTAGGTATCTTCTGATTTGTTCGACGTTTCGAATTCCATTTTGAATTCATTCTCAAGAACTGTGAGACGAATATCTGTCCATACCGTCCTGGTCAATCACTCCCCTTACGAAGTAACCAAGCAAGAGTAAGCAAAGACTTCAATTGTCTGTTCTCCATGGAAACTGGCATTTATAATGATTCTCCTCAGTTATTATCCGACTAGGTCCGATATTATTGATGATTATATCATGATCATGATCAGGAAAATTCATCTTGCATATATATATATATATATATATATATATATATATATATATATATAAATAATCATGATCATGATATAATCATCAATAATATCGGACCTAGTCGGATAATAACTAAGGAGAATCATTATAAATGCCAGTTTCCATGGAGAACAGACAATTGAAGTCTTTGCTTACTCTTGCTTGGTTACTTCGTAAGGGGAGTGATTGACCAGGACGGTATGGACAGATATTCGTCTCACAGTTCTTGAGAATGAATTCAAAATGGAATTCGAAACGTCGAACAAATCAGAAGATACCTAACGGATAAAAAACCCAGAAAAATTCATCTTGCATATATATATATATATATATATATATATATATATATATATATATATATACATATATATATATATATATACATATATATATATATATATATATAATATAATGTTTATTCAGTTTCAGATCACGAAAATGACATAAAAGTAATACATAAGTTGAATAAACATGATAGAAGCCACAGAAGCATCAGATGATGCTTTTACGTGGTGAAAAGGAAGAAAGTGAAAACATTAAAAAAAAAAGTTCACATGAAAGTCTTGAATTAATATATATATATATATATATATATATATATATATATATATATATATATAGCAGCAGTGATCGGGTACCTATCCCGTAAAAGTTATTAATTATAATTGGTGAAAATTTACGGTTGGATGGAAGAGCAAGCTCTGCCATGAATTTTTCATGTGCAGATATTGAATCCTGCCTTTTGTTAGGTTCTCTGTACTGAGTTTGTAACCTCTCAATAAAAGCATTTATTATTATTATTATTGTTAATAGAAAGCTGTTGGAACGGGTTCAAACCATATTATGCTTATATTTATTTCAATGACTTGATTTTAATCACCATAGTTGAATACAACATCGCATATATTACTCACGGACTTCGAAAGCTTGACTATATGCCTCTTGTGATGATCTCATCATCGAAAATAGCTAGGATTATTTTACTTTCAACTATATATGTTAGAATTCGAGCCTGAGAACAGGATATCCACGATTATAAAAGATTCCACTTCTAAAACGTTTGGTGGCCTGATTGCTGGGCTCAACTGTCGGCGCTTTTTCAACGAAAATATACAGTAATTCAAAATTATAATTCATACGTTCATTGGGACTGTATAGCAGCAACAGCTCTCCAAATTTTTAATTTTGAATATTCCAAACAAATCATTGATTGGGATCATATAACCAATATTTCATGTAGAATACTTTTGAAACAAACCAATTTTTCATCAACTGGAAGATGAAAAATAATTAAAACATCTTAACCATTCGTTTGGGCCACTCTCAACTATACCTATACCAATAGCGGATCTAAGCCCATTTTTCGAGAGAAATGGGAAGCTGTTGGTGATGTGAAAATGGATAAATATTATAAAAGAGTACGAAGACTTATTTGGTGATTTATAAATATATGGTGATAATAATCGCTTTCATCGATAAAATTTAATGACTACAGTTGAAACATCTCGATAGTGATAACTGTTTCAATAAAAATATTTCTTTTTCACCCAAGAAATTTCAAGTCAGTGGGGGTAATTACCTCGTCATCACCCTTAACAATAAAACAATTGCACATAAGGTGTTTCAAAATTTCAAAGATTTCCTGTATGTTCTTCCAGACCATTTGTTAGGACATGCATTTTTTTTTAATGTTATAATAAAAGTGTTCCAATCAGAATGATGGCGTAGGAGCCATTTTTCCCAAAGGGTTAAGATAGTCGAAATGCCCTAAATCACGAAATTTTGATTTGATTTTTTTTTCTTCCCATCTCTTCCTTCCTCTGAGAGTGAAAAAATGACATTTTACATATTTTTTTTCTCTCACTCTAGGACTCGAAAAATATTAAAAAAATTCATGTATTCAAGTATATAGAAAAGGGTATGTTCTTCGAAATAAACAGTATTGTGCCCCGGCCCCTCCAGATAGCCCTAATTTTTTTTTTTTTTACTTTGAATTCGACAAAAATGACAGAAAACCCAAGTGATGTTATTTCATCATTTCAACGAGAGTGATATATACTATAACAACTAGTATCGTTCATTTCATTATCAGTGGTGACACTTGAGGAAATGGCAGATTGCCTGTAACTTTTTTGCCATTAATTTCAATGAAAAATTCCAGGGAACAAAAAAATCTGAATTGCAATTCCACATAAGAAACACTCGCATTCAATCGACTCATTTTCACATTAAATATAACCAATAACTGTATGTTAGCAATTTTCACACACAACTAATACCGTTTGATACTTTTTTCTTTCCCCTCTTTTCTCTTCTGCGAGTGAAAATTTAGTATTTGTCACGTTTTATTATTTTTTCTCATATTGAAAAAAATAATGTAAAATAGTACGGTCTCCAATATTAAATTCTCAAACCATCTCGGCCATTTTTTGAAATTAAAAAAAAAAGGTTTTTAATCGAAAACAATGGTAGGAAACTCTTTACAGTTCGCAAGTCTTGAGAGAATTGCAGCAAGTTTTCTTGGGCACATATGCTGTAGTAGAATCTTCGATCAGCTGTTGCAATAATAAGGGAGCCCAAGCGGGGATTTCGGGATTTACTAAAGCGCGGCAGATTAATGTACAGGGGGATACCTTGTACCCGGTTAAGTACTTCCACCATATATGAGCCCTATATATACGGCCGACCTTCAAGGATAAAGGATCAGATTGGTAAAATAAAATTGATCATCTGAAATTCTCGAGCGCGTCAGATTGAGGTGGGGTACATCTCTATTTTAGTTTTAAATCCTTAAATGACATTCAGTTCCACACCCTATTTCCAGGAATTAGATGGTTATATTGATCATATACATATTTACAGAATTACAGAATGGGGTGTTATTTTGACATTGGCATTTTGCTCCATTCTAAAATTAAGGAAAATGGTACTCTACTGATATAATTGTATTTTGCGGAGGAGATTCTTTTGGTCACAACAGTAAAACGAAAAATATTCTCAAGTAGTATTTAATATTTTTTTAATATTCTTCCTAACTAATAATTATAATAACTGTGCCCAGAAAGCAAATCTCTGTGTGGGCAAACATAACACAGTACTTCCGAATTCATTGTAATTCGTGAATTGCTAAAAAGATTAAATTTTATATACGCAAAATAATATTTCTAGAAAATTAGATTTACTTCTTTTCCAATATGTAATGTATCCATTAATGTAAAATTGCAAAATGGAATCAATTCAATAATTTTTCCATAAAACGTCCATATAAATTTATGGAGGAAATAAATTTTCAACAAAATGAGTAACGAAAATTATGGTGATATGTTCATATAAAGATCTCAGTTCCTTGAATCATTTAGTTCCATGGCAGGTTAATTGGTTTTCCGAAAAATACTGGTGAAGTTTACGTTACATTGGATAAATTATTGTTATTTTTCCTACTGATTCAAGTGGCTCAATGATCTTTTCTGGTCAGTATTCGTTATCACAAAATTTAGTAGTAGAGAAAAAAAGGCATAATTCAATATTATTGATTTTCAGTAAGAAAAAGATTTTTGGAAATTGTTTGCCATCTTCGTTTATAAATGTCCTGAGTTAGTATCCTCTATTTCAGTATCTCAAGGTTCTTACGATTCTCAGATTGCTTTTTATAGGATATTAGTACGAAACCTTTCGACTGATGTTCCAGCCCGATTTTAATTTTCATAAGTAATAAATATCAGGTTTGTATTCTGGATGATATGTTCTGATGAATATTGTATTCTAAAAGTAATTCAATTTATGAGTGATGTAGTTTTAGTTCCATTCAAATTATACAGCCCTCTCATTTCAATACTACTTCGGGATGCATCTGCTTTCATGATCCTGTAGACACTATTTCTGGATATACTCTTCCTCATTCGTGCGCCTTAAAGTTCAAAATACAATCTCAGGCCAACTTCGAATTCATGTTACTAGGCCATTGAATTATTACATTTTCGCTCTTCATCTGACAAACTATTCATCCTACAGAAAATTCATGAAAGCATCTTTTTCAAAAACTAAATTTTCTTCAAAATCTATTTCCATTACTCTTCATCGTGAAATTGAGAATAAAAAAGTTATGAACGAAATCAGTTGAAAATTTTGGAACAAATTCTCTTTTCGAGGCAATAATTTTTTCTTTAGTCGTTTCACAATCGAAAGATATCGGAACATTTTGAAAGAGGCGGTTTCAACGAATAATTTTCGCTTATCTATCTATACTACTGAAAATGTATAGTAATATTTCTTGTTGGGAATTGAATTCTCTACAACTTCAACCCCTTCACTCTTTATCGTAAAATCGAAAATACCAAAATTATGAACGAAAAAGTTCAAAAATTTTGTAACAATTTTTTTTGACGGAATGAATTTTTCTCAAGTCATTTACACCAAAATGACACCAGAAGGTTTTATAGAGGGGGTTCTAGGGAATAATTTCCACTGGAAAATTTGTTTATTTCGTTCATTTATTATAGTTTTACAGCGTACCAAATTTGATCGTATTCTCAGATACTCCTTAGGATACATAAAAATTAATAATCAGGCTTATTTTTTTATTAATTCTCATTATCCATTTGATTTATAATTTTTTCAACAATGCAATGTTATTATAAATTAGTTATCGACCCTTTTCCCCATCATAAACCTTTGCTTTTATTTTATTAGTTTTTACAATAATTCCTTCCGAGTGTACATTTACGAGATTCTTATGAAGGTGAGAAAGGGCCAGTTAACCGTTTGGGGACAAAAAAACATCTGCCCACTATTATCAATGTTACGAATACCCTGGCGCCGGCCCAGACGATCGTGAACGCGGAGTAGTGTGGGGGGTCGAAGAGCGAACATCATTTTTCCAGGAACTGTTGATTTGCGTGGAGAATTCGATACATATCATCGAGGCCTCTCTCGAAGATTCTCCATAGGCGTACGCAGGTATAAAAGGAGACACTTCATCGCGGGGGAGACAGTTTATTCGTAGAGAGTTATTCAGAGCTGAGTGGAGAGAGTTTAGCAGATTGTAAATCAGAGTTTCTAGCTTAGTGGAGCTCAGTGGAGAGAGCTTTGTTATTGCTGAGTGTAGAAGTGTAGAATTTCTATACAGAGAGTTTTTGTACCGAGTGTTGGAAAGTTAGCGGAGCAATTTGAGTGATTGTATTGTATTGAGCTGTGACAAAGAGTTGTAATAAAAGTAGTTTGGTGTTGTTTGGAGTTTTAATTAACGTACCCAAGAAAAAATCGTAACATTATTGGTCGTACGAAGTGCAGATGTTTTTTTCCCCTCTACTTATTCTTCCAGTTGTTCTACGTATTTTACCACGTGCAGTGGTATTTGATTGTGAAAGGTATTTTCAATTTTGCAGGTACGGCTTCTAGTTCTGTGGGCAAGATTTTCAATTTTGTGATAAGCATTTTTACTTTTTTAAGCATGCACATTGTGATATTCGATCATGAGTGATTATTTATTTGTGAAAAACTAATATGGAAAATTAAAATTATAATTGTGAACGCGAAAGCAGTAAGATTTTTTTAAATATTTCCGTTCATAGCTTTGTTACTTAATATTTTACGATGAAGAGTAATTAAAATATTACTATAGATTTTCTGTAAGATTAATTTATACAAAGGGAAAACCATTTGCACACATATATGTGTTCTAAGGAGAATTTGTGAAACTCTAATAAATGGTCGAAATCACAAAAATTCATATTGCATTGAAATTATTCGTTAAAAAATTTTACGATTTCTTTCCATTATAAAATGACTAAAGAAAAAGTTATTGCGCCGAAAAGAAAATTCGTTCCAGAATTTTCAACTATTTTCGTTCATAACTTTTTTATTTACGATTTTACGATAAAAAAATCATGAAACTAAAGTCGGAGAAAATTCAATTTTCAACAAAAGATGCCCCTATCAATAATAATGATAAAGATAAAGCGCAAAAACCATTTGTACCTTTTTTCCAAGATGGCGGCCGCGAAACAAAGGTTGCAACCGCATAAACTTGGATTTACGCTAACCCTAACCCCCACACATCAAAAAAATAATATCGCGTCCTCTAAGAAACGCAACCTCCAATGTAACTCTTCAATGGACTATATAAAAGTTCTATTCAAAATGATTGCAGTAATCTGCTTCTAACCGACTTGATTAAATATCGTTTCAGTATCTTTTTCTCTAGTAAAACACATCTTTTACAGTTCAGAAGCCACAAAGACGTAAAGTAAATATTTTGTGTTCGACCATGACACGAAATAAATCAGCAACCATTTTGTACAGCTTCTCCATTTCATCTTGGCACAGAAATGAGAAATGAAAACGTATTGTGTAGTGCGGAACAAGCCACCATTTGAAATATATTGTCACTTTAATGCTCAACCGGAAGTGGAACTAACTTCCGTGACAAGTTGGATTGGATAAACTGTAAGTCGATAAAGAAATTTCGGGAAGTTTGCTGAATTTTGATAATTATTCATCATCCGAACTTTGAGTGAATTATTTTTCCCAACATTGTCAAATAAAATGTCAGAATATATCAGTCTAAGAGTCCACGACGCTACCCCTATAATGATAGGGCTCCCAGAGATCATACATATAATTTGTCATTTCATTCATAGGAGAACACAAAATGGTCCTGTGCCTTGTCTAGAACCGGTCAAAGCTATAAAAAAAATAAAAAAAATAAACAAATAATTGTTCAGGTTTGGGTAATGATAATGCTCCCTTATTGTGATTGTTCCTTGAGACAGGGGAGGGATAGGACAACATGAAAAAGCGATGCTGCAAACCCCTTTACTGATATAAGCCCTAACGAGAATCTGGAAAAAGTTATTGGGAAAGGACATATTTTGATAATTTGAGATTTCGAACAAGAATAGAAAAGTTTTCCCGTAAAATGAACCCATTTTTGAGTGAAGAACACAGGTCAAGTGTTTATAAGAGTAGACATCAAAACTCGCATTTCAATCATGTCTAACATCAGTCAAAAGAGAAGTTGCAACTCAGCAAAGAACTACATAGGCCAGTTCGAAAGAATTTTCAAATGCGAAAAACTATAATCAAAGTATTGATTGGATGATTTGTGGCAAGCTGATTTAATGGAATTACACTTTGGTACTACGGATAAAAATTTCGAGTATATATTTGTGGTGATTGTTTGCTTTCAGAATTCCTATGGACCAAACCGCTAAAAACCAAAACGTTTGAAGAGTTTACTATAGCATTAGAGCAAATTTTCAGTGAAGGAAGAATTCCAATAAATCAACATGCTGATAGAGGAACTGAATATTTTGCTGTGCCATTTCAGCACCTGAAGAAATATAACATCAATCGTTATAATACGTATACACACAATAAAGCTTCTATGGCTCAACGTATGATTGGATCTCTGAGAGTCTTTTTAAACATTGCAGTTTGAATGGCTCCTACAAATGGATTGATATTATACCTCATATTACTTTCGACAATAATAATACGATTCATTCCACAACTAACACGAAACCCATGGATGATAGTAGAAAAAAATTAAGAAAACATCATAAAAAGTTCATATAATTCCGTAAAGTTGGCAACAATGCCTAAAAAAATTTAAAGTTGGGGATATTGTTCGTATAAGTAAGGTTGAACACATATTCGAAAAAAGTTATACGCCAAATTGGAGCACCAAATTGTTCAAGGTCATCAAGGTGAAAATCACTAAGCCTCCGACATATCTGCTGGAAGATTTGGAGGGGAGACCAATAAGTGAAGCGTTTTACGAAGCAGCATTACAAAAAACTCATCAGCCTGACGTATTTCTCGTTGGAAAAATACTACGTAGTAAAGGCAACAAGTCATATGTCGAATGGTTGGGATTTGATTCGTCACATAATAGTTGGATTGAAAATACGAATTTTCTGTGAACGATCAGTTTGAAGTCAGTGCTCCTAAAGTTCGGACGTGTCTACATTGAAAATAATTTCAGACCTAATTACACTTATGAATTGGATATAATCCATGAATCCTATGAAGAAGCTGCGAGTGAAAAGGAAGAATGAATCTACAGTAGCAGGTACCAGTTCAAACGATCTTCGTCCCCATTCAATTTGGAATGTGCTATAAGTCCAGCAGTACGTGAAGTACGTATCGTTAGTTTGTACTGTGCGGAAAATAGAATTTACTTTGATGATGATGAATGGATTGGTTCATTTCTGTATTGGAAGATTTCAATTTCAATGATCCACCCCGTGACGACTATTTTCTTCGAAGTGGAATAGATGTCGCACTCGAAATGCTGATCGCTGAATAGACCAAGCTATTGCGCATAACAAAGGGTGCAGCTGTATTCTACTTATTGGAGTCGGACGTTAAAAATATATTGCACATGAATAATTTGATTATGGAGAAAATAGCAACACATCTTCAGCTGAGTTTCGGTGGATATTATTATAATGTTTTGAGAACTTTCGCTTCACTACTGAAAAAATATCATCAAGAACACACTCATCATTTCGATGAATTTTCAACTGCATTTTGTAATGTTACCTCTGGTGTAGAAAGTTATTGCATGAATGAAAGTTTATTTCATTATAAGAATAAGGTTGTAGAGTATTTCAATAAATTCACATCTTCAGTATTATACATGTGTGTTTTATTATAAAAGTTCTATTTCAGGTTGTACAATAATATTGAGTATTCTATAAATATGCTCCTTACAATGTGTACAAGGTTTATTACACAATTCCTTGAATTTTTCTAACCGAAATCCCTCGATGTACATTATAGCATGTATGTGATACACAGGATTTTGATCCAATGATGATTCATTATCATAAAAATTTTGGCAAATGTATTCATCGACAAAAATCCTACTGAAATTTCCCAAACCATCCATATGACCCATTTGATTCTGGTAAATAGTTTTCGTGAATACAACTAGAGCTTTCACATGGAATTCATACCAAAAACTCATCCTAACTGAAATGGATGGTCAGCCCCATTACTGAATCTGAAACAAACGACACAAATTTCAAGTCAAATCCATTTTGAGGGAATGGTGGAATAGAGTCCCCACGGTAGAGTGGAATGTCCAATCAAATACTTTTTATCGTCTGAGGCACTCAATCCGATTTTAGTTTGCTGATTTGTGTATAGACTATGTGCAAACGATCGAATGCTATCTTGAGATATGATGTGCTCCTTTTTGGAATTGAGACAATCCAAATAATCCTTGAAGGTCAGCGTGTTTTTGACTATTTTTGACTGGACACCTTTCGATTTTGTAACGCATTTTTCCCAATTATATGTGAATGCATACATCTTCGATAGTAAACCAACGAATTCGGTCATGATTTTACCATTCAGTTCATCCGTCATTAAACCGGGCACTTTTTTATTCATTCGTGGAATGTTCCATCGATTGTTCTCAGGATAATCTGATGTATCAAACATATGTAAGTCAGATTCGATCATTTGCTCATACACATCATCACATTCGATTTCATATAATAAAATATCCGTATCTCTGATAGGGCTTATATCAGTTGCTGCCGAGAGATAAGCGACACCTTCGCACTCAGTTTTCTATAATCATCGACCTCCTCAAGAAAGCAAAGCTTCTTTGAAATATCATCATTTTTTGTGTGAGGAAACCACCGCTACCCTTTTCAAACAGTGGACAACATGTCGGCAGCAGCGCAAACGATTTTGCGTTTCATTCGGTTTTCGATATATATTATTGAAATACGCCAGCCACTACCGAGAAACAATTAATTTCACGTGTTGATTGTTTGAAAGAATGATTGCATATTTCATGTGATGTTTTTCGATTGTTCAGCCATTTTCATGGTTGTTGTATACTTTTCGTATAACAAAGGGCATTTCCCAAATGTTGCTGTTTCTGCCAGGCACTGCGAGCAGTCGAAAATAGTCGTCACTTACTATTATTTGGCATTGCCAAAATAGCATTGCTCATCCAGCAAAGTGAGGATCCAAAATATAAAGATATTTTCATAAACATAGATGATCAAATTATTGAAAAAACCATCATTCTTTTTTTTGTCCTCATCCAAATTCCGATATTATTTCATTTTATCATGAATGATGTTTCTTTATACGAGGAATGAATCATTGAATCACGACAGGGGAGGAAGTATAAGGAAGAATAAAACAACAATGAAGATGGCTTAAACAATCAGTGACACGTAAAATCTAATGTTCATGGTAGTGGCTGGCGTATTTCAATAGCACAAATGAAAAAACGGACATAGCTGCCGCCATGCTGCCTAATGTTTGGAAAAGGCAGCACTGCTTTTTCAAATTGGAAATTATGAGTACATCTCACTATGGTATCGGACAAGAGTTCAAAACTCGTGTATTATTACGAATCTCCTAGCGCCGGACCTGGCGATTGTAAAGGCAGATGAGGGATCGAAGAGCGAACGTCACTTTTCCAGAAACTCTCGTCACGCCTGGAATATTCGATTACCGAGATTTGACTCGAAGATTCTCCGCAGGCCGCGAGACAGTTAGTTATTAGCAGGGACAGTTAGTTATTAGCACAGACAGTTATTCAACAGTTATTCAGCAGAATTTTTCGGAGCTAAGTGGAGAGAGCTTTGGTATTACTAAGTGCGGAAGTAGAAGTAGAGAATTTCTATTACAGAGAGTTTTACTACCGAGCGTTGGAAAGTTAGTGGAACAATTAAAATGATTGTATTGTGTTGTGATTGAGAGTTGTAATAAAAGTAGTTTAGTGTTGTTTGGAATTTCAATCAACGAACCCAAGGAATTATGGTAACAGTATTTTGAAGACATATCGCATAGTTGATAAGGATGAAGAACATACATACCAGCACGAGAAACAAAAATTCAGAGAAACATTCACGTCAATAGAATTAACGATTACTTGGCAAAAATAATAGAATGGGGTAACATGAACATGGTGGAATGCATTGCTGGGAACACCTATCTTCTCAAAGAAAGCCGATCTTTCATTACCTTGTATTCAGATGTCAGAAGTAACTATTCACACGAAGTCAAGTATCTCGATGCTAGGAATTACGATCAGTAATAATTTCTCATGGGAGAACCAAGTGAGATCGTTCGCTAGAGGCTCTTCCCAGAAACTTGGATTTCTATTACTTTCGAAGAAATACTTCACATCTCGTCAGCACAAGGCTCAGATACGACCTGTCTTGGAATATAGTTCTCATGTATGAAGCTCGACACCATAATATTCATTGAAGATTCTTGATTCTAATCAGGAAAAGGCAATCCGTCTTGTTGGTGATTCTTCGCTCACAGACTCGCTTACTTTGTTGGAGCATCGTAGAACTGTCGGAGACTTGTTTTTTTTTCTATAAATATTCTCACGGTCGGTGCTCTTCTGAATTGTTATCAATCGTTCCACCCTTGGCACTATCTACACGGATGAGTCGACGAGATCAGAACTCCCACCCCTTTGTCGTGAGCTTGGAGATCTGACGAACCTCTCTTGCTCAGGGATTTTTTTCAATAGAGTAGCTTGTTGTGTTTTACCTGAAATACCTAGGTTGAATCCGGTATCGAAGAACGAAAAATGGAAATTCAATGTCAGTCAGAAAGATTTTTTTATTATTATTGTTTTAGGTACAACAACTGAACATCAAACTAAATATTACAATATACAGGATGAAACAAAGAGTAAACAAATAATATTGGATGTGAATACTGAACATTCTCTCCCGCAGTAATTGATTCGAATGCAAGAAATTACTTCAAATCTGATTATTCTCAGGAGATTTCTCTTTGAATACATCAAGTATACAAAGTGTAGACACGGCTCGCTTGAATGTTGTTCCAGAGGCTGTAGCAACATCAACCACTCTGATAATGCCATCCTTTCCAGGATGAACATTTATAATTCTTCCTTTCAGCCAAATGTTCCGCGGACTATTGGAGTCATAAAATAGGACAATATCCTCTATTTTGACATTTCTTCCCTGTTGATGCCATTCACTTCGTTTTGCTAAAGATGGTAGATATTCTTCAGCCCACCTTTGCCAGAATAAATCCGTGAGTTTTTGTGCTGCCTTCCATTTGCTCAGCAAACATAAATCCTTCTTGTCGGTTTCAGCACAAGGCAACGCTGAATAATAGGTTCCAATCAAGAAATGATTTGGAGTTAGAGCCTCCATATCATCTGGATCAATGGGTACATGGGTGAGTGGTCTAGAGTTCAAAATATTTTCCACTTCTGCAAACACTATCCTTAAAACATATTCCTGAGGATATCTTGTTGTTAGAATTTCGGAAATATTTTTCTTGATTGATTTTATCAAACTCTCCCATGATCCGCCCATGAAAGGAGCTAATGGGAGGTTAGAAAACCACTTCACATTTTTCAACGTACAAAATGTTTTTATTCTATCCTGGTTAATCGATTCCAAACCTTTTTGGAGTTCTTTATCACTCCCTTTAAAATTCCCTCCATTGTCACTATAAATCTCTTGCGGAAAACCTCGTCTGCTACCAAATTGTTGAAAAACATGAATGATCTGTGCTCAGGTCTTGTGCAATCTCTAAGTGAATATCACCCCATATCGCTTCTCGCGACTTCTCTTGACCGAAACTAAAAGAGGTCCAAAATAATCAACTCCGGTTTTTATAAAAGGTCTCACTGTCCGTTCTATTCTACATGTTGGAAGCTGTCCCATAATCGGAGGTTTCGCCAAAGATTTCCGGTTCTTACACTTTTGGCAGTTTACCCAGCAACTGCGAATAGCTTGTCGCATTCGTAATATCCAAAACTTTTGTCTGATGCTATTGAATACAGTGTCCTGTCCATGGTGATTGAAATTCTCGATAATAAAATATAAGAAGTTTCGTAATTTTGTGTTTCGGGTCTAAAATTATCGGTCTTTTCACAAATTCACCTAGAAGTTTGGAATTATCTAATCTTCCACCCAATCTGATCAAGCCTTCTTCATCAAGGAAAAAATCCAATGTAAACAGGCGACTCGTATTCTTCACGATTCCATGATTTCTCAAAGATTTCAGTTCGTCATTAAATGTTTCTTTCTGACATCTTCTAAGTAGATTCATCTCAGCTTGATTTATTTCTGATACTTCCTATTAACCTGCTGTTTTTGCTTTCGTTTTACAATCTTTCATTCCAAGCGGTTGATCTCAATAATTTTTGCCACTTTGAGAATTTATTTGGATCAGTCGTTATAAAGTTTTCTTCTTCATTGATTTCTACATGAACCAGAACATTATTTTTTTCCATGTCTATTTTTTGTCCATTATTATCGGCACTGAATTTTTCTTCCACAGGCCAAAATTCTGATGTCATGTACAGAAATTCTGGCCCCTTTAGCCATCTACTGTCAGTAGAAAAATCTACCTTCGTGTAGTGCTTTGTTGCTTCATCTGCCACGTTTATTTTTGTTCTAACATATCTCCAATCACAAGTATTCGTGAGCTCTTGAATTTCTCCTAAACGTTGCGCTACAAACATTATGAAGCGTCGAGCTTCCGATCGAATCCAATATAATACTGTTTTTGAGTCAGTCCAATATATTGTTTTATCATTTCTCAAGTTCAATACGCTTTTTAAGCTGGACCCCAGCCGTGATATAATTAATGCTGCCTGTAGTTCAAGTCTTGATATAGATAGTGGTTTTATTGGTGATACTCTGGTTCGTGCGTTTGAAAAACAAACTTTAATGGCATCTTCTCCAGACCATCTCAAATATGCGACGCTTGCATATGCATTTCCAGAAGCATCACAGAAGATATGAAGCTGAATTTCAGAATCGGACCTATTCATTTCACAATATTGTCTCGGCAGTTTGAAATCATCGACTTTTCTCAAATCTTGTATGAATTTCTCCCATTTGTTGATCAAACTGTCTGGTATTTCGTCGTCCCATCCAATCTGACTTCTCCACGTATTCTGCAATATGATTTTCCCCTGTATGTATGTAGAAAATTTGCAACAAATCCGAGAGGATCGAAGACTGACATGACGATCTTGAGTAGGTACTTCTCGTTTTGTCGGTATTCTGCTACCTTCCAATACATTTTTGTCAATTTTGTGAAATTTTGTTTTGAATTGGAAGATATCTCTTTTAGGGTTCCACCATATACCGAAAATCATTTCCTCTGAAGAATTTAAATTTTCGTCAAAATTTTGTGAAGGTTGGCCAATAGTGAGTCATCAATATCTTGAAATAAAATCGGGTTATTGGAAATCCAATTACATATAGTAAATCCACCTTCACTATGTACATGTATGATGTCTTTTATCAATTTTTTTGCTTCCTGGATACTATCTGCTCCCCCAAGGTAATCATCCTTATAATGATCGCTTCAGGATATTCTTCTTGGAATTCTTCGGCATTTCTGTTCTTAGCCTCCTGGGCTAAACACGGTCCACACGACGAACCAAATATATCTGGGTCACAATCTCTTCGCATTCCTCTGTATAAAATTCTCTGTGCTGATCTATCTTCTTTTCGAACATTCACTCTCAAAAACATCTCTTTGATGTCTGCTGAAAATGCATATCTTTTGATTCTAAAATTCAGAAGAATTGTCTGAAATGAATTGTATAAATCCGGTCCTGTCAGCAGAAAGTCATTTGAGGAATTGCCATTTGATTTCGAAGAGGCATCAAAGCAATTTAGGTATTAGGTTTGTTTGGATTTATGACACCGAAGTGTGGCAAATACCAGATTTTTCCGTCATTGATATCATCTTCCGCACTGTTTGAAATTTTCGATATATAATTTTTCTCAATCATGTCTTCTAACTTTTCGCAAATAATATTGGATGTGAATACTGAACACAGCTGAGCTTTGGAACTCCTTACCGAAAGAGGTCTTTCCTGAGGCTTACAAACTTCAAAATTCAAAGTGAATGTTAATTCGTATCTCCTTTCCCTTGATTCAGGCGTTGTTCTTCGAACATTACAGGGCTTCCCTTTCGTGTGGATTTCCATATAAAGAAAAAAATACTTGCCACATTTCCAGGTATGTTCGGTTATACCATTTGTGTCTTTGGAAGCAATTTCCCAAAATCGCTTCGCAGGAGTTTCACAGGATATCAAAAATGCGATGTCTCCAAATACACCTATTTTGAATTTATGTGCGAGTTCCCATTCTGATCTTCATGATATTGCCGTGCGCTGTGTGTGTCGAGATACCTGCTTAATGTTATTCGAATAACTTATTTAAGTACAGTTTGGCAAACATAGCTGAAACTATGAAATTATCACTGCACTATTCAAAACTTTTCGAGATTCGATTGAAACTCCATGTTCACTATATATAAATTTTTCACAGACTGTACCGAGTTGTACGACGAATGCGCATCATGGGCGTGTCTATTTTCACAGTTTCAGCTATGTTTGCCAAACTGTACATGCCAGTTGAAAGTTCATGCTGTACTAGACTGGTGATTTTCATTGTTTCCTGTTCGTATCTCCGAACTTTCAAGGAAAATATTTCAATTTCAAACGCAGCTTAGTTAATCATCAATTGTAGTGCAATATTCGTTATACACCAATTTTTTGTGAGCGAATAGTGATTGTATAATAGGTAGGCGCCCTGTAAATGAAAAAATATAATTTGTCGCGAAATATGACTACTTTGAACAGATTTGAAGACAAGTCTGTAATATGTATAGTTTTTGAAATTGAACTTGAGTATTTGCACTGGTCAGGTTTCTATAAAGGACTCACTGGCAGGCCGAACTATTATAGAAACTTTAAAAACTCTTAATTAGATTCGTTAGTGAGGCAATATTTCAATACTTCGATATGTATTCAAACGTGGCTTGTTTTATATCATATTTTTTAGTAATACAAAAAGTACTGCTAATTATAGCTGCGTTTGGAAAGTTTTTCAATAGGAGAACCGTCTTTCGTACAATTCGTTCAGGACAGTCTCAAATCTACCTACCTAGTAGGTTTTGGCTGGAACTCGTCAGAAAACAACTACCTTCCTGGCTAACATCACGATGGGCTTTGAATTATATCCGACCGGTGCCAGTGCATAATTCTTCACAGAAGATAATCCTGCATTTGCTTTTGGCGATACAAATGAAGGAATTGATTTTCAATAATAGGGACGGACACACTAGCAGATCGGTTTCGGGCTACTTGGCCACTCGTCAGTATAAGGCAGTGCCATCATCAACGTAGAGTCGATGACTTCCCATAATTAAAAATCAAAAACCTTCATAGTATTGCGTCACAACCCATGGACGAGGTATTCCAAAAACAAACCGAATTCACCCATTCCTCCTGCGAGGAAAATGTAAAAACATTCAACATATTCGATGGGCATACTTGAAGACTGAGAATAAATCAAACCATCTTTCGAACAATTCGTTCAGGCCAGTCTCAAATCTACCTACACACCTGAACGAATTGGTCGAAAGATGGTTTGACTTATCGCCAGTCCTCAAGTATGCCCATCGACTATGTGGAATGTTTTTATCATTAGGAGTACTTGGCTGGCAAAACGCGGGTCAGTTTTTTTCTGTTTGGTGTTGTGGTGATTGCTGTGTTGGAAAAGGTTTTGAAAGAGTTCATGCCCGATTCATTGCTGATTCTGTCAAGGTTGAATATTCGTGAAATCCGAGATTATTTGCTACATTTTTTACTTGTTATACGAACCTGTTGTTTTTAACACGCTTTTTTTTATTATTATCAGCTTCGGATGTATATATATATATGTTCATAACGGAAACTTTGAACGCAGTTTTGAACAACTTTGAAACGTCGGATAAATTTTTGGACCGATGACAATGCAATAAAATGAAGAAATCGTACCGATATTCTCACTAGGATCTTCACAATTAACGATTTGTTTTTCTAGCGACCTTGAATTGAACGAAATTTTTGGCGGAGGAGTCTGAGAACTGACTCTTGTACGAGGAAGGCAGTAATTAATGAAAAATTCCAACTTAGAAACGAAAAATGAATAGTAGTTAAAAAACTAAATAACACGCTTTTGTAAAACAGCTAACTAAAAAGTGGCAAATAAATAATAGTTTGAAAAACTAAAAAGCATGCTTTTGTGAAAAAATTAACTAGTGAACAGTGAAAAATAACATTTCTCAAATTCGAATTAAAAAAATTGTTCCTATCTTTTCAGAAAATTTTTTACAAAAGCGTGTTTTTCAGTTCTTTCAAACCATAATTTATTCATATTAACAGAAAGCCTGTACCGGCGTTCTATAAGAAATGTATGAAAAATTATGTCAACAGTCCGCATTTTACTACTTTTGTAGTATATATACATATATATTGTGGTCCCGGTAGTGTGGTGGTTAGCATAACTGCCTATCAAGCGGAAGGCTGGGGTTCGAATCCTCGCCGGGCCATCGTGCTGGGTAATCGCACGTTAGAAGGTAAGGCCTCGTTGATCCATTGCTTGCACAAGTTTCGACTTCTGAGGGTTGACGTTCGTCAGCTGGTTAACGAAAACGAACAATTTTAGAACAATTCACACGAAAATGGAGCCCTGTAATGTTCAAAGAATACTGCGTGAATGAAGCGACGAGAGATACGAATGAACAATAATTTGAAATAAATTCTATAATGTAAGACGAATAATCGGTCAAGAAACTGGGAAGGAAATTTTCATATTGATATTATCACAAAGTATAGTTCAACGACTTCATCAAAATTTTATGTCTCAACAGTTTCACCCATTTAGCAATTTGAGTTAGAAATTGGACGGCTTTATTTGCATACTTTCAATCCTGATTTCAAATAATGTACAGTTGACTGCAAGATTCTTTGACTTTTTATTCAATCGCGACACGTGTTTTGCTTTTTAAACTTATCTGGACTATTTTAATATTCCTGCTCGAGGAAAGCTGCTGGAGGAACCTATTGTATGGGGAAACACGTGCCGCGGTTCAGTTAACTCTTATAAGTGAAAATCTCACATGCAACTGTTTACTATTGATTTAGTATGGATTTTCATCAAGCATCGGCCATATCCATTCAATTTCTAATAATTTGTTTATAACCAACCGCAGAAGCAGTTCCCTTATAAAAAACTAATTCCCAAGAAAGTAGACAGTTAATATATTCATCTCACCACCCTTAGAATCTCTAGACAGTTTCTACTCGACTGTAATTGCTGCCATAACGGCTTAGGCCATTATAATTTCAACTGACTATGTCGTTTATCCATATTACTCGTATAAATTAATTATTGCCTTCTCTTGTCGCCTCAGTCACATCGTCGCCTGTTATATGACCAATAATGGCCTTCTGTCGTTAATAACTATTTCAAACCATGTTATTCATAATTGTGCAACCCCACGAATAACATCCTTGAGGAATTTTATCATGTGACATGTGCCATTAACATGATCGAACTACCACTCCTCAATTAATCGGGCTCAAAAGTTTTTCTTTTTTCTGGTTAATTCATGAACGAGAGACAAAGAACCTTCATGACTAATGGGTATGGCATGTTGATATGTAGTAGTGCTCGAATATCTCAGAAACAGATATGACTGTCAGTTCAGTATCTCTTCCTTCAAGTAAGGCAAAATTGAGGTTAATTCAACCGTCGAACCATTAATGATAAATGTGTGATGATACTATATTATCAATGAGCAATATAGACCAAGCTAAATAAAATATCTTCATTGAAAAAAACACAAGAATTCTCAACAGCACTTTGATAATGGGGAATGGTTAAGTGGTCTACTGAATGTAAAAACAGATGAAAGCGTGAGCTGAAAGTAAATATTTGGGAGGGGGTGTAAAGGGGTGAAAACGATATTTTCGCTATTTCTGACGAAAGGTTAGGTCTAAGAGAAAAGTTTTCAACAGAAAAGTTATAAATCTTGGAAAGATCTATAACACTTAAATGAAAGACTTTTGCACATAACTTCAAAATATCCGCGAAAAATGCGAAAAACTTTTTTTTCGTTTTTTATTCTTCATTCCCACAAAACTCATTATATTTCGATAGAATTCCGTAGAAATATACCTTGTCACGTCTTTAATCACCACATTTTTTTGATAATAATGAATAGAATAGTTCCAAAGATAATGACATTTTTCTTCAGAACTACTTTTTTTTCAAATTCAATTCCTCCTTCAGAGATTAGAGATTCATCTTAAATCGTTTTTCCTGGGCTCATTCTCTTCCTTCTCATCTATAGTTCCTGATAATGAAATGAAAAATATTAGTCTCCATCCAGAATCACGCTCGAAAATTGAAGACACCATCATAAAAATGGCCTCCGCGACCATGAATTTGTTAATAGATGTTGAAAATTTATCCGAATTTTCGAAAAACTGGTTACGTCATTCGATTATATGGAAAAAATATCATAGAAACTATTGAAACTTCTAGAGATTGATCTCTAGGTAAAGTTTCAACTTTTACATCAAAGGTTCCAAACTCATCGTTTATTCATAGAAACTATGTTTCATTTTCCGAGTGAATAATTATTTTGCTTGATTTCACTGCTATAAGCTGTCGAATCAAATAATAGGAATTATGCATAGAATTTGAATTTGTCTCAAATATTTTTATCCCGGATCTTCATTATCGCCACATCATAATCGAAAGATATTATTGTTATTTAGTTATTATAAAAAAATAAAAATTAAAAAAAAACATAAAATATGATAGAGAAGAGAATAATTAGGAAGGGAAATTCGAACTCACAAAACGCGTCACCACTGATCGAAGAGAAATATTATGTCAGAGGAGACAAACTGATAGCATATTATTCTGCATCAAGTCTCGATTTCGAATGAGCAAAGATCGAAGGAGTGGAAGCTGCAAGGTAATTATTATGTTATGATATATTTCACTTTATAACTTAGATTTGTAGGATAAATGCACACTGCAATTTATTTTATAACAGAACATAACAAATACATACTTCTCATGGAAATTTCACCAAAATCCCTATTTTACGTCCATATCCCAATAATGTATATATAATTTTATATCATTGAGGTGATTCACTCAAGTATGATACGTTTATTTTCATTTCGTAAATATCAGATAAATATGAAATGGTTTGATGTATATCATGAATCGATATGGGTTAGGTTTCACCTAATCGAAACTTTCTACTGCTGAATAGCTAATGCAAAAATTCACTTCTAATAATTCATACTGAGCTGTATATGAATGTAGCACACTGGCATTGAAATGGTTTTCACAACAATATAGACACGATATCTTACACAAATTTTTTCGTACGATCACATCGCTTGAAATACGCAAAAACACTAGTGTTTTTGCACTACGATACAATACAGGGAGGTTTGTAAGCTACTTCCATGTATAAGAAGCAACCAAAACTGATGAGGTGTTTTAGTAAATGACAAACTAATAGTAACCAAACATAGGATATGCCCTGTTCGAACGGCTCGAACATTATTTATTTTATTTATTATTTATTCGGTGTTTTACATTTCGTTTCGAACAATAATCTGATAATATTCATGCCTATGTATATTCCTTTCTACTTTATAAAGATCTAAATGATTGATTCAAGACATCACAAAAAATCATGCTTATTCCATATTGCGCGCGCAACGGATTTCAGAATTATTAGTATAGTAAGTTATAAATATGCGTCCACTGACCGGCAGCGGACGGATCGCACGTATTGGTCCGTCGGTAATGCCGATGAAATTTATCGAAGGGGCAACTTTTCCGACTGGTGCGGATGACGTCATGCGGATTGCCGATAAGTGGACGCATGTCACAATAGGTAGTCACTGGTCGCCTCACAGATCATTTGAATTTTGTTACATTTCGGCACTAAGTACACACACGTGCTTTAATTATATTTGTTATTACGCATATCATGGAGCAAATCAGTGAATAGTGTATGATATTCTCCAAATTGTGATCTTTTTTTGAATATGTTATGTATCCACAATCTATGTCTTCTCTTATTTCTCCTCCTTTCTTCTTCATCTAATAACAAAGCAATAATGACAAGTTCTTCATCACTTTCCATGATCGGAAACATTACACACTGTAATGTTTCCGATCGTCTACTCACTACGAAAATGCGAATGTTACTTGACCTATGGACGCGTACCTCTATGGACGCCTACCTTACGGTGCAGACAAATGTTCTTGTAATTTCTGTCAACTATGACGAACTTGAGCAGATTGGGGACGAAATCGAAAAGACAGGTCTGCTCAAACCTACAAACCCATTCATTGAACGATCATTTTTAATGGAGTCTATCATTTTTTATTAACCATCAATTGTATTTCAGAATAATCAATTCGATTTTAGAAACCATTATTCGAATTTCAGAATAATCAATTCAATTTCAGAAAGCATTATTTGAATTCCAGAAGAGCCAACGGTATTTCAGAAAATATCATTGCATTTCAGGAAATATCATTTTTATTTCAGCAAGTGTCATTTGTCATCGTTAAAATGGTTTTAGAAAGCGTGATTTGTCAGTTCAATTAATCCAGTACAATTTTGTTTCGAGGCGAGGATCGAGTGTAGCAGAACCAAATTTGTCAAGAAAATGTGTTTCGATCCTGTGATCTTGTTTTTTGTTTTGTTTATTGAGTAATATGATTTAATAACAATATGCACAAAAAATGCTTTCCACCTTCAACTTCAAAAAAATGAAGAATTGAAAAGGAAATTTACTGCGTAAAAAGTGATGGATATTGATGAATTGTGGAATAGAAATGACACAAAGGACAGGAATTATACCCTGTATAAAACCGATTTTCATACAACAGATAATTGTTGTAAATACTTCAAAATCGTTTATTCTGATCACAACGAATATCGATATCGAAACTATCAATTCAATTTTTCTATTCCAATTAGTTCGGAATGGATTTCGTTTTTTCTTCAACTTTCCAAATATATGGATGACACAACTAGGAGAAATGTAGTTGTGCTATTAGGAAAACAATTCTCCAGAACACAGCTGCCTTTTGATAGAAACCTGAAATAAAGAATATTCATCTAAAAAATGTAGATCTACCTATCGTGCTCAGCATTCCATAACACTAAACCGGCAATATTTCCAGTAATACTGAAAGTGTTCAAAACTCGTTCGATTTCAAAAAAAATTATTATTTTTGTTTATTTTCTTGCTGTTTCAATTCGTTTCTAACAAAGTAGTGATTCATCAATCAGTTTCATCTATTATATACTTGTGAGTAAAATGAGTTATTATTATTGTTAAAATAACTCAAATTCCAGACATTTTATGAACAAGTACTTCCGTAACGTCAGAGAGTAATAGTCTCAAAAATGAGTATTATACGCGAGGGGTTGACCACTGAGGGAAAATGTGTACAGTGGAATTCCCGTGAACAGGAATTCCCTCGGAATTTCCCGGAGATTCCCGGAAATTCCTCGGAATTTCTTGGAATTCCTACGAAAAAAATATGTCAATTTGAAGAAAAATCGATTGAATTTTGAAACTAAATGACGAAAATAGTGGGAATTCTGGGGAATTCCGGGTGGATTCCGAGGGAACCCCACGAAATTTGAAAGATATATTTCGGAACATTCACACAATTTTTTTTTTGGGAACATCGGATTGTTTATTATATCGGAAACAAGATGAATCATCTATATAATGCTACGTCACTATCGGAAAACGAAGGGAACGGATCGTCTGATTCCACTCAGGTTTGTTTTATTAGCATCATTTTTCCTGAGATATTTCCTTATAGAATCAAGTTCTGAATCCGTTAAAATAAATGAGTATCAAAAAAATACAATTCTTCATTGAAAAAAAATACGGTATTTTACGGTCTATTGAGTAAGTTCTCTTATTTTCAATCGCTTATTTGTGCTAAATAATTACAAGATACTCAATCTGTGGGGAAAATCTTTTTTATACGTTTTTGTCATCGCTTATAAAGCGAAAATAAACTGTTTCCCAAAAACGTATATTCCATAATTTGTCTGCCAATTATGATCTAGTCTCTCCTCCACAATCAAGGGCGTCCCTTCGTCTTGTAGGGTGAAATTTCAAGACACGTCATTTTTGAAATATTGAAGAAAATAATGGCAGAAGCAGAGGTTGACCCCAAAAACAAACACACAAACTACGACACAAAGTTTTTTTGGGTTGTTTCACATGCCTAATCCATATATTCGAATCAGAATGAGTTACTATTCCATTGAAAGAAGTTATTGAATTATCTGAGAAAACTACCCTCCCTCACAGCCCTCTCGAGGCAGCACAAACTATGAAACAAAGTGTGTTTGGCTTGTTTCACATGTCCAATTTATATATTCGAATCAGAATGAGGTACTATTCCAGTGAAAGAAGTTATTGGATCATTTGCAAAAACTTCCCTAACACACCCCTCCAGGGACATATCAGATGTCTATCAGATCATGAAGATTGAAAGAAAGAAGTTATTGGATCATTTGCAAAAACTTCCCCAACACACCCCTCCAGGGACATATCAGATGTCTATCAGATCATGAAGATTGTGTCATCAGGCTTATTTGTCGCTAACAAAATGTATTTCAAATTGGTAATTCGCCACAAACTTTTTCAAACAAAGGTCCCAACTTTCTTCTTCCAGTGGAAGTGGATTACTTCACACCGGTGTTTTATTTTTTAATTATGATTTTATATGAATAAGTATTGAAATTTTACTGTATGCTTTTTCATTATTGCGCGAATAAATTGAAGTTATCTAATAATAATCCCGATAGTTTCTTTGACAATTTCTCGGAATTCCCCAGAATTCCTATCAATTGTACACCGGAATTCCCATGTGGTCAACCCCTCGATTATATGCAACGGTTTTCCATTTCTGCCACCCAATCATATCAACAATACCTGGGTAACGATCTCATTATGGAAGTGTCTGCCGCCTTTGAAAAAAAAAATGTCGTCCTGATCCAAAGTTTTGCTCTTCAGTGTGTTCTTTGGATTCCTAAATTCTCCTACTTCTCCCTCTAACTCCCCTGGCGACGTCCCTGTTAAGAACACCTGGCCAGTCTCGTTTCACGTATATGCTAATTACTTTTACTACATCGAAAAATGGCCTCAAATAATTCATGAAGTATTCAGCGAGCTGTTCTGAAGGAATGTTCGCGAATCAAGATTCCGTTCAGATGATAGTTACCAGAGAGCCCGCCGTATTTACCAGCGTCGAACAACGGAACCACGCTGGATTTTCATTAGTGGAGGGGCTCAGCTAGTGTTTGCACTCTTTGATTGGCTCGTGAAAGTACAACAGTCTTAACTTACTTATATATTTACAAACTTGGAGGAAAACTGATTAGAAATATATGAATGCGAGCGCTATTCAATTGTTTTATGAATGTGATTACGAGTTTGGTGAGTTAACATTGTGAAAAGTGAAGTGTTTTCTTTTGGATTAGAGAACTCTCAAGAAGTGAGTGGGATAATAGTGTTTCGCAAAATTCTTGTAGATTCATTCAGCTCGTATTCATTTATCCATATAGTGGTAAATTGGGAATATGATTTTGATATGATTTTTCTGAATCCTCCACGACTTGATAGTTTTTGGAAATTGTTCGAGTTTTATAGCAATTTAATGTTAGACAGAAAATACTTACAGAAATGCCGTTATACCTAAAAAACATAATTTTGATAAGACTCAAAGTTTTTAAACGGTGTAGGAACCTTTGAGAATATTACCTCAGTCGTGAATAGGTAGTATAATTGATCAATGTTGTATTTAGTTGTTCAATGAGTTATGAAAGTTGATGATAGTATACACAAAAAAAGATGGATATGGAATTCTGAAATGAAAATGACACTTTTTGACTCTGCTGAAATTTAAATGATGGTTTCTGAAATATAACTGACCATTTTGAAATTCAATTGAGGCTTTCTGAAATGAGTAAGTCCGATCAATTTTGTATATTGAAATAAGATTATGATTGAACCAAATGATGAATGTGAAAGTAATATAAACAATTTAAAGCTTTTACCTCAATTGGATGAGATTTAAAAATATTGCTAGATTTCAAGATTGAGAAAAATACGGGGGTTCGGAAAAGGAGATATTCGAGATATTTTGAACTCGAGAGTGTGATCTTAAAGTCGTGAAATCGTTCAATTCCTAGAAAATCAAAGTAAATTCTCTTGTGAGGAATGGCACCTAGAAAAATTATTGAAATGCTATCCTATCATGCCTGACAGTTATATAGAGGTCAGAAGGATATAGCTCTCTTGTGGTCTTTCAAAATGGGGAGAAATTTCAGTTGCTCAACATAAAGCATTTATCCTAGTCAAAAATTGTAGGTATTCTCTAGAACAGGTATCTAACAAAAGATTTCAATCGAGTTAGCATCTTCTTTTTCAATACCTTCAATGAATGAAATGTTTCGAAAGCACCCATGAATGAATAAACCCTTGAAAATAATAGGGAATTTCGAAAATAAATCTATTTCTTGGAATCAGAATCAAAAAGTACAAATATAAAAATTACGATTCTCACTCAAGGAAACAGAACGCACTGCCGGTTTACAAATATCAGATTCAAATGAAATTAATTTAAGTGTCAGATCGAAAGTTAAAAAAAGTCACACTGTATATCACACTCCAGTATATTCACGAATCTTTTTTCATTCTTTAAAAGTAGTGGCAGAAATATTTATTTTACGGTCATGGTCACGGTATTGATTACTACCATGTTACACTGAAATTACCTGCATTCTTCAGTTATGAAATATCTAGCAGATTATAAACATTGAACATGTCAATTCCCTACTCAACAGGTGCAAAAATCGGATCCCCAACAAAGCAAACGGAGGTGATTTAATCCCAGTAAAGCACAGACCACACACTGAGTGTGATCTTGACTTCAAAACAAGCTACGCTACGCTCGATAATCAATTACCACATAAATATCGGTATTGAACTTGAACTTAATCTTGGCACGCTGACTGGAAGATGAAAGAGCTCATAACGCTTTGGAACAAATTCGTTGGCAAAACTTACGATGCTGTCAACACTACACCAAATGTTCCGAGTCACAGGAAAGCTAGGGAGTGTCTTCAGGAACGGCCCTTGAAATCGTCTTGGAGAAGTACCACCGCTAGATATAGAAGTAAGTGGTCTCAATTAGAACCGTAGTGAAAACATTTTTTGTTTTTTCATGGAAAATCATGAAACTGTGGTTCAAATAACAGAGACTGTTCATAGACTGGGCGGCACTGTTAGGTTTTCAGGAGCAAGTTTTCCAAAGAGGGAAGAACGAGGGGAAGAATCGAAGGTGAAAGAAATCCTAATCAGCAAAAAAATGTTTGCACTGCTTGGTCCCTTTTTTTTTCAAGTCAATTGAAAATTATCTCAATTTTTCAAAGACACTATCAGTGGCGAAGAATTCTAGAGAAAATGTTCAAAGGGTGCAACTGGGCTATTTATTAAACCTCATAATCTGAACTGATTGACTGGTAAAACCATAATGTTCATTCAAAGTATTTCACCAAAAAATATCCGAAGAAAGAACAAGAACATTTAGGTAAAGTTCTTTTTTTGCAATATTGATTTCAAGAATTTTGGATGCTCTTTTCATAAAATGTTCTCATCCATTGTATAACATAACTCTTTAAGAAATTACTAATAATTCTCTCTTCGATTACCACCTTATTTTGATCTCAGACTAATGGAGTAATTGAAATATTTTGTTTTTCCTTAGACATAGGAATTAAAATTACTATGATCAAATCGAGGATTGAATACCTAGAGTAATAACTATTTGATGGCTTTCAATTCTGTTGAAACCCACGCTCGATTCTTTTCGAATAAATTTTATCTGTCATTTTCCAGTATTTTAATGAGATTTTTTTCTTATGAACAGATCTTCTTTGTTCCTCATAATTCATTCTTGTCAGCTATCTGTGATTTCCAAGGCACAAGTCAGTCTTATGAAATTGTTGAAATTTTTCTCCTCGATGCTACTTCACTTACTTCGCTTACGAACTCGCTCACCTCGCTGCAAGTCGTTGATTCAGTCTTCCTCTTCAACTTTTTTGGAAGGTTTACTGGTGTGTTTCGACTATTGCAGTCTTCCCACTTTTTTTGTGAGATCTCTCAATTTTGTTCACAACGCCTGTTTTTAACTGTTTTCTCGCGGTGAACACTTCCAAATTATTTAAGTGGTTACGAATACATATTTTCCATCTCTTTCGTGTGTACCTTGAAAAATAATTCAGAGATATTTTCAATTGCGATCTTATGGAGTACAACATGGGTTTTTCACCAAGATTTCTCTGAAACTTCCTTAGTGGCATAATTGTAACATCCACAATTTTTTCATCTGCGAATACTCCCGTTCATATGAAAGTTTAATTGATGAACAACAAACTGAAGATATTCCAATTTTGAGTACAAAAATTACAAGCGTATGGATATTCAGCAACAATCATTTGATTTTTGCGTGTATCACACAAATATCAGAAGAGTTTTTCCGAAAATACCCTTTCACCACTCGTAGGCCAGTAATGCCAATAAGCTTCTTGTATATCTCGCCAGTTACGTTTCTATGACAAAAAACTATATATTTTTTTTTTATTTTGACATATCACACCGTTTTTACTACCGAATGAAACGGTGTCATTTAGCTTGCCCTGTTCGTTTGTTTATTTATTTGGGTAAAATTCAGAAATTGATAATGGAGTTGAAAATGTTTTCACAACTTCCTCAATATGTGCATCAAACGAAAAGGCCTGACTAGTAGAATAGCGTTCACTATGAAAAAATTAAATTCCCATAATATCTTCGCCAACAAAATTGTAGGTGGCATATTCTTTCGCAATCCCCTCGAATAGAAGGACTTGACTAGTAGAATAGTAGTACACTATGAAAAATAATGCAGATCCAATATGACTGCCACCAAAATGGCTGATTGGGTACATATTTTTTTCACAACCCCTTCAATATTGATGGTCAGAATCTCATAATCGTTTTAATCTTTTTAATTTCATGTTTGTTTGATGTGGGTATTGGGTATCAAATGAAAGGAAATATCAAACACTGTATGGCAGATCATATACAGGTCTCCTCCTTCTTCTCGGATGAACTTGCTTCCGATCCGGTCTGGCTCCACACAGTTGGGTATTGGGTGTCGAGTAAGGGCCAGTTTATACATCTCTGTTTTAGTCTCAGTCCTCATTCAATTCAAAAACAAAGTTGATTTTAGACGTATATGTAGGAGCATTTAAGGAACTACGTCTGTTTCAGTCTTCCCTTCGATCTCAACAATGTTACTCAGGCAGCATATGATCAATTACCACCCAATTCCGTGCAATAGAATGTGAAACTAACTGTCATTCAAGGATTTAGGACTAAAACAGAGATGTATAAATTGGCCTTTAGTGGTGGTTCTCCTATAAAGCAACTCCAGCACACAGACCTCAGGAAATCCAGTCAGACTTGTGGGTGGCAAAGGTTTTCAAAAATTTTCATCGGTCATGGGTGTTGCTGGCTTCAAGAGATATTCTTATACATCCATTTTCTCTTGCTCTGGATCATCGAACCTACTGATGACTTTAGGAGGCTCCATCTGCTCTGTAAATAGTCCAAACTCAAAAGCCCCCCATCTCTGTGTTATCCGTAGAGTATTGCCAGGAAACGGTTACTTTTATTTAGAAGAACTTAACCCGTCGACCCCTTCCTCGGAAGGTTCGACCTTTGAGCCAATGGGAATCGAAGTGGTGTGAGTCAGTTTTGTCAATTTGATATTTTTTTTAAACAGATTCACGACCCGGGCAAAAATGAAAATGCTTCAAAATTAGTTCGAATGTATGAGGCGATGATAAAAAAAAGTGGTGAAGATTGTTATTGGGTAAAGCAGCAAGCAGAAATGTGTACTCTTTTAGCACTTTATTCCAATAAGTATTTCGACAGTTGTTACTGTCATCGTCAGAGAAGCTACAAATAATATGATATCATATAAAGAACAAACAGGAAAATGAATTATTACTCACAGTGTCGGCGAGAATGATTGCTTTTGTGTTTTAATTTGAGCAACATGATTTTTTGACAGGAGATCGAGACGAAAAAAAATGTTTACATCGAAACTTTTTTGTTTGAAATATCAATTGTTCAGTCAAAGTAATTTTTGTTTTGTTTTGAAGGAAAATTTGTTTTTTTGGGTTAGGAATGAATAGACAGAAAGATGAAGTTTGACAATATATGATACAGTGGCTGTTATATAACTGAAGTGTCAATTTATAATGATAAGAGAAGCCAATTTCAATGATTTCAAGTTATTGAACTATGGAATAATAGTTGCGGATTTTCATCAAGTGATAATAAATATGAATAAATTTCACTCATATGATTGAGATCAGTTCTTTCATTCAAGCAATTGTCTGATTGTGTGTTAAAAATCCGCAACTATTATTCCATAGTTCAATAACTTGAAATCATTGAAGTTGGCTTCTCTAATCATTATAAATTGGCACTTCAGTTATATAACAGCCACTGTATCATATATTGTCAAACTTCATCTTTCTGTCTATTTATTCCTAACCTAAAAAACCAATTTTTCTTCAAAACAAAACAAAAATGACTTTGACTGAACAATTGATATTCCAAACAAAAAAATTTCGATGCAAACATTTTTTTTTCGTCTCGATCTCCTGTCAAAAAAATGATGTTGCTCAAATTAAAACACAAAAGCAATTATTCTCGCCGATACTGTGAGTAATAATTCATTTTCCTGTTTGTTCTTTATATGATTTTATATTATTTGTAGCTTCCCTGACGATGACAGTAACAACTGTCGAAATATTGGAATAAAGTGTTAAAAGAGTACACATTTCTGCTTGCTGCTTTGCCCAATAACAATCTTCCTCATATTGTTACCGTTCAGAAAAAAAAATTCATTTTACTTATATATATATATATATATATATATATATATATATATATATGTATATATATATATATATATATATATATATATTTAATGAATTGAAAAACATTTCTACCAACCTCACTATAGATTTCCCTGAAGATGTAAATAAAATTTACGAAAGCTTGGAATAACCTTTATAAAAGAGTACCCTTTTGACTTGCTGCTATCCCCAATATTACCTAGTTCTATATATATATATATATATATATGTTAGCATGAAGATTCTCACGGACGAAGTATGATGAGTTGTTTTTTCGGGTTTCATTCCGTGTTCTGTGGTTTTGATCCCCTGAAGGATAATTGTCACAACGTTTCGGCAAAGTCTCATTTGCCATCTTCAAGGTGATGATTGAGTTCCGTCCTCCGAACTCGACTAATTATTTCGAGTGCTACTTCTCAATATATAGGGGTATTCATTGATGGTATCTTTGACCTGGGCCCCTCCCACTTTCTTCGTTGGTCTGACTGCATTTTTCATTATATCTGTATGGTAATTACTTGATAAGGTCCGACCTTGTTCCTCTGGTGTGATCGGCTTGTTTTGTGATATGATGGATTTCCACGTTCTTGGTAATCTTTGGGCATCATCTCTCTTATTCATACTACTCGGTCGTTTCTTTATTTCGATAGCCTCTCTGATTGTTCGAGAGTAGAAGTTTTCATCGCTCGCTAATATTCTTGTGTTCACCATCATATCACAAAACAAAAACAAGCCGATCACACCAGAGGAACAAGGTCGGACCTTATCAAGTAATTACCATACAGATATAATGAAAAATGCAGTCGGACCAACGAAGAAAGCGGGAGGGGCCCAGGTCAAAGATACCATCAATGAACACCCCTATATATTGAGAAATAGCACTCGAAATAATTAGTCGAGTTCGGAGGTCGAAACTCAATCATCACCTAGAAGATGGCAAATGAGACTTTGCCGAAACGTTGTGACAATTATCCTTCAGGGGATCAAAACCACTGAACACGGAATGAAACCCGAAAAAACCACTCATCAAATATATATATATATATATATATATATATATATATATATATATATATATATATATATATATATATATATATATATATATATGAGGAAGATTGTTATTGGGTAAAGCAGCAAGCAGAAATGTGTACTCTTTTAGCACTTTATTCCAATAAGTATTTCGACAGTTGTTACTGTCATCGTCAGAGAAGCTACAAATAATATGATATCATATAAAGAACAAACAGGAAAATGAATTATTACTCACAGTGTCGGCGAGAATGATTGCTTTTGTGTTTTAATTTGAGCAACATCATTTTTTGACAGGAGATCGAGACGAAAAAAAATGTTTACATCGAAACTTTTTTGTTTGAAATATCAATTGTTCAGTCAAAGTAATTTTTGTTTTGTTTTGAAGGAAAATTTGTTTTTTTGGGTTAGGAATGAATAGACAGAAAGATGAAGTTTGACAATATATGATACAGTGGCTGTTATATAACTGAAGTGTCAATTTATAATGATAAGAGAAGCCAATTTCAATGATTTCAAGTTATTGAACTATGGAATAATAGTTGCGGATTTTCATCAAGTGATAATAAATATGAATAAATTTCACTCATATGATTGAGATCAGTTCTTTCATTCAAGCAATTGTCTGATTGTGTGTTAAAAATCCGCAACTATTATTCCATAGTTCAATAACTTGAAATCATTGAAGTTGGCTTCTCTAATCATTATAAATTGGCACTTCAGTTATATAACAGCCACTGTATCATATATTGTCAAACTTCATCTTTCTGTCTATTTATTCCTAACCTAAAAAACCAATTTTTCTTCAAAACAAAACAAAAATGACTTTGACTGAACAATTGATATTCCAAACAAAAAAAATTTCGATGCAAACATTTTTTTTTCGTCTCGATCTCCTGTCAAAAAAATGATGTTGCTCAAATTAAAACACAAAAGCAATTATTCTCGCCGATACTGTGAGTAATAATTCATTTTCCTGTTTGTTCTTTATATGATTTTATATTATTTGTAGCTTCCCTGACGATGACAGTAACAACTGTCGAAATATTGGAATAAAGTGTTAAAAGAGTACACATTTCTGCTTGCTGCTTTGCCCAATAACAATCTTCCTCATATTGTTACCGTTCAGAAAAAAAAATTCATTTTACTTATATATATATATATATATATATATATATATATATATATATATATATATATATATATATATATATACCTAAATATTCTGCCGACAAAAGCAACGGACATCTCGTCAGACCTCGGAGACTGCAATACTATGAACGAACACTTCAGCCTGACTTCTTCTAATGATGATATACCAGATCAAGAAATGCTCGATCACTTCGCGAAGGGTAAACTGGATGGTGTGAGTGGATTTCAATTCAGTAATACTCATGAACTGGAAGTCTATGAAAAACTGCTATCTATAAAATCAAATGCACTTGGCGTGGATGGTTTAAGTATAAAAATGATTTTACAATGCTGTCCGTTCATCTTGCCTTTTCTGACACACATTTTCAACTTCTGTATAGAAAATAATGTGTATCCACAAATATGGAAATGTAGCTACATATTACCATTAGCAAAAATCTCTAATCCCACTAGTTTAAACGATTTGCGCCCCATAAGCATTTTATGCACCCTCTCGAAATGCTTCGAAAAAATATTAGACGGGCAGATTCGTGCTTATTTAGATAAACACCATGTTCTTCCAAGTACCCAGTCAGGTTTTCGTAAAGGCATGAGTTGTACTACAGCACTTTTGAAAGTAACAGATGACATTTACACTGCTATAGACAATGAGGAACTTTGCACATTAGTCTTGATCGACTATTCTAAGGCTTTCGATAAAATCAATCACCAACTTCTACTAGCCCTATTACACTTCATTGGATTCTCTGGGGAAGCTACAGAAATGATGAATCAATATTTATCCAATCGAGTACAGTCAGTCTCATTTCGCGGAATATCATCTGAATATGTTAATATTAAAAAAGGTGTTCCCCAGGGATCGATTCTGGGACCCCTTCTATATACAATATACACATCACAATTCAAAAAAGAATTGAATTTTTTTGACTCTCATTACTACGCTGACGACACCCAGCTGTACATGACGTTCAAGGAAGGTAATACTCTGGAAGCTTGTACCCATATGAATATAGACTTGGAAAAATTGAGTTCAATATCCAGAAAATTTTGTTTGACGATCAATCCAACTAAATCGAAAGCCATGCTATTCGGTCGTAAGGCAGCACGAGAAAGAGTTGCAAAAAATATACACCTAGTTTTGGATAACATCCCTCTAGCTTTATCTAAGTCCGAAAGAAATCTAGGACTTATACTGGATGATGACCTGAAATTCAGCAAACATATTTCTTCCATAATAAAGAAAGCTTTTAGCAACTTGAAATTGATTTACGCGAATCGGTATATCCTAACAAGAAAGAGCAAGGTCACTCTCTGTAATTCTCTCGTCCTCTCCCAACTCAATTATACAGATTGTGTATATGGTCCAGCCTTGCTCCAAGCAGACAGCCGACGCCTCCAGCTTATACAGAATTCATGCGTTAGGCTAATATGTGGTCTAAGGAGACGTGACCATGTATCTCGTAGTATTGCAGAGATAGGATGGTTAGACATGAAAAAACGACGTTTACTTCATTTTTGCACCCTCATTCACAAAATAATTTCACACAAAAAACCTGAATATCTATATGAAAAAGCCAAAAGTCGTTCACAACTCCACGATGTAAACATCCGATATAAATGTCAGCTTACAATACCACGCCACAAAACCTCTCTTTTCAAGTCGTCCTTCTCATACAACATTGCTCGGATTTACAACTGCTTACCTGATTATATTAGGAATCTTTCTATAGGTAAATTCAAAAAATCTGTCTTTGACCTCTTAATCCGTGATCAGTTCAATGTGCTTTTATAAATCCAACCATTTTTTGCAGTCATAATTATTAACTTTTGTCATTTTCTCGAAACAATGTTTTCTCAATTATTCATTGCCGAATATTTACATCAATGTATCTAGAATGTACAATTAGAATTTCAAACTCGATTATTTGTATTCACTCTGTTTATTTTATTTTGCATGTATAATTACTTTGTCCGGGGTTGAGTGGAAGAGCGCGTCTGCATGATAATTAAATTTATCATTCAGACCGAACTCTGCCTTTTGTTCACAATCTACTTATAAACATAAGAATTGTAGTGTTATAATGGTAGTTGTGACAATAAAATCTATTATTATTATTATTATTATTATATATGATATATATATATATATATATATATATATATATATATATATATATATATATATATATATATATATATATATATATATATATATATATATATTTAATGAATTGAAAAACATTTCTACCAACCTCACTATAGATTTCCCTGAAGATGTAAATAAAATTTACGAAAGCTTGGAATAACCTTTATAAAAGAGTACCCTTTTGACTTGCTGCTATCCCCAATATTACCTAGTTCTATATATATATATATATATATATATATATATATATATATATATATATATATATATATATATATATATATATATATGTTAGCATGAAGATTCTCACGGACGAAGTATGATGAGTTGTTTTTTCGGGTTTCATTCCGTGTTCTGTGGTTTTGATCCCCTGAAGGATAATTGTCACAACGTTTCGGCAAAGTCTCATTTGCCATCTTCAAGGTGATGATTGAGTTCCGTCCTCCGAACTCGACTAATTATTTCGAGTGCTACTTCTCAATATATAGGGGTATTCATTGATGGTATCTTTGACCTGGGCCCCTCCCACTTTCTTCGTTGGTCCGACTGCATTTTTCATTATATCTGTATGGTAATTACTTGATAAGGTCCGACCTTGTTCCTCTGGTGTGATCGGCTTGTTTTGTGATATGATGGATTTCCACGTTCTTGGTAATCTTTGGGCATCATCTCTCTTATTCATACTACTCGGTCGTTTCTTTATTTCGATAGCCTCTCTGATTGTTCGAGAGTAGAAGTTTTCATCGCTCGCTAATATTCTTGTGTTCACCATCATATCACAAAACAAAAACAAGCCGATCACACCAGAGGAACAAGGTCGGACCTTATCAAGTAATTACCATACAGATATAATGAAAAATGCAGTCGGACCAACGAAGAAAGCGGGAGGGGCCCAGGTCAAAGATACCATCAATGAACACCCCTATATATTGAGAAGTAGCACTCGAAATAATTAGTCGAGTTCGGAGGTCGAAACTCAATCATCACCTACAAGATGGCAAATGAGACTTTGCCGAAACGTTGTGACAATTATCCTTCAGGGGATCAAAACCACAGAACACGGAATGAAACCCGAAAAAACAACTCATCAGATATATATATATATATATATATATATATATATATATATATATATATATATATATATATATATATATATATATATATATATATATATATATATATATATATATATATATATATACTATATTATTAGTTTTTTTTTGTTTTTTTCTATACTTTACCGAAGTGTGGAAATGATTTTTATTAATTCAAACATGTTATACTTGGGTCGTTTTGGATTAGCATTCACTTTGTGTTTTTTGTATGTATGTTATAATATACTGGCTTTATTTTACCTAGTTTATTGTGGGAGATATATATATATATATATATATATATATATATATATATACGTTTATACCATAGGAGCCGGAATTTACTATGGGGGCTCGGTCTCTAAAAGATAAACAAGAATAATATATATATATATATATATATATATATATATATATATTATTCTTGTTTATCTTTTAGAGACCGAGCCCCCATAGTAAATTACTATGGGGGCTCGGTCTCTAAAAGATAAACAAGAATAATATATATATATATATATATATATATATATATATATATATATATATATATATATATATATATATATATATAAGAATCCTTCAAATATTCGGGTGTGCAGTCAACAAGGAATTGGAAAAAGTGAACTCTTTATTCTGTTCAAGCTTTCGAGTCTTTATTGGCTCTTCATCAGGAACTCTACAATGAATTAGGAAAATTGTAAGAATAGAAACGTTTTTTAACATGTGCTTACTTACGAATGTGAGGTTAATAATCCTTTTTTAATGAAAACATGAAGGACAACATATCACAAACACATCGACCTAATGGTACAATTATAATATAAAACTTTAATTAAAAGAATGATCAGTCATACATGTAAAAGAATTGAAAAATGGGAGAAGTTGTTTCTCCTAACAGGCATTGGAAACCATATTTGTAATTTTAACGGAAATGATGTGAAAAGAAGGGAATGAAGTTGACAAGTGACGAATGATTACAGTTTCCTGTGACCTTGTTGCCAACACACAATGAAAATGAATGTGAAATCACCAACTAAACAGGAGTACCAAATGTAAAGTTGTTATTATTACTGCCCAGTAGGGGGCGACTTAGTAAATATGAGTATATGATGCTGAGATTATCTATATCTTTCCTGGAATTTATGGAATTTGGTTCTTTGAAAATTTGTGTCATTTCAAGAAAAGTTCTTTTCTTGAGATTGGATTCATGTTCCAATATCGTCACATTATCATAATCGGGTAAATGATCAAAATTGATTGAATGTTGTGCTAATGAGCAGGTTTTTTTGAGATTTCTAATATCACTTTTATGGGAACAGATTCTATCCTTCAACTTCCTCTTGGTTTGTCCAATGTACTTTTTTTCACACTGAGAGCAAGGGATACAATAAACAACATTAGAATGATCTAATACAGGATCTTTATCTTTTAATTTTGAAAAAATTCTATTAAGTACAATTTGATTTTTATAAGCAATTTTAATATTAGGAATTTTGGAAAACAACCCATTAAATTTATGGTGAAGTGTATGAATATAAGGAAGAGATAAGTAAAAATTTGGAACATTATTATGAATTGAAGAATTATTATGAATTGAAGAATTATTATGATAATCACTGTTAATATGTGACCTACAGAAGATAAGTTTATGCAGAAGTCCCTTCGGGTATCCACTATTCAGAAATAATTGAAAAAGTTTTTTTAAATTACTATTTTGTAACGAAATGTGACTAGTTTTCAGTACTCTATTTTTCATACCTAGCACTAGGTTGATTTTTTGTTTATTTTGGTGGTAAGATTCGAAATGCAAGAATCTTCCAGACGCACCAGGCTTAGTGTACCAACTGGTGATGAGTGAGTTATCAGATCTTCTGATGACTTTAGTATCCAATTCAGCGTTCCCTTCTTAGATACTAATACTATACTATATATTATTCTTGTTTATCTTTTAGAGACCGAGCCCCCATAGTAAATTCCGGCTCCTATGGTATAAACGCGCCACATTCATGTAGCGGTTTTTGACCCCAACTATACAACAAAACTGAATATATCACAGAAAACTATTATTTAAATTATTATTATCGACAGGTGATGTCAGGTTTTTCATACGTGGATCGATCGAAAAAAGGAAAAATTTATCTCAACACCTTACCTCAAAACGTTATGTGCGAGAAGCAGAAAATTATGGCTTCATGTACCCTGAGACGAGAAAGATTTTCAAAGTTTAGTCGTTCACTCAATTCGAGTATGCAATATCATTTGTTCCTTTTCGCAAAAATGATGCTCTTCCCGCGCATTTTTTGAGAACCATTCTGTCGAAATAATTTCAAATTTTTTGCTTCATGTTATTCAAAATTTCAAAATCACATTGCCTGACAGATACATGTCAAAGTGAATTAACACCATCACAGAAGTCTGCGATTCAGTATCCTTACTCCCCACGGGAACAAAATAACCGTAATCAGCGCCCTCGGTGGTCGTTGACCCTGCTTCAAAGAATCACGCAGGAAGGCATCTGTTACATTTCTAAATCTATTTTTGTGTTCTGTGCCCATGACATACCGTTTCTTGTTATAATTCGTATGAGATTGATAACTTGCAGGTATTTTCTGTGGAAATGCATTGTCCCATTTCATGCATGAATGAGTACCAATAATAATGTAACACAAAAGAAAATTGAATCAAGAGTAATTTTCCAATAAAAATACACGGCACATAAAGTAAATGTCTGACCCAACAATAAAAATAGTTTCGTTTTGCATACTAAATTAATTTTCAAACAAGTAGATAATTGTGCTATGAGCAAGGATCATGCTAATATTTCTCTGATGCAATTTTGTACATTTTTATCCTTTCGTGATTTCGTCAAAGAATAATCAGGCGCTTTGTAATCAGGTAAGCTTTTTTATTGGTCGATAATATTTTAAAATTAGTTGAAATTTTTTCTACTTTATTCAAAATTCATTTCATCATGAAGTCAATCGGATGAGTTACGGCGGAAATAATAAGATGCATGATAATTTTGCCAACTCTGAATTTGTAAACCTTGTTTGTTTCAAGCTAGGTTTACAGTGTTTCACTTTTTCACTTGAAATACAAGCATTGGGTGCAATGAAAGAGATACATTCTTACGGAGGTGTAACTTGTAGAATTATAACCAGGACTTCAAATTCACCTCGTCTTTCATTCGACGCTATTATTTTAGGAAAATTATATCCCAATATACTCAGTTCTCGTCTCGATAATCGTTACAATTGGTCATATTCATCAAATAAACCGGCTCCAATAAATTTGATTGGGTGCAAAAGTGATTCCTTATTTTCTACAAAGTGGTCAAATTCCAAGTACTTGTAACATGCATGCATACTAATTTTGGTTATGAAAAAATGTACCTAGGCTTTCACGGCCGTGTTGATACACTGCAAATTTTTCGTGCTTGAAGGTCTTGGTCTGGGAGTCTGGAGCTCAGAATTCCAGACCAATGGCAAAAATCTTACGATATAATTTTGGTTTCGATTCGATGGGGATATTGCAACCTGAAGTTTTCAGTGTTTGCCAATACACATCCTTTTCGCTTCGGTTGAAAATAATGACCTTAGGGCTCAGGATAATTGACTAAAGCCTTTCTGGAAGATGAAATCTGGAAGATGAAAGAAATTCCGGAATGAAAAATTGAGGATGGAAGTTGTGAAAACCTCTGTATCGAAATACAGTCTAGAGATTTTAGAGGACGCTATATTGTTCACTTGCTTTTTTATAACATTTTTCTTCCACATAGACCTTTTTTTTCATTGGGAGAACGCCTTATAAAAAATCCTTCGTTATACTAGATGTATTCTGAAACAATACAAGAATATACAGATAATGATTTTTCAGGATTAGTTCCAAAAAAGAAGGTTGATAGTCAAAATAGTTTTCATATATACCTCATCTCATTACAAAGGATAATAAAATCCGATTGTTTATGATGCCTCCGCTAAACCTGAAAAGGGTTTTACTCTCAATGAAAGTCTTTTAAAAGGGTAGGAACTTATAGAGGATACTTCATATATAGGTTTCATCTATATTCAATCGTTTCTTCTTTTCAAATAGATATAAACTGCTAAAGAAATAGAGATTATCAAAGAATGATTCATAAATTCTCACCAAATCATGACTTGAGAGATTTCAGATTAAAAAGAGTAGGGGTTTCAAACTATTCTCACTCGGCAAAAAGGGTAATCAATCAATTCAATAGATGGGGCTGTGGAGTATCCTTCGGTATTGGAAATTTTGAAAAATAAGTTCTGAAAATTTTGGATCTGGTTCTGGTGCACTTCTTGTGATTTCATAACTTTTCAACTGAGAATTCTCGTACCGAACGTCAAATGTTATCTGATATCGCTAGATGTTCGCTCCATCGATAATGATATTGTGGTCAATGGGAGATGAATGGGTGAATATCTCTCCAGCACATATTGTTGAAGAGTGGAAACTGATACACAATTTACGTTTTTGTGTTAGTACAAATCCGGGAGAGTGTGCTGAAGGAGTTTTTGAACTTGATAGAGATAATTGTATACCAAACTGTACATTTGGGACGGAGAAATGAAACCTACTTCAAACAGTCTAGTGGGGTTATTCTACATTTTTTTCCACAATTTAAAAATTGAATTCAAATTTTTCAAAAACTAAATTGGTTATTGTTACAATTTATGAATTGTAACGGTTTCTGCTGAAGCTTCGTTACGAGATATCAGTACAAACCTGTGATAACGTTAATTCAAATCTGAGTTAGTTCAGTTTGTAGAGTATCTGGTAAGATAACCTCGAAGTTGTGGGTTCGATTATATTTTCAGTTTCAGTTTATTTCAGTTTATTTCAATTTCAAAGATCATAAATTTTTAAATAGTCGGATCATTACAGTCGTTAGTTTTCAGTTAGGCTGTTCTTATGTTGAGGAGTTCAGGGCCACCATTTCGAGCCTCTGCTGAATTGAACTCAACGTATTTCGTTAAATTACCAATGTCAATATATTGAGGCCATTATTGAATATACCACCAAACAACTGCCAAAAACCCAAGAAGAAGAATATACCACCATTTTATACTAAGTAGTTGAAAATATCGGCTTCAGATTATTCTAGAGTTGAAATATACTCGACAGGAGATTCAAAATGTAGTGCCATAAAATTCCCCTTTCCATTTGATTTCTTTTTCTCGATATCGCCAACCACCATTTCGCAGTTTCATTGGTCAATTTTACAGAAGAATATATTTTTCATGTATCAATTTCATTACCACAAGTTTACATTCTCTGTTCGAAAAATAAAAGGGCAGGGGATCTGAAAAAAAGCTGTATTTTCACTAAAGTTCAAAAAAACTACCGAAAACAATTTTCATCGAAGATTCGTTTAACAAAACAGAGATGAACAAAAAGAATAATATCTTAGAACTTCGAAAATGCATATGAACCACAATTATGATTCGAAGAGCAATGCATGTTCTAATGTAGTCACGAGTGTTTATTTTTTGAATAATGTAGTTTTATTAATATTACTTTCACAATCAGAACTATCATCTTTCGGTATACGGATTGTATTCACATATTCATGGTCATTCAATACATAGGAAAAAAATAGTTATTTGACGCATCATATACCAATTCATCATTACATATTTCATTTACTGATTCTGGATTGAACGATAACTGAACTTCACATTTCTACTATCCCTCGTATATATCAGAAACCAATTAATATTCTGATGATTCGCTTAGTACCACCTTCTTTTCAACTGGTCGTTTTCTGTTTCTTCAACGAAGGTTTTGTTACTATCTGCAAAATGCAACCAAAAAAACGAATCAAGGTCAAGAGTTTCGGAATATTTTATGTTTTTGGTCAACGAACGCCATAATCCAAGATATATCCACTGATTGAATATTCAGATTCAATCAGGTTCCACTAATAGAAAGTGCCAACTGGTCACATTCAAACATGTGGGAAAACCAGCGAATAAAGTAGTTTTTTTCGAATGGAACAACATACATTGCTTTCTATATTCAGATTACTACTGACAAGGACGTTGAAAAAATATTATAGGGTTTTATGAGTATTTACCAGATGGTTCAGAGGAGTTTCGCTCAGGAGAATCTAGAAATGCAGTCCAATTCAATAGTATCCATTTTCACCAGAAACTCAATCTAGTCTGTCATGACAAAGTTGTGAAAATGTAGTTTTTTCGAGGAGATTAATCATTTGGCTATAAATAATTTTTTAATCATACCCAAAATAGTTTTTCTCAAGATTTCCAAAGGGAACACCCTATATATTTTCCATGTGTGAATTACGCTTGAAGGGTACTTTCAGAAATATTGCGCATACACGTATATCAGAAAGTTTATCAGTTACCAAAAATAACCGAACAAAATACACTTAACTCCAGCCGACATTCCTGGTGATATGAAATAAAGCCTTTTTTTATATGTTCAGGCTGCTTATTCCCTACTATAAAGTCAGCACGAACATTTTTTTCAGTGATCAATAATAGTTATTGCGACTTATAAATATTAATTTTTTTTAGTCCTATTTTCCAAAAATCAATTTCCCAGATATCTTTCCGTAATTGTACTCTGTGGTGTTTATGAGAATTTCCTTCGTGATGCAGTATTTATTTCCCGTATAGTTTTGTAGTATCATTCACCAAGGAGAGCAGGCTGGAATGCCCAACGATGACCAACTGTTTCTTGATTTGTCAATATGAAGTTTTATTGTGCGTTAAATAGCATATTGAGGTGTCCTCAAATGATTAGCAGCGCAAATGTTCAGGTAAAACGAAGGTCTAAAAATTCCACTGATATAACCCAATATTTTTGGATAGTACTTCCGAAGGATAATCCACATATTAAATTATATATAGGGTGTTCCATTAGAAAAATTCGAAAAACAAATTGTTTTCGAGTTTTAAATTACCTAGTATTATAAAAAATCTTCTGTTCGATTTATTTATCGACAAAAGTTACACAACTTTTTTAATACTTAGTAATGAGAAATAGAACACTCCAACGGGGTTTCGTTGAAATTGGGGACACTTGAACGGATCCGATTTTTTCAAATTATGTCAAATATACCCTCTGAATCGCTTGCTCTATTTTTTATACTTCTCAAGAGGAATGATGCGACTATAGAATACAATATATATTACTCGATTTGAAAAAACAAAGTTTGGATACGCAATGCTTTCAATTAATACCCTGTATATTGCTGATTAATTTAAAAAGCGAAATTCGTTGATATCTGAAACTTCTGAACAAAACATTTTTTGTTAATTCCCTTTTTCTTTGTAGTGGAGATTTGATATGACACACACTGTATTTTGAGTCCTGTTGCATTGGTAATACTCTATGCGTTACGTTCAAGTAGTCAAGAGTTTGTTTTAGTGCTGAACTCTTAAGGACATCTCATATTCGAATAGTGCTATTTGAAAGTGACAGAAAATTATCAAGGTTTGTAAAAACAGTTCAGTTCCGTGCAAATGAAAATAAACTTGTTTAGCTGGTAATCTACATAAAAATATAATACTGAATATCAATGTCTCTCATATTAATTCAAGTATTTTGATTGGTTATGTTTTTTTTTGTTAGTAGCATTATATTGGATGATAACGCGGTCTATCAGCTTTGAAATTCGGACGAATTTCAAATACGTCAATCGATGAGTTGATAAAATCTCATCTACAGAAAGGTCGCTACCTCTGAAATCCCGAATACCTCCATGAGAACATAATCACGGAACCAGTTTCAGAGGAACACTTCAAAACTGATGGCGAATGAAATTTGAATATACCAAGTCGTTAAATTCAATTGGGAAGTGATGAACTGATCGTGTTGAAATGAACAATGAAATAAAAACTAATGAATAACTAAGATGATATCGGATAAAAAGATATTCAAATGAAGATGAATTTTCAATTTCTGTCCGAAAAGTATTCGTTTCATCATTTATAGAATTTCACTGATTTTTCTGGTATACCACAAAGAACGTATTATTCCTCTTCATTCAGTTGAAACAAACTTTTTTATTGAATTGTTTGTGTTGTCATTTCAAGATGAATAATCAAGAGAATTAAATTTTTCGAGAATAATTCCTGAAACAAAATGAAATGAAACCAAATTACATTAACGAGAATCAAACAAAAATAATTACAGAAATTACCGAAAGTAACAACAATTATGGAAACAAATTGAGACTGGAATTGACAACAGAAGTAAGTGCCAACAACAAAGTGTCGAGAATTAACATAAAAATAATCACAAAAAAAATCATTGCAATACAGTAGGAAGAAAGGAAAAGTATCAAAAAAAGTAAATTTTTCCACTTGGTTTCACAAGTGTTTTCTGGACTCAGTTCTTTTGGTAGGGCTCATTCGTACGACCTTTTGAGTTATCCGAGAAAATTTCCTGAGCATTTCAGGTGCGCAGTATCACACCATATATCTGTCACAATCCAAAACTAAGAATCATGCTTTTTTGCTTGGTATCCTAGCCATAATAGTATTTTTTTTAAGCTTTTAATCCTTTTCTCGCGGAACTACAGATTTCTATATTGAAGAAATTAATTGCACCGAAACTATTCAACATTCCATTATTCTAAATCGAGACGACATCGAAAAAACATAGGTCAGCAATATTATTGCATTAGTTGATGATTTGTTCTCAAAAATGGAGTGATTGTATTACGTACAATCAATATTCCACTGGAATTCCGGTTGTTTACTTGATGAACTCATCTGAAATTTTTCCGTAATGACCGATTGTATTTTTGCCTTTTGTGTTGCTGCAGAACTGGTTTACATTGAATTACATTACTGGCAAGTCGTTAACTCATCTACCATGCCTAAGACAAAGAGTGCTCGACATCTCATAGGATGTTTCTTTCATTTAATTTTCGATCTCCTGATATTCTGTACTGCTATTGATGAAAAAAAAACCCATTTCATTCATATCAAGTATTTTGATAAGACTTGCTAATATATAACAAACTAGTTTTATGTCTACTCCAAATTTTAATCGTGAATTCTTCACTTCGACTCTTACCACGTACATAAAAAAATTCTCGAGTGTAAACAAAGTAGATATAATACAAACAATACACCACAATATCAAGAGTATTATACTTCATTATTAATTCAGAAGTTGTTTTCTAATAGTGATTTATTTTGGACAGGTGATAAATCTAAAAATACCCACAAACAAAAATAGAACCAACACCGGAAGTAAATTTGAGATTGGTTTAACGATCATCGAAAGAATTCGTCGTAAATTGATTCTGAAAACTTGTCACTCTTCTATCAAGTCCAATATGTCAATCAGACTACTCGCTACATAGTATTTATTTATTTACCAAGGGTATCAAGTAGATATCTATGTTCTGAGGGAAATGATCTTACATAGCCAATTACCACTGGACCCACGGTTTGTTAGTTGCACAACCATGTGACGTCACACGTCACATTGAGCCTGTGGATTTTCAACGTTCACATCTTGGTTTTTTCAAGGTATTCCAGAACTGATCTCAGTGTACTTCTCCGCTGAACATTTCTCGATAAAATGAAGAAAAGCAGTCAACTGTCAACTTCTCTAAGATTTTGAATTTCATCGTTTCAACAGCTACATACGACATTATTAAAATATTCAACTATTGGTCGAAAGCCAAATAAGATAAGCTACCTTTAGTAACCTTCTCCAACATACAGTGCGACCACAGAAATTCCACATACCCCTCTCTATTTTTAACAATATAATTCTCAAACAAAGTTTACGTTGAAATAAATATTTGTGTGACGTCACTTGTCGCTGAGAGGAGCTCACAATTTTCTTTTCCAAATGGAAGGGGGAAGGGTGGCGACTATATCCAACAATGGTTCACTTTTGAAAATCGGACTGTCCATTCAGTCAAAGTTGCCTATTTTAACAATGGTTCATCTCGACTCGAGCCTCGCCTTTCGAAAGAAACAATTGAACCAATTTTAATTTCTGCAAATCTATTAATATTATGGTTGTTGAAATAAATCCAAGTGATTTTTCAATCAATTTTTCTTCGAATAGTTTATTTTTTATGATTCCTTTTCTGTTGGATGAATATAAGTGAGTTGAATGGACATTAAAGATGCGATTTTGGTGGACATTCTCGAAAAAACAATGATAATTCATCAATCTTCGGCTATCCAAAAGTAAGCTAGGGAATATAGAAAATAAATAAAAAATGCTCTAAGGTTAAGGTCGACCCTCTTCCGAAAGCTTCGATTATTGTTAAATTCAGGTGCATGAATGCCTTCATTCCCATCATTTCCTGTACTGAATTCCAATCCAAGATTCAGCACATGTAAACAATGATCGGAGCGTGATCACCTCGTGCCCTGCTGAAATCTGCAATGGTATTGGTCAAACGATCATAAACTGCTACGAATTGTTCTGATGAATTGCATCTTTTAGAAAACATTAATTCTAGTTTGAATGTTGGGTTTTATTTCAATACTTCCGAAGTAGGCATATCAGTTAACAGTGTTTTTGGTCGTTTATATTTCTGAAATTCCAAATTCAAATACATTTTAACTACATTACAATGATATTTTGTCGTTATTGCGGTGAAAAAATACGTCAACGTGATTGTATTTACATATACTGAACGTTGAATTGGAATGAATTATAGTCGATAATAATTGTTAATCGCTACTTTCTTTACTGTTACTTGATAATAACTAAAGCTGCATGAATCCATCTTCAAAATAAAATTAATTCAAGTTAGATTGTCGATTATTACGAATTCATTCTCGTTCCTCTAGTTTTCATGACGAAGAAGGATTAAAAGAAGTTGGTACAGTAATGAAATAACAAATATATAACAAGTAGTACAGGTTCATTGGTCTATTAACTCAGTTTGTGTTGGTATTCTGATTATAACTATAAAAACTACTAGGATTGCACGAGTATTGCTTGGAAATGACGACATTTATACATTAAACAATTTTTATGCAACGCAAGTCCAAAATTTACAAAGAGCTTTCGCTCGTGAAATTTCCTTGCAGGTCGAGCGAAATAGAAATTGCCCTAATTCCCATGCAAGACTCGTGAAATTCTAGTAGGTTTCTGAGTTATAATCAGAATACCAACCGAAACTAAAAAATCACCAATTTTCATTAGGCCAATAAACCTGTACTACTACTTATTCTATTTTTGCTATTATTATTATTGTTATTATCTTAATCTTTCTCTCTTATGAGTAACAAGAATAAATTCGGAATGATCAACAATCTTACTTTGATTAATTTTATTTTAAGTTTGATGTACTGTCATAACAGAAATTTCTTACATGGCACCAAACGTGCACTGCATGGAAATTGCATAATGCATATGTTTTCCTGAATTCCATGCAAGACTCGTGCAATTCTTATTATAATCAGAATACCAACACAAACTAAAAAACATAACTGATTTCCAACCACTTATGAGGACAATGAACATGTACTTACTACCTACTTGTTCCATGTTCGTTATTATTGCCTTATATCACCACTGTCTTTCGATCCTTCTTAACATGAGGAACAAGAAAAAATTCGGATTAATGAAAAATCGAACTTTAAATAATTTTAGTTTGAGTTGGATGTATTGTCATAACTAATGAATCTTGCCCAGGAAAATCATCATAATGTATCACCAATGGCAAGAGACATACAAGTGCTATACCAGAAATTTCTTCGCATAATGTATGCCCATCTCTATTGCGTAAACAAAGTAAACTAATCTCTAATACATTATCGAAGTCATATATTGCCATTATTCAACAGAGATGTGATCTGCATGAAGTATCTTAATTTTATTATATTATTGAAAAAATAAAGGTTCTGTGGGATTTCTAAATGAAAAACTCGCAAATACTACACATGTTTTGCCACATATTTTGAGAACGTCAAACAGAAACAATAAGCCGAACATGAGCGAATCTTTTTGAAATGAAATTCTCACAGCAAACTGAAATACTTTATTTTAGTGTCGGCTATCAGTGATTTCATCAAAGAATAGCACCATTATCGATTAATCAAAAGAAATGAGTTACACTTACACAGCAATATTGGAAAATAATCTGAATCATGATCATACTAAAAATCAGTTGTATTAACAAATTGTCTAATAGGATAAATTGAAACTTTAGCTCTGCTCTCTTCTGATCTATGAAATATCGATAATTCATTATTAGTCCATACCAAGACCAGTTTTTGTTGATGTAATTGGTGGAACAACATTCTTGGTAAATTTCGCAAAAAAAGTTCCAATATTAACGATATCCCAAAATAGCAGAGAAGAACGAACTTGACATTTACGGAAATTCATATAATAATTTTGGCCTTGTTTTCTTCATCGATCTGGTATAATGACCAGATCAAAAGACTGTGGGGTATTTGTAGGTATAATTATCTGTCTCGATTTTTTTTTGAATCATAATTGTTTCGCAGCCATCACCTTGATCAAGGCTATATCCGTTCTCTTTCCGATGAAAGGTCTGTTTAATCATTGACAAAACAAAGGCGAAAATTTGAGCCTACTCCTTATACAATTATTTGATCAAATCTACATACACTTTCTGGTAATCCTAAAATCGAAATCAAGTCAATCAAATAATATTGTTAACAAGTTGCGAAACAACTCAGAAAATGTTCAGTTTTCAATTCCATACACCAAATTTCTCTTTTTATTTTTTTACACGAAGTCTTTCAATTAATTAATAACTATTTTCAATATTGAAGGGAGAATTTCACTGGGAAATCTATTAGTAATTTATTACCAATAGATTTATTCACACCAAAAATTATATACGGAATGTTCACTAAAACCAAAAAAAATCTTAATATACTTTACTGTCTGAAGATTTGCATCTTACTGACAAATTCCCAGAAATACAAATGTAGACATAAAAAAGTGTTAAAAATGTATATATGCATATATATTCACTTCAATATATCAAATTTTAACTCTCTTCTGTAACTTTACATCTAATAAAAATTGTTTATACTTTTATTTATCTGATGTTCCGCTAGAAAAAACCCACCTATGGAAATTGCTTTTTTTGGTGCTTACAGTTTTTTCGATTCTATAAATTAATGCAAATTGATCCGGAATCATTTCAACTTTTTTCTAAGGAGAGGTATGTATGTTGTTCTGGGAATATAATTGCGAGTCAGTTATACCCTAAAATCAAGGAAACTGGAAGAATATCCCACCAAGAGATAGAATTTTGAAAAGTGTGTTCATGATTCCTCCGCACCAGGTCAATACAGGCCTCTCATTCTTCAGAACTATAGAATTTGAAACCCAATACAAATACAGCAGACAGTAGAAAGTTGAAGGGGTCTCTCCGGGAGCTGCGTCCGATAAATTTTGCCAGAACTATGAGTAGGAACAATATTAAAGTCTGACAGTATGAAAATGACGTTGGGCACAGTTCGGCTGAAATAGTTTCGAAGTAGATTCTTACTTTTTCATTTTGAGTGAAATACCCAATATTTGATTACAGATTCATATTTTACTGCTACTGCTGATATGATGATATGATGTTGGAGTCAAAACAGGGTCTGAATTTAGAATTGAAACTTCGTTATATGTCAAGCATCCAGTTCATCAAAAAATGATAGTGAATGTTTACTCTAGATACATGATTTTCAATGCATGGTTACCTCTTGTATATGATAAATTATCTTATATTATGGTTTGACGTTGATTTAAAACCATCAATTTTGACGAATACATATGAACAGGTCAAATTGAAACGAACATTTCAATGACTGCAGAAGGATTAGCCTCATTAGCACTCTATCTTGAATTATACACAAAACGATTGGCATTTCAACCTCATCACATATCAACTCGAATGAAAGATAAGTAATGGCCCAGATTTGCATAAACTGGGACAATTTACGAAAACTTTACGTGGAAGGAGTCCGTTGAACACATTATTATCAATTTCGATAACGTTCTCTGAGATGTAAATAAAAGGAATCGTTGCACCAGTATCCAAAAGACGTAGTAAAACTACCGTCAGATTGTCAGCTAAAGAAGTAATTATTTTTTGTTAGTTGACGTATTCGGGTAAAGCAAATATAGTCAATCTAATTTCAGTTGCTTTGACGGTACAGCCCCATAAATAGTGAACATCTGAACTCATTTGACTATGACATCACTGAATTCGACTTTGCATACTCTGATTTATGTTGATTGGCAGATGATAACTATAAATGCCCAATACATTCCTCGATTATATTGGACACTCCATTATTGGAAACTCAAACAAGTTTTCTGACAAGTTGACTTGAGGCGAAATAAACCTGTTTAGGTGACCTCTATAACTAAACTAATTAGGTAATGTAACTCAACAAGTGGAAACGATTTATTCGCTTATAGTATTTTTTACTGCTAGAAATAATATTGGTTTCTGTGGGAGCAGGAAATTGGCTCACTTCAAAAAATCCTATTTGATCTCGCCTGTATCATTATTTCGATTGATTCAAAGAAGTTGCTCTATGGTTCTGATGACTTGTATTCTATTATCCACAATTATGATTTATCTGACAGTTAATCATAAATAATAGTAGGCCCAGAACGACACAGAAATAATAAAAGGGTGCCTCTGAACAAGTATCGTACCATAATTGCACCAAATCTTCTGCAATTTTTTATTATAAACTGTGAAAAGTGTCAGGAGATAATTAATTATTATTAACTTTGAATTTTTTGAGTTTGCAAGCCTCGGGAAAAACCTTCCCCGGCTAGGAGTTCCAAAGTTCGGCTGTTCTGTTGAAAAAAAAGATCACTGAGCAAGAAAGGTTCGACAGGTCTCCGAGCTCACAATGAAAGGGCGAGAATTGTGCAGTCGTCCGGTTATCCGTGTTGATACTGCCAAGATTGGAACGATTGACAACAATTCAGAAGAGCACCGGCCGTGGAAACGTCTACATACAGTCAAGTCTCCAACCCTTCTACGATGTTCAAACAAGATTGATTGCTTTTCTCTGAACTATACACTAAGACCAATATCTGTGCATTGTGGATCATCAGAAGCTGACGAGAAGTGACGAATTTCTTTGCACCAATTAGAAGTCCAAGCTTCTGGGAAGCACCTTCAGCGATCGATCTTACATGTTTTTTTCATGAGAGATTATAACTGATCGTAATTCGATATACTTGTCTTTTTAGGAATAGTTACTTCTGCCATCCTGAATATTAGATAGATGAATTTCCCCCTTTTAGTGATTCTATTTTTCATAATATTGAGATCATTAAATAACCCTGCGCTAATCAATGTATTTGCTGATAGTACTATACGATTTCAGTAGCAGGTGAAACGTTGGACTGTTGATCAAATTAATAATACTCTTGCAAAAATTGCTGATTTTCTAGATGGAAACACTCTCAAACTGAAAGCAGATGCGATTATTGCAGCAACTGACTATCAGTATCTCAGTATCAGAGTTCTATGTACCTAGATAGAATAAATTACGTTAGAACATCAACGTATTTCGACGTTATACTCAAAGTCATCTTCACAACTTCAATGATGAATACAATAAGGTAAACAAAGCTATGAGACATATGTTTCGGCCTTAGCTAAGACCGTTTTCATTCGAAGTACAGATAGAAAAAACCTAGGAAGCATGTAGTCTACGTTTTTCAAACTCCATAACTGCATTCCGAGTCCGATCTTGAGCGACACCGAATCATGTCTCACCCCTAGTCCTTGTCCTTAATCTGTCATTAGAGTTGTTGACGTGTTTTGAAAATGTCATTCTGAATTGAGCCTGAATGAATTCTCTTTGTAATGAACACTATTTGTATATATGTATATAAGCGTATGAATTCATTGGATTCAAGCGCGTCCAAATCGTAAATATTTTTATATCATACTTTAATGTGTTTTTATTGCTCAATTAGCAACTACATAACATTGAACTTACTGCCAGTGCAGACATAAAACATTGTTCTATATGTTAACGTTTTAATTTCGACTGTGTTTCCTTAGCAACCATAGTATCTACACCTTTTCCAATTTTAGTTCGAAAACGGTCAATTGTATTTCCAAATAGTCATTTGAATTTCAAAAAGTATCAATTGTATTTCAAATTAGTCAATTTAATTTCAAAAAGCCTCAGATGTATTTCAAAATTATCAATTCAATTTCAAAATGCGTCAATTGTATTTCAAATTATTTATTTGGATTTCAAAAAGCATCAATTGTATTTGAAAATTATCAATTCAATTTCAAAAAGTAACACTTCAAATTCCAAAATAGTCATTTGTATTTCAAAAAATATCAAATGTATTTCATAATGCATCATTTGAATTTCAAAACTGAAAAAGCACGGGCAGATGTTAGATGGGTGTCAGTTAATATTTTCATTCTCCCTGTGTTATCGAAACGCCTATGGTTCCTGTCATTGTGACATCATTTATTGATACCTGTAATTATTTAATTCGAAACTTCGAGAGAATGAATTTGAAAGACAATTGTGCTATCTGCCGATTCTCAATGTTGAGAGGTAACGTGCTGAAAGTTCTTCCTTGCAATCACTTTTTTCATGTAACTTGTTCAGAAGTAATTATCAACACAGCGGATGCAAGATGCCCTTTATGTAGGGTCGTCCTGGAGGGTAACGAACCATATGTTAGAAAGATTTATAAGAAGCACTTAGATCCAGATAGGAAGAGAATTGTTGCTTGTGCAAATAAAGGTGAGGATTAGGTCAGATTGGCATCAACATTAAATATTAATTTCCACACGGCCTACGAATGGATAAAATCAGGTCGGGACCATATGTTCCAAAAAGGAGGAAAGAAACTAAGGATTCTTTCGGAACAGCAGGTAGACAGAATCATTGAATGGGTCGAAGAAGATTGTTCGCAGACATTAAAAAGTTTGAGAGAAAAAGTGTCAGGAGAGTTCAATGTGAGAATCTGCCTTTCCACTTTGGGTAACTACTTAGAGGGTAGACTTTTCACTTTGAAACAAGTACATAAGCAGCCTGTTACAATGAATAGCAATGAGAATAAAATGTTGAGGGCACATTATGTTCGTACTCTCAATGACTACATCCAACAGGGCAAACAAATAGTATGGATTGATGAAACAAACTTCAATTTATTTTGTCGTCGTTGTAGAGGTCGCTCTCGGGTTGGTAATAGAGCAGTACAATTGCTTCCAGCCGCAAGGGGGCCAAATATTCATTTAATTGGAGGCATGTCGGCAGCAGGCATCGTTGCAATGGACCGCCGTCGTGGCTCTTTTAATGCAGGTGCTGCTAATGAGTGGATTCTACAACTCATGCAACAATGGGAGAACGGGGGAAATCAACTTGTTGATTTAGTGATAGTTTGCGATAATGCTCCATGTCATGCTAGGTTGGCAACGGCCTTAAATGGCACTGCAGTTACTCTCTTGAAATTAGCACCTTACTCTCCAATGTTAAACCCGATAGAGACAATTTGGTCCAAGATAAAAACCTTTGTGAAGAATACCATAAGAATTCCAGATGTAGCTGCTCCTGGAGTAATGGAACAAAGATTGGTTTACTTGGAAAATATTGTAGACGAAGCCAAAAATACGATTGCAGGAGGTGATTGCGCTCGTGCGGTACAACACTCGTCGACGTTTCACGGACCGGCTTTAGCGTTGGAAGATATGCCTGTTGGACGATAACTTATATAAGCATATATCACATATTACATTGTTGATGACTGATTTTGAAATAAAAATGATTACATTTGAAATTGAAATGATGGATTTTGAAATTAAAATGGAATTTTTTGAAATTAAATTGATTAATTTGAAATACAATTGACGCATTTTGAAATTCAATTGATAATTTTGAAATACATTTGATGCTTTTTGAAATTAAATTGACTAATTTGAAATACAATTGACGCATTTTAAAATTGAATTGATAATTTTGAAAAACATCTGATGCTTTTTGAAATTAAATTGACTAATTTGAAATACACTTGATATTTTTTGAAATCAACTTGACGCTTTCTGAACTACAATTGGAAAAGGTGTAGTTAAATCAAACGGAATGCACAGGTGCAAACAGGTATATGCCCTCAAGCAAGGGGCCCTCGGCTTTGTAAGATAGAAGCCCTAAGGCCATAACTTCTACTTAATACTCTTGGTACATGAATAACTACTAAGACCCACAGATAGTGGACACACCTATCCGAATTTCGTACTTTGTGCTGATCTTGAAATCATCAAATCAGCAGTTTCCATCTAACAAATGCATTTGTGGGACTGTATATTTGTATTCTTCATCCCAGCAAGTCATTCATATAGCTCCAAGATTTATAAAATGGCATATTGCACGCCCTTGCAGATCTCGGGTCATCTATTGTGAAAAAATATATAATTGGAGTTCTAAAATATATTTCTGTTGTTATAGGTGCCATTGCTATAGCGATTTTAGGAATCACAGGACTATTAGTAGGAACCGCCATCAATGTCGTTGATCCATATGATATAATTTACAGATGGGTGAGTTGTTGCATTCCTATCGCATATACTGCGAGACAATATTTTCTCTAATTGATGAATCATGACAATGTACTGTTTTTCCAAAAAATAAAAATGCATTTTGAAGTATTTCTCGAAACTTGGCAAATTTCTGCCTTATGTCTTGTGACAAATATATTTTCAGGATATCCAAAATTACAGTTTTTCAAAAGGGGAAAAATAGAAAGAGTGACCTGTTTGTCAGTAACAGTAACTGCTTGAAGCCAAACATGAAGTTTTTATCAATCCGACGATTTACTTCGACAATAACCTCCATAAGAATTACATTGAACTACTTCCTGACTGGTTTGAAACTAGTTACTATAGCCCTGTGGTTCATTGTCTGAATGTCAGGTGTAGACTGAGCACATTTCATATTTTCTGACGCTGACGTAGCGTATTCATGTAAAGGATGAGCGTATACTGTTGTACAAAAGCCACTGGAAATCGGAAAAAATATTTCTCGTTTATGAATTTCTAATCTTTCAATATTATTCGACTTTTTCAGGAATATAAAAACTACATTATATGGGCTTGAATGTGGTTGACAAATTTCCTGAGAGGTATTGGTTCTGACTTCCTTTGTCTATATTATTAACTCCATTGAAACCTGTTATTAGATGAAATAAAAAACTAATCAGATGGAAAAAAGTCAATTGAACCAATAAATTACCAATTGAAATAGACGGTGAATCAATAAATTATATAACCATCAAACATTGAAAATGAATGAGCGAAAGTTAATCGAAAAGCAAAAAATAAGGTTGAAAAAACCCCGTCAACTAAATGGCTCAAAAGGGTTCAGTCGAATGAGGAAGGCACTCAAATTCAAACAACAAAGATTAAAATGAAAATTCAAAATTCATAATATGAAGTAATAAAATCAAACAATTTCAAACGAGGAAATATGAATAAAAACCAAAAAAAATTAAACCTAGTCTGCCGGGATCTAATTATCATTCTTTATTCAATGTAACTGGTAATTATGTCTAGTCGCCTTGAAAGATTGGTGATAGTGATAGATCTACAATTGAAACATAAACATTCAGACGCTGCAGAGATCAATTTGTTTCCACCACCACCTCTGTATTTAGGTATAGTGAGTAGGTGCAGATATTCACTCGGTTCTTATCATTGAAACCTATTATAAAATGAAAAAACTTATTAGGTGGAAAAAAGTCAATTGGACCAATGAATTACTTACTAGTAATAAAATTGAAATAGACGGTGAGGCAATAAATCATATAACTTTCAGTGAAAATGAATGTCCTGTCAACTAAATGGCTCAAAAGGACTGAGGAAGGCACTCATATCCCAACAAGAAAGATTAAAATGAATTTTGGTCAGGAAATGAAAATTCAAAATTCATAGTATGAAATAATAAAATCAAACAAATTCAAATGAGGAAATATGAATATTTTTTTTTAATACCAAGTTTGAACTACAGGCAGTCTGAGAATGATTATATCTTGAATAACAACAGCATGGTGAGTCTATAATCAGATATTGAAATTTTGTGGTAGTACTATAAAGATTTGACGTACGCATTGCTCTAATTAGGTAGAAATAACATAACGATGGATAGTTTAAGAATATATAGATTTGATGGAGCTCATTAGATTTTCAAATATATTTTTTTTATTTTCATCTCTGTATAACTGAAGCCACTACCAGACCCTACTTATAAAAATAATACTACCTCAGACAATTTCCGAATGAGTCGTGAATTAGTTTTCAATTTGAAATACCACTTGCTTCATAGAATATGAAATGATTTTGGGGGATCAATTCCAAAAATCAACAATTGATATCGTAGACCTTCCTACATTTATAGAGAGCACTGAAACCAATGAGGGAATTCGTATCTAACGATAGTTTCAGTATGCTCTGAAGTGAAAACTGACAATTCACTCACTGGCCATACCAAGTCATCTGACGTTGGCGTTTTCCCATCTTTGCTACTAGTAAAATAACAATACATTTCAAGTAATGAGCAAATAACAAAGGCAGAAAAAGTTTCCTAACGGAAATTTCGGTAAACAGAAAATATCTGATGGGAATAAATTACATCTCATGCTCCCAATCTGCTGATTATCAAACACCCATCCCCAAACACGCTCAGAAAAACCAGTTGAATTCGAGATAATAGATCTGAGTCTATGCTTACGAATCTAAGGGGAAAGTACCAGAGCCACAATATTTCTCTTGTTTGGCACAAATATTATGAAAACTAAAAATTCCATTGCCTTCAATGGGAAATTCTTCAGAATGTGAATGATCCGTTATTTTCTTTTTCAGAAATTGATATTCGAGGAAGGAGGAGAAATTTTCGAATTATGGCGAAAGCCACCAGTAGAATTATACCTGAAAGTTTATTTATGGAACGTTACAAACAAGGATGAATATATGAGCGGAAAGCATGACAAGTTGATAGTTCAAGACGTGGGACCTTATGTTTACAGGTATATTGTCAGTTCAGTTTCATGTTCATTTCTCAGACAATAGTACATATTGTATAAGAAAACGTCACACACAAAATAGGATAACATAGTTTCAACTATCACAAAAAAAATCATCGAGACAATAATAACATTTAGAGACTAAAAATTGTTTCAGTTTTAGTTTGAAAGTGCTCTCACGACTCAACACCCTGAGAAAATCAGGCAACTTAATAAATATCTTAGCACCAATTCTGGATGTGGCTTTGTATGATAGATCAATTCTAGAGGCTGGTAGATGCAAGTTTTCACTACAACGAGTGCTATAATTGTGTAATGCGCTATTTCTAACAAAACGACTTTTATTTTTGAATACGAAAATACACATTTCAAAAATATAGAGACTTGTGACGGTGAGAATATTCAGTTTTTTAAAAATTTCGCGACAAGTGTGATCAGGTTTTTCCCCTTTCGATTATGCGTACAATTTTCTTTTGAGCCACAAAGACTTTCATTGCCATTGTGGAGTCGCTCCAGAGACATATTCCGCACCTCAGCCTGCTCTCGACCTGAGCGTAATATAAATTAATTAATTGGGTTTTAGTTAAAACACTTTTGAGATTTCTAAACATGTATAATAAAGATGAAAGTTTAGAATTTAGATGGACGCAATGTTCCTTCCAGTTTAGGTTCGAGTCAATATGCAAACCTAAGAATTCACATGAATTCATGTCAATGTTCATACTATGGAAATTCATGACGTAGTCTCCTCTCTTTTTGGATTTTGAATTATTTCTATTCATGACAAAAACAGGATCAAAATAACCGACCTCTGAAAAAGTATGGGATGTCTTGCGAAAACTCGGTAGTATTCTAGTTTTTTGTGGTTTCTCCTCAGTTTAGATAGCAAATGCAGTAAACCGCACCAGAGCGTTACGGACATGGAGGGTATAGCCATTCCATTTCCAACGATTCATTGAACTACATAGGATGTCTCATGGTTCATATCCGTACCTTGGCCAAATTTCAACCGCACATGCAATCGTTACTTGACGTCACCTGCCCTACAGATCTGATCATCTGCCATAAGAGCACGGGTATTTTTTTTACTTTTTGAAAAAGGTTTCACTTCCTGTTAGTGGAATTTTTCAGTCGTTTTCGTATATATATACACATATATATATATATATATATATATATATATATATATATATATATATATATATATATATATATATATATATATATATATATATATATATCATTATAAACAATCGGAAAAAAAGGAAGAAAGTAGATTGACTGCCTTAGCTGAATTCCTTTGCTCCCTATCAGAACAAATAGCTATTCCATCAACAGATTTCAAAAATCGTTGCAAAGATGGTCTGGGGAATTGAGCTATGCCATAGATTTTTTATTGAAGCGTCCTCGGAATGTTATATCCTGTCATTATCTTTCCATACGTTTTGTTATTTTTCATCTAATACAATATATATTCAATTGTATCCATCAACTCAAAGTTCAGAAATAATTGGGAATATTTTTTGTTGAATGACGTTGATTATCTAAGTATAAATAAAGTCTGCCAAGACCTAATTATCATTCTTTATTCAATATAACTGGTAATTATATCTAGTCGCCTTGAAAGATTGGTGATAGATCTACAAATAAAACAAACATTCAGACGCTGTAGAGATCAATTTTTTTCCGGTATTCTTTGAAAATGAAATTCAACTTCAGAGTTCAGGATAATGGGAAAATTATGTCCATAAATATGTACTCCTGAATATATTTCATAAACAAAATCCATGATAACCAACAACCAGAAAATAAAAAACTTCTGGAATTTTTATTACTCTAAATCATAATTTGATTTCATGAAATATACACGGCAATTTGTATAACTGCTTTCTTCTATATTTTCTGATAAGTTTTCTCGGATCCTTGTATGGAAGATATAACTACAACTGAACAAAATCAATTCAAATTATCTTAAAAGACTTACTTCCCAAAAAGTTGAAGAGGGGCAACTTCCCAATGGTCTTTCGAATTATTCGAATCCACCAGCTCTGAGTGAGTAGGTGCAGATGCTCCATATACTCAGTTTTTTTTCTACTGGGAGCACTTCATCGAATGAGTCTTATCTCTCATACAAAAGACAATAGACTCTTTATCTCTGCCGGAAATTCACCATAAACTAATCACAAACAATAACAGAGAATGACAGAAACCTGAATTAAGTTTTCAACTGCCTGCTGAGAATACTACCTACAAGAAGTTTAATAAAATGAATAATGCAATAATTATTTTTTGGTTATCTTTATTGCATATATTACTTTGTCTGATAATTTTTGAAGAGATAGCATAGAGTCCTTAGGGGAAAAATGTCATTTTTCTTAGAAGATTGTTCATTTTGGACAATGACCTCTGTGAGCAATATTTGAAGCACTACATGATCAGTATGTAAGAAGAGTAGATTTTTTAATTCATAATACAGATGATTATAGCATCAGTGATGTTTGTCGCGGCGTTCGTGGCAATCTTCAAAAATGTAGCCTTTTGCATTATAAATATATTTCATATGCTTTTTCATCATTCAAGGCACACATCAGACCAAAACTCTGACCATGAATTCGAAATATTTCTTCTCAAGATATGATTATAAAAGAAAATGAAAATAATGTTATTCCTTATTGGATTCTAATAATATTTTGGGACCAGAGCCTCCTAGATATGATAATTAGATTGTTTGCACTATTTTCCACTTAAGATATATACGGCAAATGTTAATTATGATTTTTCATTTCGCCATTGTATTCTAAGCAGCATGATTGTCCTCTCAAAACAGATTGATAATTATCGAGTGGATAATATCTACTATTATCAATTATTGACTTCATCCACACCAATATTATCATAGAAAATTATCACCTGTGATTATTGAATGAATTCATTCATAAATCCCAGCGACAATTTGATGACTCATCTATTTGGGACGAAAAAAAAGGTCAGCGTACTTCATTTTCCACCTTGGTTAATACTGAAGATCAAGTTCACAACTCACTGTCAGTGCCAGTTCAGTTGCCTAATACTTCTTCGCCATTCATAGCTTCGAGAATACTCTCCGAAAGTGTTCACGTCTGCAAGCTAATTAGTACTGAATGAAAAATTCTTCCATTGGTACGTAACATAAAAATTCGCAACAGTGATTTCGAGGACACTCCTTAAAAGGTTTGTACCTACTCTATAAATTGTTTTTCGAATTGAAGGGTCATTATCCCTCAGAAATAATTTTCAAATGTAGAAAATTTAAATGTTTGATAAAAACACGCCACAAAGATATCTACCCAATCATCGTCGAGTACGCTACTTACATCATGGCATCGGCAAAAAATAAATATTTATCAGATGACAGTTTTCATTGTGTGATCAAATTAATTGAAACAGCTAAATTTAAAAAAAAAGTATGTATTTTAATCCGTTTACCCAGAAGTCGAAGCCCTTTAAACTCATTCAAATGTCAGATATAGACGTGAGAGTTCCACCTCCTTCCATATACAATGAAACTATCGAAATATTCACCCTATCATTTTAGGAAATGCATCAAAGATGAAGTTTTATAGTCTAAGATCCCAAGGCTACCAAACGTACATTATTTCCCAAGAGATACAGCAATATCTAGAAATGGCAGACACTTTCCACCATCAATAACTTCCGCTAGACACTTTAAAGCTCAAAAAAATGCACGTCATCTACATTCTGACGCTTAATTTTTATATGTTATCTAGAAGACGATTTCACAAGTATATCTACTTAGTCAGCCGTAAGGGCCAAATATCTTCCCTGGCACTAAAATCATTCAGCAGTGAGTGTAAGCGCGATGGTACCATGCTTGCGATTTCGTGTACTTTTTCCCCCGATAACTCAGTCTTCGGAGTACAGTAATGTGCGGATCAGTTCAAAGAAGTCGCAAAATCACATATCAATATTCCACTATTGATAATTCAGTTCACAATTATTGTGCAACTGCTTTGAACTCTTCTCATTCAGAAGAAAAACGAAACTACAGTTGAATGTGGCAGGCTGTTAGTTTGGGAGAGGGAAATCCGTTCACTTAGTTATCTAACTCGCTTGAGAACGCAAGCATAGCTCACACTCAAGTCTAAATGTTTTTAGTGTACGGGGGGGAAATTGGCCCTTACGATTTGTCTGGCAGAACAAATAGAGTTTTGAAATAATCTCCTAGTTATATAAATCAATAGTATTATTTGTTTTGGGGCTTCAAAGAGTCTGATGGAAGTTATGGTAGGCTGAAAGTGTCTAGCATTTATGTATATTACTTCCTAGTAATATTTTGCATAGTATGAATAAAAATGGACCATCAGAATTCAAGCTGAGTCAGTCCTTTCGGTTCTTTCCTTCCTTACTTGTACCTATAAATCGACCGTCCACCCAACTTAGTAGGTTCTTAGTACATATGAACGCAGTTTCATGGATATTCATCGAAAAATCTAATAAAAATTTTGAAGGGGGAGAACAATTTTCAAAATATAAAAATACTCAACTTTTGAACTGAATGAAAAATAAAGCGATACCAGAATCTTGATAGAGGCTTTCGGCTTTTATTAGCCGTGGTCTGAAGGTTTTTGGGGCTACAGACATTGTCTGACAAACCCGGAAGCCGCTATCAATTTACTGCCGTGAAAATCTACGATACCCAAATATTCTGTAGGAATTTCTCTCTTTGAATATGGTCAATCATACCGCCCAAAGCTGGTGGCATGGTGTTATAAGCTACTATTTTATACATGAACATGATTCATGATGGGTAATTAGACCCACAAAAGTTTTTCATGGGCTTGTAGTCCAAAAGTGAATGATTCGAATTGCTTATCAGATTGAGATTCCCCTACGATTGCTTTTCTCAGATAAAATTATGATTAGATAAGAGATACAAACATCTCTTGTACCAATTATCTCAAATCAAATACCGACTTGGTGTATAGCACAATATATTTCTGTAAATAAAACGTTTTGTTCAGAGGAGAAAAGGTTGTAGTTTGGACTCCTCATAATACATACAGCTTATCCAATCCATCTTGGCACAGCACTAATAATGTATATACCCAGCAATTTCTGTGGGGTAAACTAAAATAAAAAAACAGCTATTATATGTGTTCACTGTGTTGAAATTTATTCTCAGAAGGTGTTTTTTCTTTGGTCGAGGTCTACACTTCCAGTGTGCAACTGGAAAAGTATCTGAGTTTGTGCCAAGATGGATTGGATGAGCTGTACTTTCTATTTTCCTTCTATGAAGAATGGATAACAAATTCTAACAATGATAATTCGTATTTATATCATAATTAGGAACTTGGGTGTTTTTGTGGAGTGAATGAAGTTTATACGCTTTGAAAATAAACTTCAGTGTTCAATTATCAATTGTTCGTTATCAATTTATACTTTGGCAAGGTACCTCAGATATGGAAGCATTATACTCAATGGATTTTCATTTTTTATATCTTTTCTAAAATATCCTGAAATCCCATCGCAGATCCTTGGCAACATTTTTGGAAAGGAATAAATGTCAATACAACATTAATATTTATCTTCTTGCCTCGGTTCGTTGAACAGACCAAGATTTTCTTCTCGGGTATTCCTAAACATTAAAACACCCCTGCATATTTTTCACAGTTAGCAGCAAATAATCCTTCAGTTTATTGAGTCTCTCGACATTTCTTTTCGATCGGTGTATAACAACGATGGGGACGATTTGGAACTCATATATTTATATATATATATATATATATACAAAAAGGAAGTTCTTGGGTAAAGCAGCCAGCAAAACGTGTACTCTTTCAACACTATTTTTTATAGTGTTGAAAGAGTACACGTTTTGCTTGCTGTTTTACCCAAGAACTTCCTTTTTGTTTCCTAACAAGTCAGCAAAGACTTCCTATCTACTATATATATATATACATATATACCTACATGAAAACTCATAAAAACTTCTTGATTGCACGTTGATTGACTAGCTGACGAAAGTGAAGCATACAAAACAGCACTAATGATGGAATGATTATAAACCACTTCTTAAGAAACAACTATTTTCGAGGAATGAAAATGATGTCAATATGGGCAATTTCAATGTTTATGAACAAAAGAAATTATTAGCAGATAAGTGCTAGATTGCTGAATGGTTATGTTAATTAGTGAAATGTTCAACTGATATTGTTTCTTGTTCGTTATTATGTCTAATTATCGATTTATTCAATCGTACACAAAGAAATTATTTTCAAAATTACGTTTTGTAGGTAATTATTCCGAGGTCAATATACCGTACAAAATTCAACTACGAGTATTGGTCCTTGATACTTGAAATCGATGTTTGCACTTTAATGTGTCAATGAAATCAGTTTCGGAAAGATTATAACTTATATTCATTGATCTTTGAACGTTTACTAGTACTTTTCATTTGAAATGTTCTGAACTTTTCATCGTCAGATCAAATTTATCATAAATATGCAGATTTTTGAAGATTTTGTGTACATTTATAATTTCTATAGCCACAGAAGTGTTTCAACTCTCAAAGTATTCAAATGTCCACCAAAAAATATAAGAATATATTTTTGATATAAGTTGAGATGAATTTTCAGATGTGCGGTGTCTTACAATTGAATTGAGTTTTATTTTTTGTTTAAATTCGTTCAATTCATCTCTTATTATTTACCCACATTGTACCAGTAGAATATATGTTGAGTCTATCACAAATTGAATTTTCTTTTACAGATCATATGAAAATTTCGTTGCTTTCATAAAAATCAGAATTTGTACGATGGCGTATTAGGGTCACTGTAAAAATGAAAAATATCTCCATTGACAGATTTTAATCTGTCAATGCCAGATTGAAATCTGTCAATGACAAATTATAATCTGTCAATGCCAGATTAAAATCTGTCAATGCCACATTATAATCTGTCAATGACAGATTATAATCTGTCAATGACAGATTATAATCTGTCAATGGCTCAATGACAGATTTCAATCTGTCAATACGCTATTGACAGATTTCAATCTATCAATACGCCATATGTCAATGACACATTATAATCTGTCATCGACAGATTTTAATGTGTCAATGACAGATTATAATCTGTCAATGGCTCAATGACAGATTTCAATCTGTCAATACGCTATTGACAGATTTCAATCTATCAATACGCCATTGCCAGATTATAATCTGTCAATGACAGATTATAATGTGGCATTGACAGATTTTAATCTGGCATTGACAGATTATAATTTGTCATTGACAGATTTCAATCTGGCATTGACAGAATAAAATCTGTCAATGGGGATATTTTTTATTTTTACAGTGACCCTAATACGTCGTCGTGAATTTGAGTACATAGTATAAGTACTTTATTATTGAGACATTCTTGTATTAAATAGTGGGAGAGTGACCTCATCAAAAGTTAAGGTTCAAGTAGTGATTATGGCTATGCCAGAAATAGAAAAGATACTCCAAATGCCATTATTTTGATCCTGCTAGGTAGATATTTATGTTGCAAGGTTCCTAGTTCACGTTCCCTCTTTAGGAGAGGCGTCCAACATCGATCTATATTCAATGAGTGAATAGCGATCTCCTCATTCCGGTTTTATAATATAAAAGTAGCCTCTTTGAGTTTCCCATTTTTCATCCTGTTGCGTCATGAGTTAATCAATATTATTCCGTTCCACAATGTGTGTACAATTTGTTGATAATGTATAAACAATAAGATTGGAACCGTTGGTGTAAAAGTTGAATCTCTCCCTAGAGATCAATTACCCTAACACCAAAATGATATTTCAGCACTCGACGCGCGTTTCGCTAACAAGGTTAGCATCTTCAGGAGAAGAAATTGATAAATTATAGTTGTTAGCGAAACGCGCGTCGAGTGCAAAATTATCATATTGGTGTTAGGGTAATTGATCTCAAGGAAAAGTTTCGATAATGTGTTCAGCTAATTTTCCCTATAAACAAATGAAAAATAAAAAAAAATCTACTGCGTATTTGAACAATACTACGACTTGTTTTCTCAAGATTATTGCGAGCGAAACGATCATATCCTAACTATCCCAGTTGTAACACATTTGAGCAGATTGTCTAGTACAAATTCTGACCCTGAGAAACCTGTGATTTCTTTCTTCTAGTCAGAATCTGAGATTAACATGAAAAAACGAATTGTTGATTTCCTGTTATACAATTTGCTGTTTTGCTGACAATTTGCACCTTCACGGCCTTGTGGAGCAAGTGCTAGATCGACACGCCGCGCCGGATTTACGAAAATCGTTCGTTTTTGCTAAACTATATAAAATGGCTGGTTAAAACTTACCAATATCACTTCAGGACTGTTTCTTTTAGGAGGTGGATGAGTTTCAGAACAGTACTTTATAAATTAACCACGTAGGTGAATACAATAATACATTTTTTGAAAAATTGTCGTTTAACAGTGATTTACCGCCAAACTAATAATTCTACCTGAATTTTGCATAGGACTTATTTTGTAGATTTCATTACGGAGCACATTTTTCATTTCAAAGATAATAACATCAAAATAGTGACATTCGTTTATTCAAATATTTTTTGCGGCCAGAAGTTGTCATTTCGCGATCCTACAAATTTCACACTACATTCTTTAAGGTCCAACCTACCTACAAAAAAATTGACGATTTGGCAGGTCTGTTGAATAGAACTCATGTCTAAGTCTACTGGCCTACGTGGGTTAAATCCCGACTGGACCAAGTTCAATCGATTGAAATAGGTGCACAACCATTGATTTTCAAAATTTTGCTTAGCAAATGACTTTGGTTTATAATAATTTGATAAAATTCCAAGAACTCAGGTCAGTTGATTTCATCTAACATTATGTTACACGAAAGCGTTTGTTCAAAAGCAAAATTATCAATAATAATACAATAAAAAATGTATTTCCCAATACCAGTAGGTCATCGTAAGTCATTGATAAATTCACAAAATTGGGCAAGGTTCACTTCGTGTTTCAACATTTGCACGTTGAGCCACGTCTGCTTTATCACCTAACCCCAAACATCTATATGAGTGCAAGAATTGTGATAAAAATAGAAAAAAAATCACTGGCGTTATGTTGTCGATCACAATGTCTATTTTCACTCAAGAGCACAAAATTGCAAAAAATAGCGGTCATATATGACGCTCAATGAAAACATCTGAGTCCTGAACTCCGTAAGGTTGTTCTCAATCACTTATTTTAGCTTTCTGTGAGGGTATATTTCAAATGTGGAGTTCAAAATACACTACACACTACTTCCAATAAAGACTTTAGAAAAAATTAAGTTTGAAAATGGAATTTAAAAAAAGAGGAATAAGTGTAAATTATCAAAATTGTGAATTTCTGACGTTAGCGTCAACAACTGAGCAAATTTCGTCTTTTGTCTCACACCTCATTATTGAAAATAATAACTTCGAAATTGACGTCATTTCGCCGTCATATTATATTAGGGAAATATTCAAAAAAAATGCCTACGCATATTCTCAAAAAAATCATATTATATCGAAATGAATTGGCCTCAATGAACTACACTTCATTTTGAATATTGAATTTCTAACCTTACAAACAAATGAAGGGCACCGGTAGACGACAAATAGAAAATGTAGCATTTGGTGTTCAAAAAAATATTTTTTTCAAGTATTGCAGTAATATAATGAATGATTATTATTTCAGAGAACTGATGGCCCATGAAAATGTATCTTTCAATGAAAATGGTACTTTGACTGCAACACCGATACATCCTTTAGAATGGGTGGAGGAATTATCGATGGGAAGAAAGGAAGATGACCTTCTAATTTTACCGAATATTGCATTACTGGTAAGTTTTACTTGTATAACAATAAAAACAGATTGTTGTCTATATGAACAACTATTTTTTTCCAAGATTCAAATTCTTACAGAATTTCATTTTCACCTCCAGATAGAACATCATTAAATAAATATCACGAAAACCACACACTCCTTATGAAAAATAATTAGTTCATCGGTATCAGTTTTTTTGATGTTAATTTCATGACCTCCTATTAAATGATTCTTCATGTATCAAGGTTGAAAGAATAATCATTTTTGGATTGACAAATTTTGTACCGAAGCCGGTTAATATAATTATGGTCGAGATACATTTTTCACTAATGTTGACGATATGAGAATCCGGATCATCATATGAATAAGAAAATTTGACCTTACGACTGCTAATTGCTTTGCATTTGTATTCATAACCATAAAGGTATTTACTTTGTTCGATAGCCGACAATATTCATCAAATAGATATGAGAATATGATCAGGAATTTTTAGACAATAATTATACAGTGTTCTCCGCTTGTTCTCTTTTCACTTGAAATGGAGAAGAAAAAATGGATTCAAAAACAACTGTGAACATATACTTATGCGTCTCTGAAAGATAAGACAAGTTCTCTCCTTCGTCCTTGTAAGAAGAGGCAACCCAATACACAGTTTCTGTAATTACTGGAACAATTACCCGATAGAAGATTGAGAAAACTTATTGGATACTGATCACAGAAACCTATCAAAATATTTTTCAACTCATTGAAAAATCTTAACGTAAGTTCTCAGAAAAACACAGTTCCACAATTTCAAAATACACAAAGTAATCGGGATATCTAATAAAGACAGTTGTAAATGCAATCGTCTGGTGAAAGTAGCAGTATCACTACCAAAGGAACCTGCGGGTATATTTTCCTTTGGGAAGGGAACCTAGTTCGGGTACTTTTCTAGCCTTCGGCTCAAACCTAAGAGACTCCAAGTCGATCCTTCCATTGGGTAGGGATTTTCTCCTCGAAAATGGAATATATTTATATATCTGAAAGACTTCAGTTGATGGCATTTGTTATTTTCCGTAAATATATCAACTTTCCATAGGAATTACAAAACTTTCATCTGAGAATTTAAAAAAATTACAAACAGTCTCTGTTGATGAGTACGTGTTTATAATTCCATCTGAAACAGCTACTCCCCTGTCCATAAGGCACGACTGGCACCAAATCACAGAAATCGATTTTTCTTGCTCAATATGTATACCAAGCATACGTTGAGTAATAAAATATGGAGATAAAAGTATTCCTTTGCCTTGTTGAGTGTGAAGGTACTTTTGAATCCTATTTTACAGATTAAAGCAACGGCGCTCGCTTGAATTCTGGCCCGGGTCACGGCAGAACATTTTATGGTTGGCCCTGTGCGGTAGGCTATTGTTGGTTGCCTAGATACCAATCCCAGCAGGTGTGGTCCATTTATCGAATACACCAACCAACCCGGTAGCATTGTCATAATGTAATTGACAGGTGGAAATATAAATAAACGGTACTGCAGCATTCGAAATGAAGGCTGATAAAATACAATGTAGCCCTCGGATTGAGACTTTTATTAAAACGAAATCAAAATTTTTTCTTTCTAACCTAATCTCAGGTTGAAACTTGACCAATTGTTTACTCAGAAGAAGACGAAGTCAGCAAAACAGGAATGTTTACGATCGTGACATTCTCAAGCATTTGAAATGTAATGCTCAATTTCTGTCCTGATGAAGTCCCCCACGTAAGAAAAAAAAGGTACTCAAAATCAAAATTATGAACACTAAACAAGTCCTGAAAGCTTCTAATAACAATGGTGCGTATGTATTGCTGTTTTCTCGGAACCTGTATATCGTACCACACACGACCACGAAAGGGTGTCAACATAAAGTTATTTCCAAATGAAACAATTTGTGATCTTAAGTGTATATTTTGACCGATCGAGTCTCCTAGATAATTAAATCATCTTCGAACAATCAATTATTTTCTGAATATGACAAATATATAGTCTGGCAGAACATACTTCGATATCAAAATGCAAAAAAATGCATTGTACATTTTTTCAAAGGGCAATAAAAATAATCGTTAACAACAATAGAAGTTAGTACTGATAAACTCATAAGTGAAATATATCAACGATAAGAAGTTAACTCACTGACATGTACTAACCGACTATTTATTGAAAAAAAACTCAGGCTATGGCAATATCACTGTCGGTCACCATAGACTCTACGCCACGGAGAGACTTTTAAGGAGTTAGGTGATATGGATGTGGTGGCTTCAAGTTATGTTCAATCTCCCGTCGGGATTCAGTGGTTCCCTCTGTGAGCTCGGGGTGTTCTTGTAGCAAGAAAGTTTTTCTCCGCTCGATTCATGATTATTTTTTTCAGTACTTGGTGTTATTAAAGTCTCTGAGGATGTCGGTATCACTCACGTACGGTGCATACGGCCTAACGTAGACATTGGTTGTCCTTAATGTGATTGAATTGGAAATATTCCGTATATTTATTTCCTCGATTTGAGTCGTATTTGGTAGCTCTTTATAACGGCCTATATTTCATATACTCAGTTACTTTGAATTACCATAGAAAATTTGCCCTGAATAACCATCTCACGTTACACATAACATTCAAACTTCTCGGAAATATATAAGGTGGTTTTTAGACTATGGTATAAAAAAAACAAAATGCCCAAATTTCGAAGTGAACCTCATCCGAATTAATCTCATCTCAAATGTAAATTCGAAGCATACGATCGATAAAGATAATCTGAATCAGATAATAATGGAGTCTCTATTATAGTAGTATTGCAGATAAAATTAGAATTGCTCTTGATGGCATTGACTTTGTACCGATCATGTGAGTGAAGGTAAATCCCATTGAAAAGTGCACCCACTGTAATTAGTTATTCACAATTACCGGTGTAGAAATAGGAGAACAATCCTTTCGTGCTACTTATATTGAAATGTCTGTCTATGATCTGTTTCAAATTCCAGATAATTTTCAGGAAACAAAGTTGTTATCAGGGATGAAATAAAACAAGTCAGTACGATGCTCGTCTCTCCTCAAGTATGTTATAACTCAGCATAAACATGGTAAAATATCATACTTCTCTTCAAGAAGTAGAAATGAATTTGTATAACTACTGCTCTTCGGGCTTGAAGGCCGTCGTATTTTGGAATTTCTTCCTGACGTTTCGCTAGCGCGAGTGGCCAGCTTCTTCAGAGGCTTATTCATCTCCGATACGGCCTAACGTAGACATTGGTTGTCCTTAATGTGATTGAATTGGAAATATTCCGTATATTTATTTCCTCGATTTGAGTCGTATTTGGTAGCTCTTTATAACGGCCTATATTTCATATACTCAGTTACTTTGAATTACCATAGAAAATTTGCCCTGAATAACCATCTCACGTTACACATAACATTCAAACTTCTCGGAAATATATAAGGTGGTTTTTAGACTATGGTATAAAAAAAACAAAATGCCCAAATTTCGAAGTGAACCTCATCCGAATTAATCTCATCTCAAATGTAAATTCGACGCATACGATCGGAGATGAATAAGCCTCTGAAGAAGCTGGCCACTCGCGCTAGCGAAACGTCAGGAAGAAATTCCAAAATACGACGGCCTTCAAGCCCGAAGAGCAGTAGTTATACTAATAACCTCGGCCGCGAAAGCCTCAACCATTTTGTTAGAAATGAATTTGCTAAAATATTAATTTTGCCGTGTAAAAATAACTCTCAACAAAACCCGTGTGGATATGAATTCATTGAAAAAATCAAATACCCATATCTCATCTATTGTTCGTTTTTCCTTCTCACTTTGGGCCCATCGTTTCGAAATCAAAAGAACTATCTGACAGATCAAACAGTAATTATCTTTGAAGCATTTCCTCATTCATCGCACTCATTTGAGAGTAGATATAGGTTCAGTTTCTGGTGAATGGGAGTACTGAGGGGAGCCCAAAGTAGACAAGGAGATATCCAATAAATCAGTCACAATCACATTGAAATCTGCTCGTTTTTATAAAAAAAAATTCAAAGTCGAAGAGAATAACTGCCATTGCCCTGGTAGGACTTTCATCTGTCGCAGAAAAATTGTTAATTTCGGATGCCCCTTTTTTTTCTTCGTTTAACGTTTGCTTACTAGACGAAACATTTCAGGAAGTGATTAAACCCCCTATGAACATTTCTCCCTTCTGGCTACATCCCTTTCCGACATGAATCCTTTTTTACTCCCATCATTGATTATAGGTGCGGACACGTGGAAGAAACCATTTTGGTACAGAACAAATGAAACACTACATAACCTTTATGAAAGTTGGATCATTCATCAGTCACCACGTCCATCATTATCATACATTAATGATTCCAGGTGCGTATGAATAAAATCCCCGCAATACAAATTGCTCACCTCTGACCTGCACGTTCTGAAGGATACCGTGATTTTGCATTGAGAACTCGTTTGTTGATCTTCTGCGGAAAAAGTACTTACCCATACTGGGAAACGTAATGTAACTTGGTACATAAATGCAAACATAAATAAAGATATGGCGAGCTATTCGAATAATATGCATGTATAAAACATAAATTACTTCAAAATTAAGTGTGTACATTCAATGTTAGTAAATGCATTATATTTATAACGACTACCAAACGCCATTGACCGCCTCAACAATTGGCCATATTACTAACTCCTGGCATCTTCAAGAGCAGCATAGTAACTCCCTGTCAACCATGAAATGTGACAGAGTTATTCCTCAATACCTAAGTCAAAAAATATATGTCTCATAGGAAAACCAAATTGGGACCTTTCAATGTTATTCACATTCGAAATATTAATATAAACTAACTCTGTAGAATGTTTTCCTGTCTTTCCCCTTTTGTGGGTGAATATTTTTCTAACAATTTTTTCAGACCTGGCGTGGAAGTTTCTATCAAGTTATATTGAATTAAACTACTTCAGTATACTTCTCATAACTTCTTTGTGAGTATTTTTTTCTCGCTTCTCATCAACTTCCTTTCTTCTCGAGGATTTTAATTTTATCAGTATTCGAAAGCTAGTAATAGCGATAGTATTTTTGGAGCTAACATTTTTCTCTTCGAATCCTAGCCAAGGATTGTCAGCAGCGTATACTGAGTCCAAGCCTGCGAAGGTTATACCCGCCTATTTTGCGAATGTGAGTCTTTTGATCACAGGAGACAACCACAAACCTATGGGCAACCAACCATGAATATGGCAGTCTACCATTTTGTGTGGTACTAGTCAGGTGCAGGAAAAATCATCCATGCAGATGTTAGGTTCTCATGGCTCTGCATAGCACACCAATCAATGTGTGGGAATGATAACGCAAAATGAATATCAGCCAACCCTGATTGCCATCGACACAAGACACATCAGCATTTTTCTCATGCTAGTACTCATTTTCGATTCGGTCTATGCTGTTTAATATGTTAAGCAATAGAAACGGTGTCGAAGTCTTGGTCGAAATGTATTAAAACAATTTTCTATTTTTTCTCAAAATTCACGGTGGGTATGTAGTATTTTTATCAATCAACGTAAAAGAAACGTTGAATAGTACATTTTCTAAATTTTATACTGTTTCAATTCCACCACATCATACAAATATACAGTGCTTTTCTTCAATGTCCCCACTCTAATTTTCTTAATGTCAACTCAAATAATTGTAACTTGGAATAATGAAATTGATGCATGAATAATATATTTTAGAGTGAAATTGACAGATAAAAATTTCAAGATGACGACTGGACGTCATCTGGGAAGAAATTAAATGGGTAGGGGGGTCTTGTGATCATCATTTTGAAGCTCCTGACGAATACTTCACAATCCTAGAATATGAAGTCAATACCTACTACAAAATGGCGGAACATTTGAGAATCACCCGAATACAAACACATTGATATATATGTTTCTAGAAATATTCCTTTTTCTCTGCCATATGGGAATCTTAACAACCCGATAAGGTTGGATATGTTGTTTTTTGTTCATAAAAAAAACAAAAATGTCAGTACGATAACGAACATCATTGTTCAGTTCAAATATTCTCATTTAGTTTTCGGTTTCGCAAAGGAGATAGGTAACAGGTGAACTATCTCCAAAATGGTTAATTGAACAAAACTTAACAGAGGAACTGCATTTGAATATGCTGGAAACTACTGTTGATCCTCTAATCACCGAAATCGTCGAAGTGAGTCCTGAAGAATTCGATATTGTTATTCCAACAAGATGGAGCACCACCACATTACTCCAGGTACGTAAGAAACTATTCGATAATACTTTCCATGGTGGTTGGATTGTCCATCGAGGTCCTACGGAATGCCAGCCCGCTTGCCAGATTTTACACCTTCAGACTTTTTTTATGGTGCTATTCGAAGCAAAAGGTGTACGAAACTGAACCTGTTTCAATATTGGATATACGGCAGAAATATCGTGGTTACTGTGTTCGAAAATTTTCGACGTGAAATATCGGATAGGCTGTTTCTTATGTCAAGACGTCAAGGCAACCATTTCGAGCATGTTCTGAACTGAACTCAGCTTCTTTCCTCAAAGTATGAAGTTAAACGTCGATTTATTCAGGCAATCATTAAATGTTTCGCCATTTCGTAGTAGATGAAGATATTGAATTTATATTCTAGGGTTGTGAAGTAGTCGCCAGGAGCTTCAAAAAGATGTCATAAGACCCCCTTTCCATTATTTTTTTACCCAGGTGGCGCCCAGTCGCCATTTTCAAGTTTTCATTTGTCAATTTTACTCCAAAATATAGTATTCATGCATCAGTTCCATTATCTCAAGTGTAAATAATGTTTTGAGTTGACCTGTTCAAAAAAAGGGACATTGAAGTAAAGCTACATCAGGATCCTCACAGTGACTTCATCTACCAAAGCTGATATTGGCGAAATATGTCGTGAAAGCAGTACCATAGCATTTTGTATGGGTAAATAACTAAATCGTGTTTGTTGATGCACCAGACTAGAGCTCGGCTTTAGTGGACAATGGCCCTCATTTGTTTAGAGGAGATAAACTTGGATTGCATAACAGAAGCAGAGATCACTTTTGTCCTATTATCTACAGTTCACAACAGAATGAATGATAATCTTGAATTTTATATATTTTGCTTCGTCACTTTCATGTCCCATTTATTTAGCATATCATCATAGTTATCAAGTCATCATGTGTGGGTATAAATATAAATAAACTTCCAAGTTTCCAGAAAAGGATGCTTACCACTCGCATCATTTCTACTTTACATTATTTATTTATGTGTTTGTTGCAGGAAGTGTGATTTCCATGACGATTTGAAATAATGACACTTGATCATTCATAAATAATATAAAGGTCGAAGTGATTTACCTGTTTTCATATATTTGAAATTATTCCACTTGCATAGATTAATTCTACACAATCGAGCACTCGTCTACGCGGTAGGAAACTTACGGGTTTCAAAGAGATAGTTCTAGAATTCATGTTTCTCATCAAGGATTCAGTAGTAATTGCAGTAATTTGTTATGAATAAATGAGGTTTGTGATATCAGATACACCAAGGTATATGCTTCACTTCCTGGGTCATTAGTGGTGTGAGATAAAAGTTTTGCATGCATCAGTTATTAAGTTTTCTTGACATAAACAAAATTCCTTAATGATAAATGATTATGATAACGATATTCGGGCTGGATTATTTCCATGTATATCGAAAACCACCATAATGGTTCGGATAGTACCTAAGGTAAATACTTCAATTATCGGCAGAATGGCGTGTTCGTGAAAATTAAATTTTCCTAATCTTTGTACCTTCATTTTCAATAGGCAGACGGAAACGAATCATAACGTGGTAAAATAATCTAAATTGAAGAAATGGAAACGCAAAGACGATGTCCCAATTTTTGACACGTGAAAAATAGGAATCACCAATAGCCGATATATAAGAGGACCGCTGTGAAAAGAATTGTTGATAAAATCATCATACTGAATCATATTCAGATGTCGATTGATGTTGGGAAAAATCTCCAATATTCTTTTAGCTGATTTTTATATCAGATCTGAAATAATAATAACCAGATTTTCGTTAAATTGGTAATTCACACCATCTACAGTTGTACATACTATCGAAAGGATTTTTTGTACTCCTTGATATATTGACTGAAAATAGTATGTCGATAATGGATACATAGAAAATTGTGAGTCAATTGAACATACCAAGGAAACGATTCTTTGACAGAACATCAAATGAGAGTTACAGATGAACCTATTATCGACATCTTAATTTTTCAAAAAATATGATATGAATAATGAACTTCCCATAGAGCCGAAGACAATCGAGCATATTTAGTATGTTTCTGTTTAACATAATATATTTCACTCAAATTTTGAGGGTTCAAGGAAGGGTGCGCACTCACCAGATCAGCAAGGAAAATTCACTCTACTACGACTGACACTCGACGGAGTTATTTTGAGGGAGAGACTGAGGAGAAATCGGTGGTTGATCAAATAAATTCAGGAAACTACACATTAGAAACTTGACGGATGAAAATTTTTTATGCGAGCTCTCTCCATCTTATTACATAGAAAATAATATTGTCGATAATTGGTACCCTAATCAATGGAACTGGCACCTTATTCAAATGAAGAAGACGAAGACGCTGATTCGAGCTCAGTACGAAAATCAAAGAAAATGAGTTAAATATTCAGATTGAATGCGATAGTAAGCTGAAATTTGATTTACGTGTTCCAGAATCGAAAAAAAAAGTCATTGGGTGTTGTAGTATCGAAAAACTGGAGATTTGTCTGCAGTGGTGAAACCCTGAAAACAGAACTACAGTACAACCGAGTCGGTTGGTGTATCCGAAACGCCCATCAAGAATAGTACATACAATTCAATGCATGAAAGTTCTAGGGGATGCTTTTACCCCCATCACCCACCCTTGTACATATCTAAACAATCACACCATATACATTCGAGGACCAGAAATCAAAAACATGCGAGTGCCTTTGCCCACACGGCCAACCAACATTTGTTCGGTTTCATAAAAGCATACGACCAGGATACTTATGCAAAGCTAATCGCGATTCTTGGCAACCATTGTTCAAAGTAGTGTTCTGGCAATATATGAGGAGTACAAATTCTAAACTAGTTCCTATACCCAAATTGAAAAAAAACAGTCATAAAATTCCAGTAAGTATCTGTAGGTGAGTAATTTTACAGCAATTTTTCGTTCGTACTCTTTAATATTTTTGAGACCCCAGATATGTCTGAATTTTGACAGTAAGGTAAATGTCCCAATTATCAACAATTTTGAGGTGTTTTCTTCGTAACAAAATGAAGAGGGCTCTTATGAACCGTTTCATTCGTCTAGATTTCAATTTGTAGTTTCCTGAACATATTTCAACTCACCACCAATTTTTTCTTACCATCCCCTCACAATAACTTCTGCTAATCAGTCGAGTGTCAGTCGTAAGCGAGTGGATTCTGTTTCCCTTACTGAGCTGACAACTGCCAACCCTTTACTTATGTTTCCTTAAACCCACGAAATTTCAGTAATAGTTATTTATGTAATAAGGATCATAAAGACGATCATTATGGTACAAGTCGTGAATGTTAACACGGCGTGTGCCATAATGATTGTTTATGATTCGTATTACATACAAAATTTTATCTGATGGCATTTATATCAATCCCTTTCGTAAAATTAAAAACTGCATTTTCGACATGTCACAATGACAACTATTTTTAAATGAGTAAGTATTGTGTAGTTTCAAATATTAGTAGGTGAGTGAGCTGTGCTTTGCCATTTCCTTTTTGAATTTTGAATAAACTTTTTTGATCAAACCATTACATGTTTTCCTTATAGAATTTCATTATGGTACTTAGTACCATAATTAATTCATTATGGTACTTAGTCCCATAATGAATTCATTATGGTACTAAGTCCCATAATGAGCTTCCTTATGTCATAAAAATTGAGTGACATAACGTTGTCATTATGACATGCCATCAGATAAAGTATATTATGTTGAACACGAAGATGCTCCAATATGGTTGATTGTCTTCGGTTCCATAGGAAATCCATTAATCATATTTCACAACAAATTAGGGTGTCGATAACATATATACGTGTCGATAAATAAGGCAGAATTGTTTCCTTGGTATGTTCAATAGACTCACAATTATCTATATACCACTTATCGACTTACTGTTTTCTGCCATATCATCTAATAGAAGTACAGAAAATATTGTATTCGATACTACGTAAAACTTTAAGTCGATTAATGGTGTGACTTTGTCTTTACATACATTTTAATCACCAATTTCAGTATTCTTCCCTTCTACATTTGAATAGATTCCAATATTAATTTCAAGCTTTTCAGATTTTGGTAGATTAGAAAAAATCCATTCACCACAAAATAATTATTTTCAAATAAAGCTATTTCGACAAAAAATGCCCTAATAATCCTAGATTTCCCTTCTTATTGCTTCTGTGAAATCGATCTTATATTTTGATGAAACATCAATGCCTTATGTTGAATGACTCGCATAGTGAACTTTATGCCCACAAGGGCACAACGTACCCTCGTTTATAGCTGTAATCAAAGTAATAAAAACAGAATAATGAACTGGTGGTTATGACATAAAATCATAACAATCATTTCACATTGAATTGAACTGGCTGAAACTAAACAATGGGTTTACTCTCATTTCAGTTATGACTGTTGAACACTCATCGAGGTAATACCTGAACACAATTAAATCAAACCAACTCAATGAAACAGTATAAAAAAAGGACAAATTGCACATAACACCATTGAAACAATCGATCGCAATACGGTTTGCGCTGTTGAATATTAACAACTCGAGCTACAAGAACTTGTATGCATTTTGCAACTTCGGTACGACTATCCTGGTTTCTGATACTGACATCGTGCGTATTTTACGCAACGATGGGAATTACGCCAAATGACACTAATAGAAAATAAAGATAAAGAGATTAGACGTAGTGCAAAATCCGCCTGGAGTATATTAACAACTGAGTGATATCGAATAGGTACTATGGAGGAGTTAATAAGAATAAAGTAATGATGATTTGGAAATTATTCTGTTTCGTTACTGAATTGAAGGTTTTTTCCGTAGTTTTTGCGTTGATAACCTACCATAAGAATTGAAGAACAGATCAAATAGAACCTAAAATTGAAAAGTGTAAGAGTCAATAACTCATGTTATTTCAATAATTATAATTCTGAAATCTTGTGATACACCGGTAGAGGCGTCGTGTCGATAATGGACCATGGAAGATTTGATTTCCAGTTTACGTTCGAAGATACTTACCTACAATCTACTACTACCACCTGCATTGGTCGTTATATAAGAAGGGAAACTTTTCACATTATTTCCCTCGTAAAATTATACATTTCGCATACTCGCTCTAATCGAAGCTATTTTAAAGTATCTTTGAATCCATTATAGCTATCGAAAGTATAATGACCTACTGGATCGTTGAAACTTTTCCAAGAGACCAAACGCGCGTCGAGTGCAAAAATATCAGTTTGGTGTTAGGGTAATTGATCTCTAGGAAAAGTTTCAACTTTTACACCAAAGGTTCTAATCTCATCGTTTATACTCTTGGTGGAAATGAACTGTTTTGGATCTTTGAGTGATACCTCAAGAGGGAGTCCGGGCATTACTCGTGACCCGGAGAGCCTATATGGAGCGTGAAATCGGTATACAGACATCGTGTTCTGATAATGTACCAGAAGTGCTGATTTTGTTCTACGTTCGAAAATACTTGCAATGAGAGTCAGTGCAATCTGAACCTTCTGCACAGTGCATATTGCTTGATCCGCGTGGCATATAGTCAGGATAATCGGTGCTTTTCTACAAAACCCGCCCAAACTGCCATTTGCATTGGTAGTTATGAAACGAAGAAGTAACAGTGAAACTGTGTTGTCTCTTCCAGGGATGTTGAAGTTGAACGCGAACTCGAGAAAACTTACAGGAAAAAGCCCTCGTTGGAAATAATAATACGCTTTTCATTTTGCATATAGCCTAGAAGCTGTTGGGTGGTATTGGTTCGACCTTCCGTTGTCTATATCATTTTTATACTTTATTGAAACCTGTCTCGCTCCGAACAAAAGGGTTGAAGTGTACAATGAATCAAATGATGAACGAATAAAATATTCCAGATTGGAAAAATGAATTTCAATAATCATAAATCCAGCAAACATAAATCATGAGAATCAAAACCCTTCAAAACACTAAATTCGAATGAAAGGGAAATCTAAACAAATGAATTCCATCAACGCTGGGGTGACTTCATGCATCGTTGTTCAGGATGTAATGAATCGTGTCAATGAAGTTTGTTCACGCTAAAATGACATCACGAAAGGCTCTGGCGGTCGGCGCCTGACACTAGTAGAGCGAGTGTAAATTTGGTAATGAAACAATTTTAACTATTTGTTTTCATGTCGTTCAATAACTGAATATATCATATTTTAATCATCACGAATTTAAGGATCCCTCCCCTCCCTCTTGAGGCCTAAGTCTCCTTAACCCCCAGCACTCATCTTGACAGAGTGAAGATATATATATATATATATCCCCACCCCTTGTCACCAATATATATTCTTTGTACGTTTCGGCTCCCACTTTGGAGCCATTCTCAAGACTTCTTGAGGCCTAAGTCTCCTTAACCCCCAGCACTCATCTTGACAGATTGAAGATATATATATATATATATATATATATATATATATATATATATATATATATATATATATATATATATATATACATATATATAGGGTGTTCCTCAAAGACATGCTAATATTTACGTATGTCCTAAACGCCTTAACTTCTGAGATACAGGGTGGCAAAGTTTTCAAAAATTATCAGTTTTTTAATAATAACTGAGATAATTTTGTAGACATCTTTGCCATATTTGGTACATATGTTCCATGCCTCAAGGCGCATTTTCTGATGTACAATTTTCTTAATTTTCTCTGCCAGAGGCGTACGTACGAGTTTTGACATGTATATTTTTGGCCAAAAAAATACTACGCCACTGCTTTATCTTGAAATAAAAATTATGTTTAAAATCTCCATACATTTTTGAGCACATTCGATTTGCTGGGTTTTCTTTGTCCGACGCATGGTTTTCGCTCAAAAAATTAAAAATCGCTCTACTTAAGTATAAATTCCTTAAAAATCTGATGCGGTATCGTGCATCGACTGAAAGCAAAGTAAGAGATCAGATTTGTTGCAAAATAATTGAGGATCTGAAAGGTATTTGTTTGTTGTCAGATGCACTGTTCTCAATTAAAATTACGTCATAACGCAGCACCGCTTAATAATTTTTGAAAACATAAATTTAGTTATCCTGGAATAAATGACGTGTAGCAGAATTTATTTATTGCACCTCTTGGGAATATGGAGTTTGTTGATATGTGATTTCTTTCAAAGATGAAAAGCAGAAAAAACAGCGTACCCACCATAGCAATAAAAAACGAATTCTCTGTAGGTACAAACGTCAGTAGCTAATATTGATGTTGGTTCGAAGTAAGGTGTTGGTGTTGAAAACTGTCACAGCGCGTTTTGATTGATTTTGAAGTGTTATTGAAGTTATTTTGGTAGTCCGCTGTTTTTCTGAATATCAGTAAATATGGTAAATTATACGAATGCGGAAATGGCGCAAATGCATTACGTATATGGCCTTGCCGATGGTAATGCAACAGAAGCCAGGCGCATTTATCAGGAAAGATATCCTAATCGTGCCTTACCAGATAGCCGAACCTTTTCAAATATTCATCGTCGACTTGGGGAAACTGGTAGTTTCAAGAAAGGGACTCCGGAAGGTAGACCTCGTGTAGTAAGAACTCCTGAAATTGAGGAAGCGGTGCTGCAAGAAATTGAGGAACATCCTGAGACGAGTACGAGGAAGATCGCTAGAACGCTGGATATTTGTCATCAAATTGTTTGGCGTATTTTGATTGATTTTTTGTTAAACCCATACCATATTTCAAGAGTGCAGGCATTACTCCCCAGAGATTTTCCACAGCGTGTGAACTTCAGTCAGTGGTATAAACAAGGTATTGCACTAAATCCGCAGTTTGAGACACAAATTTTGTTCACAGACGAAGCAAATTTTTCTCGGAATGCCTTTCAAAATTTCCATAACAATAATGTGTGGGCTGAAGAAAATCCCCATGCAATAACCGAAACCCATTTCTAACACCAATTTGCGGTTAATGTATGGGCAGGAATTATAGGTGATCATCTAATAGGCCCATTTTTTCTACCAGGACGCCTTGATGGTCGTTCTTATTTACACTTCCTCGAAGAAGACTTACCTGGGTTATTGGAAGATGTGCCACTTGCGTTAAGGAATCGAATATAGTACATGCATGATGGTGCCCCTGCTCATTTCAGTGTAATTGTCCGAAACCATTTAAATACAGTTTATTCTAATCGTTGGATAGGTCGCGGAGGACCTCAGCAATGGCCAGCAAGATCCCCCGATCTCAACAGTTCAGATTTTTTTTTGGGGTCACCTTAAAACTCTTGTGTATAAAACTCCCGTTAATACTTTAGAAGATTTAAGAAAGCGAATAGTTGCTTCGTGTGACACTATACGAAATACGCCGGGAATATTTGAACGGGTGCGTAACTCCGTGCGTAGAAGGGCGGAAGCATGCATACTAAGTACAGGTGGCCACTTCCAACAATTTTTATAATCAGTTTTGGTATTATTACTAATTAACAAATTTGTGCTATTCGTTTAGACTTACTGTCACAAAATAAAACAAAAATTTATTTTTTTGCAGCTTATGTTTTCAAATATTATTGGGGAATTGGTAATGCGTTATGAAGCAATTTTCAGATTCTCATTCATTTTAGAATTGATCTAATTTCTTTATTTGCTTTCTGTCGATTTTTATTTTTTTTGAGTGAAAATCATGCGTCGGACAAAGAAACACGAGGAGATCAAATTTTTTCAAAAATAAATGAGGATTTTAAAGATGATTTTATTTTGAAAAGAAAGCATTGGCGTAGTACTTTTTCCCCAAAAATATTCGATGCGAAACCCGTAGGGACGCCACTGTTTGAAAAAAATACAAATTTGTGTACATCAGAAAATGCGCCTTGAGGCATGGAACATATGTACCAAATATGCCAAAGATGTCTACAAAATTATCTCAGTTATTATTAAAAAACTGATTACTAAGAATTACCTCCTTAAATATTAGCATGTGTTTAAGGAACACCCTGTATATATATATATATATATATATATATATATATATATATATATATATATATATATATATATATCATACTTCGTCAACCCCCTTCCCCCGCTTAACGTTTAGGTAATTTATAGATGAGCACTAACCTGAAGTCTACAGTGGATAACAGTCATTGAAACACCTTGAAACATTTTTTATATTTCTCTTTGATATTTCTTGAGGGTTTTTTATGTTCCATATTTCATTATGATTTAACTATTATTTTCATTTAATTTCTGCTCATTCTGCTCTTTTTCTGATTATTTTAATTTTCCAAATTTTATTTCAATTCTCATGGACGGATTCTGTTACTTTAGTTCAGCATTTTTTCCATACAAGTTTTTGACAAGTTTAAAATAGAGTGAATTATTTGTTTAGATCTGTTCCCAACATATTTACAATTCATTCCTCAAGCCCTCACACTCGAAACAATATCAGGGGCGTAAAAAAGTGACTGTCATCAGGGGCTTTATTTTCGAATCGGGTGAACTCTCCCATCAAAAAGAAAATTCGGTTGTCTCTTTCTATCTTATAAGCAAAGAGCGTTTGAAATAGAAAAAGATAGTTGACTCTCTCTTGGTATGAGAGTAAATTCGATTTGAAAATCGGGCCCTCGACATAATCTGAGATTTGCTCTGTCTGCAGATTCGCCGAGAGCAATGAAAATACACGTTGAAGGAGAGATGTTTCTCAACGAACTCGGACAACATTTATTCAAAGTATTTCTTTTCTTTCAGAGCATTGCTGACGTGGTGTCCGAATCATCCTACTTCACAAGAGTCGGTCTCAACTTAGTGATCAGGCAGACAGAATCAGAGCCTCTCGTCCAAATGACGGCAAAGGAGTTCATGTTTGGCTACAGCAGCACGTTGATGACATTGGGCAATAGATTTATGCCTTCTTGGATAACCTTCGATAAGCTGGGTTTGATCGACAGGGTGAGTTGAAATTGAACCGATTGAAAGTACGTGCTGGAAAAATCAAACTGCGCTCTGCTAGGTTATTGTGACATTATACAACACATGGAGTTGTAGCTTGTTTTTTCATCATTCTTTACCCACTTGCAATCATGAAGTTTTGAAAGATATTTGCATTCTACCGCCTAATCATATGATTTTGAAAAAGAATCGTCTTGTCGAACTTTCCCGCTCCTAAAAAAATACAGACTGAGAAAGATATTAATGAAAAATATGGCATATTGAGAGCTTCAGAACCAAACTTGACCAATTATTGCACATGGTATTCCACACGTTCAGCAGATATCACATTATCTTCAATATGAACATCTGGCAATCGGAATGCAATTTCTTCAGATCTACTTTTTTATAGGAGGATGAAGGGTGGTCCCAAAACTGTTAGGATTTTTTATCATTGATGAAAACAATCTCATATCTTCCACGTGAGTTTAAAGTAACAAATCGAAGATATTTCCTCTGACAAGGTAGTTTTTTTATTGAAATGTCATAAATTATCATCGAATTCTTGATGGTGATATTGGGCAGGTTAGGAGTGTTCTTTCTTATGATATAAATGAAAAAAGGTGATCAATATGCAATTCACTCAATTCAATGATCATAAGTAGGTTTCAGTTTATAAATATTGGTTAGGAACTTGGGTATTTTTGTGGAGAGAATGGAGTTTTTTGAGTTATTTTTTGGCTTTTTGCCTCTCCGAATCACTATTAACTTTGGTAACTACTGAAAGATAATCCTCAAAATATCTTATCGCGAATTCTAACCATCAAAAAGAACACAGGAACCTGGTCAATTATGGCATGGCCTTTCTTCAAAGTAATCCATTAGTTTTTATACGATCAGAATAGAAAAACTTCAAATCAGAAAATACAATCAAAAAAATTGCATATATCTTAGATTTTTATCGTTTTTGTTGTCCCAATTTTCTTGTTTTTATATCTCTATATATCAAAAGTGAGTAGACTTCCTTAATAAGTTTTTGAATCAGTTGTGAAAAACAAAACAAAATACTGGGAGCTTAGCAGGTTAACAAATATCAGCTTGAAAATGAACTAGAACTCATATATAGGGTCTGTGACTGGAAATTATTGCTGATATTTCTGAATTCGTTGGCGATTTCATTTTTGGGGATTCCGGAATCATTATTCATTGCCTTGTATACAACTTATTTATGTATTAAGGGTATGAAGTAGATGGATATGCTATTCTTGCTCTCAAACTTGATTGATTAAAATGTAGGAAGATGATATGTCTTAATGGCCCACATGGACTTTGATGAGAACCGTATACCACTTGCTGGTCGTAAAGTGAACTTTATGTCCGCACGAGCGTGTAGTACAAGATTATGTAGTTGGTAACTAAGCAATGAAACACAGTAATGAACCGGTACGAAATAAAAATATTATACACCAATCAACAGTATCAACCGTGCCCACTTTTTGTTGTGAAACTGTTTCAAGTGGGACATTGTTCCGTAATACGCAAAACATTATCACAACCGCTGCCAAGATGAATTGGGGAGGGATCACTGGGTGATGGATAAACATAGCACAGCTCCATCTATTCTGGCTAGAAATTATCCTCACGTTACTCTCTTCAATTATTCAAGAGTCCTAGACAGACATCAACAATCTGAAGCAATAAGTAGATTCAGTAATCAGGGCAAGACATGTAAAATGTATTTGTTGCTCAAAGTTGACGTGAACTTCTGTGAGCAATGTCTCTTCCTGTATCCCAACGTCTAGTAAAAGGAGAATACCAGAATAGACGAGAAAATATTGGCGTAATACATCCCCTTCTGAGCACCGATTATTTCTTTACGATTCTATTTATACTAATCCATTTCATGCCAAATATAATATGCTGTAAGTTCAGAGGTGATAAATTTCGAACTCAACATTTATCAGGATTCTTTTCGCCCTAAATAAGATTATGAAAATAGGTATCCATTATCAGAAAATTATTCGCTTCACTCTCTTCAGGACACTCTGGTTTGGGAAAAGTAACATTATGAGCATCATGGTCACTTCCAGAGTAATTAAATTATGTAAAATATAGATCCTATTCACAATAGTTGACGCTTTATAGCCCTTTTTTTTCTAGATGTATGATTTCGAAGGAGATTATGAAACGGTCTATAATGGTCAGAAACTAGGCTTAGAAAACATAGGATTGATTGAAAAATATAGAGGTTCCACGAAACTACCACAGTGGGAAAGTCCATGTGGAGATATAACAGGTGCATCGGACGGTACCAAATTTCCAGGATACATCAAACCCAATGACACTCTCCGTTTTTTCAGAAAGAGTATGTGCAGAGCCAAATCACTGGTGAGTCGATCAACTTTTTGTTACCCATTTCTTATTTATTCGAAACATATCACAATTGAAATTATGGTAAGTATAGAAGTTGCCGATCCGCAAACCAATAAACCATCAAAAATGTGTCATCACAAAATCAATCCGTTTCGCTTTTGATAGTGAGAACATTTTTAATTTTTTTTCAGTTCAAAGTGAACGAAACCATTGCCAATGGACTCAAAGCATACGTCTACCAATTTGACCCAGAAGCAGACGATAATGGATGGATTCACGAGAGGAACAAGTGTTTTTGCAAGAACAAAGAGAGATGCTTACCGAAAGGTTTACTCGATGTCCGAGGGTGTTATTATGGATTTCCTATTGCTCTCAGTTATCCCCACTTTTTCGGAGGCGACAAAGTTTTGACTGCCAAAATAAATGGTACCAACCCTGACCCAGAGAAACATGAGTCATTCTTTATAATACAGCCTGTAGGTGACAGTCATCTAAACGTTCAACTTTTATTATTTTATAATTTTATTTTAGGACTCGGGACTTCCCATCGAACTTTCAGTGAGGTATCAAATCAACATAGCCTTGAATAACATAAAGGGCATAGCCAACTGTGATAGGTTTGATAATATGGTCATACCCCTATTATGGACCGACATAGTAAGTTGATAGTCTCATTTGCAAGTGATGATTTTTAACAACTATTCAAATGTGACTCTCATTGAAACTTTTTGTTGAGATCAATTACCTACCCTAATACCATACGTATTAATTTGCATTCGATGCACGTTTTGCTTAGAAAGCTATCATCTCCAGGAAAAGAAAACTGATATCAGTTTGGTGTTGATGTAATTGATCGCTACAAAAAGTTTCAACTTTTACACCAGAGGTTCCAATCTCATCGTTTGATAGAATTCAGGTATAGTACACCAAGACAAAGAAATAATACATTTTTCTACATATCACTACTTTGTTGGGCCTTCTCCCCTTCAATTATGCTCCACTCATTATACGGAGGTTCTGTTCGCTTTCAGTACAAGTTGCAATGAAGAACTGCAATAAAAATCCCATTCCAAATTTAGTATGATACACATCAGTATAAAGAAATAGAGTGACTGGTCCTTGTGGCAATCATTTCATGCCTCAGCACACAGAATGGCGTCTTTATCCGTCGTCCCAATCAATTCATCAATTTTTTTTGTCTGCCTTGTCAATAACTAAAACATACTTAGACTGACTGCAAATCACGTTTCTCTGTCAGTTTACCATATTTTTCGATATTAGACGTAAAAAGCTAGATTTTGTGAAAGAAAAAAATTATTTCAAAAACATCATTATCCCAAGCTCCACTCTATATTTCATATATTATTACAGTCAGTGAGGAATCATCCACTACTGTTCGCAGAGCTATCAATGTATGTGGTTGCGCAAATCTTATTTTCTGTGAGCAAAACTTCAAAACTCCATCTCCGAATAGATAAATGAAAGTCGATAGATATTGCAAAAACTATGAGTAGGAAAATCTGGTGGTATCGAAGTGACGTTTTGTAGTTTCAAGTTCCGAGCACTTCCGATTATACCAGAAGTAGGTACCTACTAACTTCATTATTTTATACAGATAAACGCCATTCCTTCTATTACAGATTCATATTCTTCATCAAATTCTAGGTCTATTTCATATACAACACTCTTCACCTATCTGGACTATTTTTCGAAATATTTTATATTTGATATGAAAAATTGCATTTGCACTGTATTTTTTATTTGAATGAATTTCTAACTGTTCAAGTTTCTCTCATGGATATTTTGGGTAGAGATCTTTGTTGAGGAAGTTATGGTTCAAAATTATCAATTTTTCCGTAAAAACTCCTGAAAATCAATATCCAAAAATGGGCTAACAGTTTTTCTCCAAATGGAAGCCCTGTTTTTTATTATTTTATCAACATTGAAAATTATGATAACTTTCAATTACATTCCCTATACAGACCTTCAATGCATCGTTTTCGTTTGAATGAATTTCTTTACCTTTTAGCCTATGTCACGGGTCGGCAACCTTTCGAGTCGGAAGAGTCGAAACTCACCATTTAAAAATTTCAGTCTTTAGGGAGCCACAAAAATTTTTCTTGGCAACAATAAATAGTACTTGCATAAATAAAGCTTTGTGATAAAAAATAATGTTTCTTCATAAGAAGAATACCTATTTATTCATTTCATTTTATGTTAGTATATTGTAGTTGTAGTTCTCATTTTCTTCAATGTTTCAAGAATTTTTCTTGTGATAATGTTCTAATGACACTAAATATCAGCCCCTCATGTGAGAAAGTTAAATTTCACTATCTAGCTGGATATGCTTCTGGTTGTTTTATAATAATAAGATATGCAAACATTGTTTACAGGGCCACTCAGAAAGTTAATCGCCCCTGAATCCTATGTTTAATAAAAAAAAAATTCTTTGTTCTGTTTGATATGTCATTTGTTCATCAAAATATTATTTTCTTCGATCAATCAAACCTTTGATATTATCTTTCTGACTTTTTTGCAATAGTCAATAATATAGAAAATGGAAGTCCGAACTAACACCAGTCAGAATATAGGGTGTTCCATTTGAAATAACAAAGTTAGTACCTAGTTCGGGTATAAACGGATATGTTCGTTCATCCACTCTCCGCTTACCCTTTTCACTCAAATCCATGCCTGTCCACCACATTCTGTTGTGGATAGAGTTGAGAAGATGCTCGAAATAGGCAGCTCAATCAGAAACTCGTTTACTATCACCCAATTTCACATATTTAATACAATATGGTTGAATCGATATTTTTTACAGAAAATGGAAAAACTACCCAGTAACCTGAGTTTGAGATTTCGGTTGTACCTCAATGTACTCCCTCTGCTGGAAAAATATTTAGTGTACGGACTCTTCGTTGTAGGTGTCGTTTTCATCGCAGGTGCCTTGTACAAATTCTCGAAAATCAGACGAAGTAATCACTTCGAGGATCCTTGGATCGAAGATGAACTGGTGTACAACATTGATAGGAATTTAAGCAGTTACTTCCCAGAGAAGAGGCGAACTCTAGTAACAGAGGAACTGGAGGTGTATAAAGATAGTGTGATAACACCTCTGAAAGTGGTAAATCAAGAACATGTTTGATTGTGATAGTTTATTAGGGAATTCCGAGGCTAGCATCAGTCTTTCTAACATAAGTTCCTACCATCAAGTTTCAATGGAAAATATTTATGGAAAATATTTATGGGACAAATTTTGGGTCAATCTCGGATTTGGATGTAAGAACAATCAAAGTTTCAAGTATAAGGCGCTAGTTTCATCTTGCGAATTAATATTACACCCAGACAATATTTGACAATGATGAAAAATCTGATTTTTCGTTTCATCATGATACAGCCAGTCGATATATCTAAAGAATCAGAAAGCCACTGATGAATAAATTGTCAAATAGAAATGACCAGTTGATTGGCTGAACGGGCGTAAGAGTGAAATTCCTCTCTTATATGTCTAAGCATAATAAGTGAACAAATGATGAGCAAATAAAGATCACGGCAGAACAAAAATATGATTATTGACAAAATAATGTCCGAAAAGGTCATTACTAGCACTGTTATTGAAAATATATTGTTGACACAAGATAGAACTAACAGCTACATCAATTATGTGGATACCAGAATTTATCTATTTCTGGGTTATCGTAATTAAACGGAATAAGGGACTTTTAATCAAGCTATCAACAGGGTTCTTCTAATCACTACATAAGATTAACTCGGATGAAACCACTGGGTTATTATGAAATTCATAGTTCCTCGCAAAATGTAACAATAATTATGAGTTACATGCGTATGCTTCATTTTAGTGCGTTAATGAAATTTGGTATGCCAAGCATGCCATAATCCATATGCAACAAAGCTTGAAACAATGATATATATTGTTTTATTCCGTAGAATTTTATCAATAGAGACATCGTGAAGTTCAAATTTTATCAGAAAAGTTTTAAATAGACATATATCATTGAAACATAAGAGCACTTCACAATAATTTCTTTGTTGGCAAAAATCATTGAAGATGTAAATTGGGGACATTTCATTTATTTATAGTGTTTTATTTATTTATCAATGCATGTTTTTATGATTATGTTCAGAATGTTTCAAAAAATTTAAATGAAAACAAATTTTTTGAAATGTATCATGAATATTTAACATTGTGGTTGGTTGCATTTTGTCGGTTTTTGACGCGTTTTAGCGTTGCAAAAATACATTTGTGATATTACCGTAAAGTAGCATTTTGTTTATAATGTAACTACTGGTACAGTGTTTCCTATAAGTTTCGGCTTTACAGGGTAGGTGTAAAATTTTCCTACTTGCTTTGGACCTTCCAATAGAAAGTAAAAAGTAAAAAGACATTAGTTGTGGCATTCAAATGAAATACTTATAAAGTTGTTTCTTCATTAATAGAAATATGGGGCTTATTTTAAGGCATTCCGAGTATTTTAAAGTTAGTCCTAACTTCAATTTTTCGTATTTTGTGGTATCCGCCAATCTGCACGACAGTCGAAATTATCCATTTACTCTAATATGAATGGACACATCCGTTTTCAAATATTGAAATATATTACATATTTCTTTCAATTCGTTTTGATAACATTTCCTAGTCGTGCAGATGGTCTACATGTCTAATGGATACGTTCACCATAGAATTATAAACATCAGTCAGCTCATTCTATTCTTTGGGTCTGAAATATTCCCACAGAGATTATATGACAACGAAGGAATGTCCAAGTTAGAGCGAATTATTGAAATTGCTAGATATAGTAATATTATATTTATAGTTATATTTATATTAATGTTCTTTGTTTTTTAATGTAAATATACTTCAAAAAAGAGTCCGTCTTTTTGTTGCTTCCCACACAATACCAAATACCTTTAGGGCATACGTGACTAGCCATATTAGATAGATGTACGTTCTAAGATTTTCGTCATGTTATGGAGATCCATAAGTTATTCATTTTGGACATCCATGAGATATCCAGATTGGCAACAATGGGGGGAAACGATTAAGTTGTTAGTGAGAGCGCTCCACAACATGAACTGTGTAAAAAATGCAAAAACAGAATATTTATTGGTGTAAGTTTTGTTAACTATCAGTGCACTTTTCATGACAGCTATGCAAATGTGCGATTCGTGTACGCCAAGCAATAGAGCCATAAATGATTGCTTTTCGGACAAAAATATTACCTGGAAGCCGCCTGTGCCATCCCGTGCAGGACAGTCCGTGGGTTATTCCCACCATGTCCTCTATTCGAATATTTCCATCGTATGTTAAAAATCCCATATGAAGCGGGACATTTTCGATCAATTACAGCGATTATTTCCCTCAATGCGAATAAACGATGAAACTGTTGAAGGCTAGACTGCTTTTACAGAGTTTTACAGCGATTAAATGCACTAGACCTTTTAACCGATTAAAATGTTCGAAATAAACCGGGCCGTTTGGATCACTTTTCAGGTACTATCTCTGGTACTATATTGTTCCTGTGTTCGATTTTGATGTTTCCTGAGTTTACATGTTTTCTGGAAATAATCTAAACATATATCCCTCCTTCACCAAGTTCAGTCGACCAAAATGCGTGCATTTCCATGATTTTCAAAATTTTGCTTTCAAGCAAATGCTTTCGTGTATAATAATTTAAAATAAAATCCCTCGACCTGCGGTCTCGGAATTTTATCAAATTATCATACACTCAAGTCATTTGCTAAGCAAAATTTCGAGAATCATGGAAGTGCAGCACACATTTTAACCGAATAAACTTGGTGCACTCGGGATATAACCCCCGATAAATTCCCTGCGGGACATTTTCGGGCTGGTAAATACCCGGTAGGAATCGAAAAATACCCGCTCGGTCCGTGTATCTATGGTATCGATTGTTAAAATGTACATTTGTCATCTTGATAGGCATAAATACTGAATTTTAAACGTCGTTGTTTCAACTCCGAAAATAATCTACCGAATTACACTCGTGCATCAAAATAAACCTGATAATTTTCCATTCAAGCATGTTGTCAGTAAAAAAACTGCATTCGGTTCCTCCGGAGTCCTTCGGAGTCGGGCTCTTTCGACAAAATATGAAAATAAACTCATGCAGTTTTTAAACAACATGCTTTCATGGAAATTTATCGGTAATTTTGAAGCACTTGTGTAATTACTCCCGAAAAAGCCATTTTTTAATTTTTTATAAACAATAAACAACAAAAACGCGTTTGTCTTTCTATAGTAAAATGGAAACTATTGAATCACAGTGTTAACGGTGCAAAGGGGTGAACTGTAGAGAATTTAATTCCGGAGAGAATGACGTGTCAAACGATACGATTGGATAATTAGAACCGAAGAATAGCGGGAAAAACCGGAAATTTGTGTTGATTTTTTTAATTCATAACTCTGACATTTTTCAATATTGGGAGCTGAAACGATGGTAGCTATTGAAGTGTACTTTATGTGTGCAAAACCTGGATTCAGTCGAATTAATAGTTTTCGCAAAATCCTCATTTGAATTTTTATTTTGGAAATTTTTTCGCGGAGAGCTGGATGCGTTTGAGGTCGTTCGGTTGAAGGTTAGCATCTTCAGAAGAAAATTGATACGGTATCAAAAAAAAAGTTTACTTTTACACCAAAGGTTCCAATCTCATCGTTTATTTATGAATGTTTTGGTGCCGAGCTCCATACATGAGAACTATATTCAAAGTCAGGTGGTATCTAAACATTAGGTTGAAAAACCAGCCTCAAGTGAGCTAGGCCGCTCACTTTGTGGTTGAGAGATATTTTATGTCTGGTGGAGATGGGTAATAACATGGCATGCATGAAATTCTCTTAGCGATTATATTGCTCAGATGTCGGTAGGTAGATTGGATACATTAACCAACTAGAAGGTAATGTAAGTTTTGCCGAATCTCCTACAGTTGAAATAGCAAATTTACTATCAGAGGTAGTTGCGCCACAGCAAATAAAAGCCGCCCAAAGCACTGACTTTTGTGTGTTCTCATAGCGAACTTGATGATGGCAAATATAAAAAAACAATTATTTTAGCTTCTTCTCTCCTTGCAATGTACTTCCTTCTCCATTATTTTATTAAATCAAACAATGATTTCAGGGCATGGCCCAGCTCTTCAGGTTGACTGACAGTCATTCGATATCTGAAGTTAGGCAACGCCGAGCGCGGTTAGTACTTGGACGGGTGACCATTCAGGGAAATACCGTGTCGAAAGCCCGTACAGCTGCAGCGGAATAGCATATCATAGCTCGCAGACAATATATCAATGAGCACAAGATATATTGAGGATATGCCGTCCTTCGGAGGGGACGTAAAGCCGTCGGTCCCGAGTCCATGGATGTTGGGCTCGTTAAAGATCCCTACCTCTGGTTGGAATACCAGAGGGTTCGACAAAATTTCCGGTTGGGGGAAGTGTGCTCACCGGCGTCGGTGATTGGCCTTGGTAGCGGAAATAGGCCGACGTTAAATAAAGAAAAAAAAACAATGATTCCGAATTGACTATGCTTCCACTCACTTCAAAAAAGGGTATGTATCGCCTACTCTTATCTCCGATTATTTAAGCAGTGCGATTCAACACGATCAATTGTAAAAACACGATGTTTACCATAATAAGAAATCTCTAAAAAACACTGGGCTTGGCATCAGGGAAGATCTTACAAATCAGAAGCGTCAAATTCTCACGGCCGCCATTAGAAGATTTGGTGACAATGGAAAAATATGGACCAACCGTGGAATGCTCTCTTCCTTTTTACTTTTTTACATATATGAATGTGGTCTCGGTAGTGTAGTGGTTAGCATATCTGCCTATAAAGCGGAAGGCCAGGGTTCGAATCCTCGCCGGGCCACCGTGCTGGGTAATCGCACGTTAAAAGGTAAGGCCTCGTTATTCCATTGCTCGCACAAGTTTCGACTTCTGAGGGTTGACGTTCGTCGGCTGGTTAACGAAAACGAACATTTTTAGAACAATTTTTTTTAGAACAATGCTTACTCAGCAATTATAATTGTTAATTCAATTTCACAACTGAAAATTAAAAAATTCGTCGACAGCATGGGTGCAGTTGATTCCTACCCATTAGTGTTTTTTACTACTTTTATCTTTTAGATAGTGAGAGTGGGATCCATTTATTTACTCACTTTTTCCTTTTTCTGAAATATTTATTTTTTGCGTTAGAGGACGTACATTGTTGAGATAAAATTGTTTGGGTCGAAATACAGGTATTTTGAAATAGTTCGATATGAACTATTTGAAAATAGGTGGGTTGAATGTTAGATCTTTGATACCGTCATTTTTAGAGGTCAAGAATATTATAGTACAGGAAAATTTTGATATTTTCACAATTTGTGAGTCTTGGTTGAATGTGAACATACAGGATCATCTGATCACAATCCTTGGTTTCACGTTATTTAGGAAAGACAGACGGAGCCGGAATGGAATTTTACCTGAAAAATGCATAGAAATCCCAGATCATTTGAATAACCCAAATGAATTAAATACCTTTTTCATTAATTCTATACCTAAAATGCAGCCACCAAAAGATCTGATAACTTTTTACAAGGAAAACCATCTGATAGAACCGGATTTTGCGTTCCAAGAAATTAATGATATATTCACAAATAAAATTATATATAACATAAAATCGAATGCTAAAGGTTGTGATATCGTGCAATATATCACCCATACCGTCAATTTTTGTTTAACCCATAGCGTATTTCCAGCGATGTGGGGGAGAGCAGTGGTGCGAGTACTGTCCAAAAAATCTAATCCAACGGAATATAAGGATCTGCGTGCAATCAGTGTCTTATACCTATTTTGTCAAAAGTTTTTGAACGAGCAGTTGAAGAACAGTTGAGAAGTTATATCTATCGGTTTTCACTACTTCCTGAAATACAGTCTGGGTTTCGCAAAGGTCATAGTTGCACCACTGCTCTACTGCATATCGTGGACGACATTATTAGGGCTACAGATGAGGGCCTCTGTTCCGTACTTGTGCTCCTTGATTTTAGTCGAGCCTACGAGAAGTGCTATCAGACTTCCAGAATGTTATATCAAAAACAGGGAACAAAAAGTGTGCCAGCGTGGAATATATTCAAACTATTTGAAACTCAAGTCAGGTGTGCCACAGGGTTCAATATTGGGTCCATTGTTGTTCACAATTTATTCATCAAATATGTAACGTTGTTTAGAAAACTGTAAAATTCACCTTTATGCGGATGATACTCAAGTCTATTACAGCTTTTTTCCTCAATGTGTAGAAAACGTATGTTCACTTATTAACAATGATCTTGGGTCATTTGTTGGGTTAGCAAGAGATCACTGTCTATTATTAAATACCAATAAATCCAACATCATCCTTTTCGGATCAAAAATGAATCGCCAGAAAATAAGTGAATCTCTTACAATTACGGTTGATAATGTTCCATTACAACCCACGAATGAATCCAAAAGTCTTGGAGTTATAATTGATTCCGACTTGCGTTTCGAGAAACATATAAACAAACAAATGCAACTTGCTAATTCTTCATTGAAACATATATATGGAAACAGACATGTACTCACGAAACAGATGAAAACGACTCTCTGTGATGCACTGGTTTTATCTCGCTTCAACTATTCGGATACCTTATATGGTCCATGTTTAACCAAACAGTACCTATATTAAAAAAATACAGGAAGTGCAAAACTCATGTCTGCGGCTTATCCACGGAATTAGAAAATATCAAAGAATATCATATAAGTTACGTAAAACGGGTTGGATAACAATGGAAAATAGACGTTTATTGAATGCTGCAAATTTATATAAAATCATACTAACCAAAAAACCACCTTACCTGTACAGAAAAATCACTTTTCGTACTGATGTTCACAATCTGAACATCAGATTTAAAGGTACTCTCACCCCACCTAGCTTCAAAACTGAATTTTTCAAGCGATCATTCAGTTATAATATATGCCAAGTAATTAACCTGTTACCGAAAGAAATGAAAAACTTAAAACTTTCTGTTCTACGGAAAAAATTCAAACTCTTTCTGTTCGAGAGCCAACTTTGATTTTAATCATATACATTTTCATCATTAGGGGACCAGAATAAATTCAGTAATGTGCGTTTTCTCCAGCGTCATATTAGTTACAAACTATTTCTCAAAAACCATTTTTTCAGTAGGTAGGTACCTATTTTTGTCTTAGCTTAGGTAGATTTTTTTAAGGTTGAGTGGAAGAACAACTTAATAGCAGTTGTGCTAGCGAACTTCGCCTTTTGTATCTCAGCAGCTATTTTCATAATTTCATAATCTATATGTATGTAACTACAACTGGGAAACAATAAAGACGATTATTATTATTATTTGAAAGCGAATATTTCTTCATCATTTTCAAGTGGTAAAGTTGTCTACTCTACTAAATGTCCCAAGTAACAATCTTGTTTATCATATCGCTTGTCAGTTTGACGACTTTAATAAGTTTGTGAATTTTGACGGGAAGTGAATGTTTGCTGGAAGAAGGAACAGGGATTGATTATGGTCCAGATTTACCGAATTGTACAGAAAATACAACAGAACACGCTCTACATTATATATTAAATATCTAAAAAGTCTATAGAAGTGTATGACAAACCTAACGAATGTGAGTATTGCTCAATTACCGTCATATATCATCACTTTTGCGAATTTCGTGACTGAGTTAGAAACAGTATTTCATTTAGAAAAACTAATTGTGCCCAGGTGAGTCGTTTTGACACATTTTGGTCAATTTCAAAAAAATGTCACCATCATATGTCAAAATTTGAACAAAATGTGTCCCAACCTATAGCGTTAGTTGACTTATAAAAAAACATTTCAGTAAGTCATGAAAATATATTAGATATAATTCATTTCTAATAAACAAAAATAAATAAAAATGAGAATAAATATTGAATGGTTATTGGACTAGTTTTTAATTTCATAGTCGTAATTCCATAATGCTTGCAATTCAACCAAACTTATTTATTGAGATTTAAATATCCCTCATTCAATGGATACCTGACTAAATCTATCGATGTTTTCAGCTACAAACACTATGAATATATTTATAAAAAATTGAAGACTAGGTACCCATCATGGATTTTGTTGAATTCTCCTGTGCAAAAATAACACTTCTAAAAAACTAACAAGTGTAACAGATTTCATTAAAATTACATAATATGTCATTAACAATATCACAAAATAGAGAATGAATCCACCTATAACAAATAAGACACGAAACCTCATATTATGTTACCTGCCGAATTGGTTTTTCTCTATCTCTTCTATAACTTGTAAAAGTTTCTGCTTGACTTTTTTGTTATTTTGACAGGCACAACTCACCAAGCCGAATAGGTGCTCGGACGAATATTCCTAAAACCAAAAACTGTATGAAACCTTTGTCAACTACAATAATTTGAATAAAAACCTTATGATCCCTAAGCCATTGTTCCAGTTCGACGTCCGGGAGATAGTAGGCTTTGACATAATTCTCAACATATTCTTTGTGTGGGACAGGTCGTAATGAAGATATCTTTTCGAATTTCATCAGGAATTGTGTGAAATCAAGCTGCATCAGAGCTCTGCCTCCATTTGTACACTTCTTAGCTCCAGAAAATCTGCGACGAGAAAAATCTTATAATAATAATAACAATTTATTCACAATAAATCTCAATATAACAATTTTAAAATAAATAATATATGAATAAATATTTAAACCTTATTTTATTAAGTTATTTCACTTGTTGTAAGGATTAGATATTTTATTGAATAATTATTATGGATTAAAAATAAATGATTTAATAATATAATAACATTTGAACAATAAATGAAAATGACAGTATAATCAGCACACTGGCAGTTACATGGAAAATTTCAATTCTATAAGATTCTGGAAAAATAATCTGGTAGTTTCAATCTATTTTTTCACCAGTTTTTTATAAGAATATTTTGACTTTGTTACTTCAATCGAATTTGGTAATTTATCGTAAATAAATGATGCTAAATATAAAAAGTTTTTTTGTGATTTGGCTTTGGGAATTTTATTTTTAGTAGTAATTTTGTTTTTATTTCGTGTATTATATAAATGTTTATTATACTTACAGCAGTTTTTATGAGAAAATATGTAAGTTATTATATTAAGATAAAATAATTGTCTGATATCCATTTTTTCCCTTTCACAAAATAATTTATTGGAGGAATATCGAATATTTTTACCATACATGATTTTTAAGTATACCATAATTCATTTGAGGTTGAAATAAAGAAAAATAAATCATATCCATGTGTTTTTTATTAAGAATATTATGAAGAAATTTGAATTTTGGCAATAGAGGGCGTAATTTTTTTATTAGATAATCAATTTGGAAATTCCATTTTAAATGCCTGTCTATCATGATGCCTAAATATTTGATATGGTCGACGTCTTTTATATATGAGTCATTTATTTTAATAGGTCCAAGGTAAGGTAGATGATTTCTATAAGAAGTAAAGGGGAGATAATGTGATTTCTCGAAATTGAGAGTCAATAAGTTATTGTCGAACCAATTTTTTATATTTTCAAAGTCATTTTGTAGGAGTATTTCAAGATATTGCCATGTATTTGATATATAGATTATAACAGTATCATCTGTAAAACTATGTATGGAACCTCTTGTTTTCACATAAAAAATGTCATTCAGGAATATGTTAAATAACACAGGACCTAGAACTGTTCCTTGTGGAACTCCATAATTCAAACTTTTTTCTGAACTAATATAGTCACCTATCTTGACACATGATTTTCGATTTTCTAGATAATTTTTTATCAATTTATAACTCAATCATATAACACGAAATCCAATTTTTTCTAATTTTTCTAGTAATAACTCATGACCCAATGAATCGAAAGCTTTAGCTAAATCTAGAAATAAACAAACAATTGTGGATTTTTCTTCTATGGCTTCATAAATTTGAGTTGTGAGATGGCGTAATGCATGCTCAGTTGAGACGTTGTTGCGAAATCCAAACTGGTTTTCAGAAAGAATACTATTTTTTCAAGATATTCATCAATTCTGATTTTCAATATTTTTTCAAAAACTTTTGCTAATGTTGAAATCAATGATATTGGACGATAATTTTGTAATTCATTAATATCTTCTGCTTTGTACAATGGTTTTATCAATCCTGTTTTGAATGCATCGGGGTATTGACCAGTATTTATAATTTGTTTTGCTACTATAATACTAACGGTTTTCAATATCTCTGATGTTATACCATCAATACCGGGTGATTTATTAGTTTTAAAACTGGATATAATATTCATAACTTCTGTTTCAGTAGTTTCATTTATGAAAAAATAATCGATGTAACTTGGAATTTTATTCATTTACGGGGTTTTATTTATCAATCGAGATTTAATTTTGTTAGCTAAATAATGAAGCAGGGGATTGGCCAAAGCTTTGGTTGTCCACAAAGTTACATACTAATGTGAAACGTATCAAATTATACAATATTTGAGATGAGTTTATTATGGTTTCAGTAAATGAAATTGAAACTGTATGGGGCAGTGGCAGTGTAATTAATTCTTTTTTTTTTCGCACGAGACCATTACAAATTATATAGTAGAAATGATACTAGGTGTGTACCATGAGTGTTAATCCACTTCTATTTTTGTGAGCCAACGGTTTTATGTTTTGTATTAATAGGGCACCCCAAATATAGTTCCTTGCTAAAGGGAAGGAACCCTTCGAAAAAGTTGAAACGAAGTTTTATTATTCACCCACTCGTGCAATGAAATTGAAATGATTCATTCAATTTGAAATGAATAATGCCAGAAAATATCAGAATACCATGAAAGAAGAGAGAATTTCTCAAAAGAGAAGTGTTTATCCCGTTGGGGGATGGAACCCACAACCACCACCTGCGCCAACTCGCTCGCCATTACAATTTTATTTCATCATCATCTTTATTCTGAAATAATACCAACTATAAAGCAAATTTCAATTTCTTTGTGATGAAAAATGGAAGAAATGGAATCAGGTATGGACCATTCATACAAAAACATACATCGTGTGAATGAAAAACACCTTTCCTGGAGATTTGTCCAAAAATGGGTTGTGACGACATAGATAGGAGGTAGGGTAATACTTATGATACACCCTTTACAGTGCGGCCATAAAGAGTATTTCTCCCGTTACTCAACTTTTGAATGGGAAAAGATATCAAAGTTCACATGAAAAGGCATCATTTATTTCTCATTTTTGTTATGCTAGAAAATCAATAGACACATTTCACATCTCAAATATTATATACGGATTACCCAAGAAAGTTTTTACAGTTTCGTGTTATCCTCAAAACTATTAGAGCAAGAGCCCGCCTCCGCCAGACCTTCACTATTTTATAAAAGCTGAGAGTTTCTCTGTGCATGTCCCCAACAAAGGTGTAAACGATCAGTGACCTTGGAGTTTGGATGATGGTTACTGGAGTAGCGAAAGTGCATAAAATAGTACCTCAATTTTGTTAAATATAAAACTCAGTTTTTTTATATATTCTTATTGATGATATCACATCACCCATTGCCGGACACTTAATACTATAACAAACAACCTTAACCTTATGAAATTATAATTATTCGAAACGTTTTTGTGACGCCCCATAATTTAGATATTTCCGTTTTCTTGACAAGGTAAGACAAAGTTATCTTTTCTCTTATGGACGTCGTAGCCTGAATCTTATATTACTTATACATAATACCAAAAAATGGCAATCGATTCAGAAACAATAAGTGGAATTTGTTGAATTTTTTGACGTTTTTTTATGCGTAAAATTTAATTCCCTCCATAATCTTCTATTGTCAACTCTATTTTGAAGCTTCATTATCTTTCTTTCAACATTCAAGTCAAACTGACAGACCGAACTCTGCACCTTATTTTTCCTTCAGAGTAGGAAACTTCGTCGTGCATTGTCAAGTGAACAGAAATATCGACATTATACTGCAGATGGCGTGAAAATAGAATTGTATATGGGAAATTAAAGTTTAAGCCTGAGAATACTCATAAAAATATGAGTGATCTACGCTATTGATGAAATATTTCACTTTGTTTCTGATTTGATTGAAATCTTTTGGCATTATAAGAGAATGTGTGATTGAAGCTGCGACATCCGTAAGAAAACACATGACTAAAAAATTATATTTGCTGTCTAATGCCTGCCCAAGTAACCAAGATCCAAACTTCATAGTCGGCGATTGTTCTTACCTATATAGAATAGATCCTTGTCATACCGAACAATTATGGCTCTCGCTCTCCCTCAAAAGTGAAAAATATGCACTTGGCGTTCTTTATCGTCCACCTAGACAACATATTAATGAATTTATAAATGATTTTGAAAATACTTTGAGCATAATTGCCCCCTAAATTTGATTACCTATTATGTGCTGGTGACCTGAATATAAACATGCTGGATGTAGAAAGTAATGCCACCATAATGTTGAGCAACACCATCTCTAGCTTTGATCTCAAGAATTTGATACTCGAACCAACTAGACTAAGTCAAACTAGCGCCAAAGCTATCGATTTAATTTTATGCTCCGAATCAATTCTTGTCAATAGCGTGCACGTTACCGATGCCTCAGACATTTCCGATCACTGTCTTGTATCCTGTTCTTTACTCATTGGCGATATTTCCTCAGAACCTAACCTCCGCACATTTCGAGATTTCAAAAACTTCAATTTGGACTCTTTCTCAGGTGATTTGACTCGCATTGATTTCTCCCCAATTTACCACCTCGAAAATATTGACTCTAAAGTAGAATGCTTCAACAACATTCTCATTTCCTTATACGATTGTCATGCACCATTCAAAACTGTGAAAGTTACCAGACCAGCGGCACCCTGGATAACGGATGTAATCAAATTGATGATGTCATTTCGAGATAAAGCATTGTCTAAATTTAAGCGTACTAAGCTAGAGCGTCATTGGAACTACTATAGAGATCTCCGAAACCAAACCAAATATGCAATAATTCGTGAAAAAAAGGCGTATATTCAATTTAGAACACGTAATCATGGAAATAACAGCAGGTCACCATGGAGAGAACTAGAAAAAATGAATATTCATTCTAAACATAGAAGCCAACCTATCCCCGAACATTTGAAAGATGCTCCTCAGGGTATCAACGATTACTTTGCCAGCTCTTTGCAGAGCCATTTAGAACTAGATGTTGATACTGTCAATCATTATTCCAAGAATCGCCTGCCTGCTGCAGGTTTATTCAGATTCGTAACTACTAGTGAAGCTGATATCTATAAGCATCTTCTTTCTATCAAATCGCGAGCTATTGGTGCTGACTGCATCCGTGTAAATATGTTACTCTACGCCTGCCCTACTATTTGAAAGTATATTTGTCACATTTTTAACTACTGTATAGAAGAAAATACCTTTCCATCTATCTGGAAACGCGCAGTCGTTCTTCCTCTGCCTAAAATTAGCAATCCTACAGAATTCAAATTTCTCAGACCCATCAGCATTCTATGTGTTTTGTCTAAAGTCTTTGAGAGGATCATCCTTGCACAAATGAAGAACTACTTAGAAGATTATCGTCTCCTACCTCCTCACCAATCAGGGTTCAGGACTCATTATAGCTGCAACACAGCGCTTCTTAAAGTCACGGATGATGTTCTCAAACATATAGATGATAAATTGCTAGTGATACTTATATTTTTGGACTATACGAAAGCTTTCGATAGAATAAAACACGATCTCTTACTAGCTATACTACATTATATAGGCTTCAGTGATTCCTCTGTGATGTTTTTTAAAAATTACCTGTACAATCGTTACCAAGCTGTCAAACTTGATAAGCAACAGTCTGAATTCGTGCATGTCATGAATGGGATGCCGCAAGGATCCATTTTAGGCCCGTTACTTTTCATTTTATACACCATTGATCTGCACAGCATCATACGTCATTCTAATAGTCATTTTTATGCAGATGATGTTCAACTATACATTTCCTCAACAGAAAGTAACCTAGCCCTCTCAGTTCTGCAAATGAACGAAGATCTAACCGCCATAGCGGACATGTCGAGCAAATTGTGTCTTTCTATCAATCCGTCAAAATCTAACGCCATTCTATTCAGTAGAAACAAAGACATCAGAAACAGGTGCCTACCTCAAATCAACCTTAGAGTCAACAACAAACTCATACCGTTCACGGACACTGTTAAAAACCTAGTCCTATTCATGGACCATAAGTTGCGGTACACCAAGCATGTGAATGCTGTCATCAGAAGGGCGTTTTGCAATCTCAAACTCATTTACTCCAACAGAACTTTTCTAGACAAAAAAACTAAAATCATATTATGCGGAGCCTTAGTATTGTCTCACTTGAACCACGCAGATGTTGTTTACGGCCCAGCCCTACTCAAATCTGATTTAAACAGACTACAGTTAATACAAAATTTATGTGTTCGTCTTATCTGTGGTTTGAGTAAACGGATACATATATCAACCCCTTTGCGAGAACTGGGCTGGCTGAATGTCCAAAAACGCATTTTTTTGCATTCATCTGTGTTGTACCACAAAATAATTTCTGAGAAAAAACCACCATACCTATTTGAAACAATATCGTTCAGAACAGATGTTCATAATCTTAATATTAGATTCAAGTCCAAATTGACACCCCCTGTGCATAAAACCGCTCTCTACCAGTCCTCTTTCTCCTATATGATATCACAGCTATACAATAAGGTTCCAGATGATTTGAAAAAAAAATCTATTGTACTATTCAAAAAGAAAATGAAAAAACTTCTCCTGATGGATGATATACATTTATAAGCTTTCCCTTTGTATTTCTGCAAATCTGAATGATATTATTATTCATCTACAGTTTGTTCTGTATCAATGTGATTGGACATTATTTTTCTAATTCTTGATGATCATGTAATTTGTCAATTATTTCCTTTACCTCTCTGGTTGAGTGTAAGAAAGTACTTATCCGTTTCACACACGGGTAAACGCTAACTCTGCCTTTTGATAATAAGCAACCCTATTATATATTATATATACTACATGTATTCATTTTTATACTTATTATCAATAAAAGCGATCATTATTATTATTATTATGTGTAAAGTAACTTCCAGTTTTTATAAAATAACGAAGGACTGCCTATCGCGGGCCCTTGGGCTATATTGTAGTGTTATGATCATTTCTAAATATAAGATGCCTAGAAATCCTGGTGATTCAACTGATTAGATTTTGTTTAGATTTTTGTGGCGAAAAAAACAATCGACGCTTTTGAAGGTTTCCCCTATTTTTTCGGTAGAGGGCGTTATGTTCCCATTTTTCAAATTTGATGACAAGTGTTCAAGTTAATTGTCATATTGTCATGTCACTTTGAAATTTTGATGTGTACGATGTTTTTATCGTGTTTATTTGTTGATTTCATTGCTTTAAAATATAGAAACGTTGTTACTGGTATCTCATTGTCCACCCATTATCCTTGAGGTTGCGATCTCTTCTCACTAGCCAATCAAATAAAAATGGAAAAACCCGACTGCACATTTTCACTTAGTGCAAATTTAGCTTCAGACAAGACTGACAAGAGCGTGTTGGCGACATCTGTACATATTGTACGGAAACCTCCAAAAGCTCAATTATCCACCAAAAATCAAGCAATCCAGATTTCGCCACTTTTATCCCAAACTTCAACAGGTATAAGTAAACACACCAGGGTTTTCAGGCATCTTACTAAAATAATTTATCAACAGCTGATCGAATTTTTCTTTCGAGAGCCGGTTTCTCTAGCCTCTATCTAGTATTTCGATCAAGCACTTCTTCGGTTGTCTGTTATGGGCTTTTAGCTCACAGCCAAGTTTCTCAACAGTCGACTGAAATTTCGGACTTGAATACTTAACTGCAACAAGCTTCTAGCTACGGCATAGCTAGAGATTGACGAACATGCCTTTGAATATGCCATATGCGAATCAAAACATTTAAGATGATTGAATTTAAAAATTTGTTATACTCACCCTTGAACCAATGTATGAGTTACAATATGTGCAATATTTTCCCATAAGTTTTTATATACCTCTGGGGAAATGGGTAGTCTAGTGGAGACTTTCTCTAAATACTGGGTGAAAACTTGAATTTCCTTAAAAAAAACAAATCACGTGAATTATTCATTAATTAATATAATTATTCAATACATTTTTTTGATATTGATAAATGCACTCACCCCCAAAATGACATCAATGTAAGGATTATGCATCGATCTTACATCTCTAACTTCCCAGTTTATTTTCGACATCAAAATCAAAATTTGTCTAAGATCGAAAGATTTCGCAACAACAGCCATATATACCGGATACCTAAGATCCACAGCGCAGGCAATGTTCTGAAAAAGTCATTGATTCATATATAAGAGGCAAAAATTCAGTTAAATACAGCTCACAGAATTAACAGATATGCACGCTTCGCAAACCAAGGGTCTGTGTAGAGAAAGTAGTCGGAAGCAAAATATGCAAGTCGCGATTTGGGGTAGGACTAATGGTGGATTCATGCAGCAATCGTAACTCGGAATTCGCAAGTCGTAAGGAAGAAGTTGAGTCGATATCTTTCAATGAAAACGTTCATGCAGGTATATTAAGTCGGAATTCGTAAGATATTGAACAAATTTCCACTCTTACGATTCAACAGCTCTTGAGATTGCTGCATGAATGGTTTATATTTTGTTGCGAGTTCCGATTTCCAAGCTACGATTGTTGCATGAATCCACCATAAGAATTCACTCTTTACGATATTTTTAACATCCTTCCCCCATTTTCCCAGCCTACCCTACCTTTTGAAAGGACAAAACATTATTTGTGATATGTCATTTTAAAGGTCTCATTGGATAGAAAATTCAATCATGTCAGATTATTATGAATACTTCAATTACCCAAAACAAAATGGCATCGTTGAATTCCTTGAATAAAAATACCCAAATATACCCGAATTGAATGAAAACATTGAAGATATGTAAAGTCAGTCAATATGGGTCCATAGAGGAGAACATCTTAACACCTGAACAAGTATGATATACAGTTCGAGAGGTATCTTCTAGTAGCATAATCATCCAAAAGTTCAAATTATTTCAACAACCTAAATCAGAATGATGACATCAATTTTTTAATGAAAACCACTATAAAAAACCAGGATTTTATGCATTGAGGAATGGGTCTGTATGAGTCTAAACATAACAAGTTATGCCTTTCTTCAATATCATAGATCCCGAAAAACCAATCAAGAAGAACCCAGTGTTATGGCCATTTACTCTTTGAAAATCTATCATATTGAAAAATACCGTATCAAAATGTTTGGTGTCGTACCGCAAAAAGTGACGGCATAGTGCTAGAAGCTATTTTTTCATATATCAGAATCGTCTTGAATATGAATCGTGTTGGGTCATTCGACCTCCTAAAAAAGTGTTAGGTATGGCTTGTAGTCTATAAGTGAAATTTTTTTTATAGAGATTAATTATCCTAGCACCAAACTTATAACACTCGCACTCACCTGAAGGGGGTCTTGTGATGCCCCTAGGCAGAAGTCTTTCAATTCTCTATCCAACACTAATTTATTTTGCGAAATCGTACCAGCCGTTCCTGAGTTACCTGTTCTACTAAGTGTTTCCCTCTCTAGAATTTCCGTGAAACCACCGACTTTTGATGGACAGTTGTCTTGGTCTATCTAACGCCGACAATATGAAACTGCAGTAGTTACTAATGGATGGGACGAAGAATAAAAAGCTAAAGCACTCAGAGTGGCTTTGAGGGGGCAAGCTTCGGGTATGTTGCAGACGATTACCACCGAACAGAAAAATAAATAGGAGGATCTGATATCCGCATTAGAGTTGCAGTATAACGATCATTATCGAGAACAGCTGTACCGGGCTCAAATGAAAACGAACACAAATATCAGATGAGAGTTTGAAATAATTTTAAGTAGATGTGAGACGCCACCCAGAAGCACCTGGAGATTTCAAGGAACAGCTTGAGGTGCAGTTACTAATAGACGACCTGAGAGACCTGGAAATTCAAAGGACTCTGATACTGACACATTTCAAGAGGAGTAGCGATGATAGGTTCGAGAAATAACAGTTAATTCCATTGCTTTTTCGACTAGGAGCGAACTTATAACAGTTTCCTGTTGAGCCTTTTGGATTGTGCATGGCTTGAACATTTGAAAGACTTATGAAGCTGGTCTAGCGTGGGCTAGCTTGGAAAACTTGTCCTGTACCTTGCGATTTCTTAATTGTTGAGAATGGCTTACTGAAGAGAGCTTGGGAGTCAACCGATGCATGGAAGAAAGCGATTTGTCCAGCTGGTTGTGCCTAGGTCCAGAATGAGTGATGTCTTGGCAGTAAATCAGGTGGACACCTAGAGTTAACAAGATCTTGAATAAAATACGACAAAGCTTTCACTGGGTCCAATGTCATGAAGATGTAGAAAGAAAGTGGCGAAAATGCCCAAAATGTGGAGCAAGGCTCCAGAACAAGATCGAGAGGCGAGATGAAACAATACAACGTAGGTGCTCCCTTCAATCGAATCGTCGTAGCTGGACCGTTTCCGATGACGAATAATGGCAATAAATACATTATGTTGCCATGAATTACTTCAGTAAATTGGTTGAAGCTTATGCCCTGTGACTTGGTGTTCACATCACCAAACGCTAAAGAAAAAGAGGTGCAGGATTATGCAGACGAAGTGAGAGATATATTGCCAGAAATCCAAAAAAAACGTGGGAAAAGTTCGAGGATAATTAGTGACATGATGAAGGCTTGATACGATCTTACGGCAAATAAAGGTGGATTCAAAGGAGATCAAGTGTGGCTGTACAACCCTCGTGGTAGAAAAGGATGTCCTCCCAAAGCATCTTCAGCAGAAGGGTATAATTTTTTTCTCCTGAGAACGCCAACCTTGTTAGCGAAACGCGCGTCGAGTGAAAATAATATTTGTTAATATTTGAGTAATTGATCTCTGGAAAAAAGTTTGCTTGGATGAATATTTGAAATTTACTTGGACATTTACTTGGACCGTTGCTTGGACCGAAAAATACCGATATGGACCGAAAGTTTTCGTATGAAACAAATCAAAATAAATTTCAAGAACTCCAACTGAAACCGAAATTTATTTTATGCCTGTACCGAGGACCGAACCGTAAAATGTATTTCTTTAAGATCCGAGTTCGTGCTCATTTCTCCTCCTTAAATAACGTCTGAAACTTTGAAAATTTAGGTGTTGCACTGTGCAGAGAACGTGGCGATAAATAAAAATGTTTACTTCATAGGTTTCATTATGCATAAAACAAAGAAAATGCATTTTTTCTTAAATTTGAAGGTCTTAAACGACAACAAAAAGAGATTACCGCGTTTTGAACTCAGATTCGTGTTAGAGGTTCATAATACGTAGGTAGGTCCAAATACTTTTTCAAAACTACATGCAGCAGCTCGAACTAATCTTTGCCGAACAATTTATTTATTAGTTGTATGTCTGAGAACCAATTTATTAATCTCTGTTTTGGTCCTAAATCATTGGATGACAGTTAGTTCCACACTCTCTTAAAACGAATTAGGTGGTTATTGATCATATGCTACCTGAATAACATTTTCAAGATTGCAGGGAAAATTGAAACAGACGTAGTTCTTTAAATGCTCCTACATAGACATTTAAAATCAACTTCGTTTTCAAATGAAATAAGTAATATAACTAAAATTAGACATGTATAAATTGGCCATAAACAAGAATAATACTGTAACGGAATTTCCTAGCGTCGGCTCTGTCGCTCGTAGACGCAAGTTAGTGTGAGGGGAAGAAAGATCGTTAACGCGAAATCTCGTCACGCGTGGAATATTCGATCGTCGGGATTTGACTGGAAGATTCTCCATAGGTGTGAGCAGGTATATATACGGAAGAGATTCATCGCTACGGCAGAATTTCTGGTACCGAGAGTTTTAGTTGAGAGCGTTGCATTGTTAGCAGAGCAGTTTGAGAGATTTTATTGTATTGTAATGTGATAAAGAGTTGTAAATAGTAAAGTGTTGTTTGGAGCTTTAATCAACGAACCCAAAAAAATATCGTAACAATACAAAAAAACAAGGTCGAAATCTTATCAAAATTAGAATGTGTGCGTGTCTAACAGCTTAAAGCTGCTGCACAAAATTTGACAGTTTTCCATGGTGAAATGTCAAATTTTGGGAAGCTGCTTTAACCGCTGTATTCTGTTAGACGCAGCCAATGTTTCCCCTGCTTCATTGGTAACACTGACCGTATTTCTCAAATTTTGTGTTCTATGTACATAACCTACTTTTGTGTGTGACATGTGTCTTGTCAGTTGAACTAACCTCAAACCTCAACTAAACGGATAACCTACAAAAAGAGGGCTTGTGAAGATGGAAAATGAAGAAAAAAAGAATGAAAGAATCGCGGTTGGTGACTATATAGTAGTGCAGAGACAAGGCTATACAAAACTACATAAGCTCAAAGCACACAGTAAACTAATTTTAGGTTCTTTCGATATTGAAATGGATAATGTTCTAGGAGAAAACTATCATGACACTTTTCAAATGAAAAATATGCCTGGAAACAAGAAATTCTATACCTTAGAGAAGGTAGAACATACAAATTCAGCTACAGAAGGCGTAACTATTGAACAATCAGGGTCAGACAACAGACATATACCAAATAACTCAGAATCACAAAGTCTGACCAAAGAAGATATTGACAAGCTCAAAGATTCAGAACTTAATTCAAATAATATTGTTGAACAACTCATAAGCAATTCAAAAACGTTCAACATGAAAACAGAGTATAGCCAAGAAAAATATATAAAGAAGAAAGAAAAGAAATATTTTGAATATATACAGATAAAGCGGCCTAGTATCAGAATATTGGTGCAAATGTTCTATAGGCAAGATCCAACGAAAACATTGGGAATTCGAATAGATGATTTGTCTCAAATACTATCATATGCTAATATACATCCTGAAGGTGAGTTAACTTGTTATCAAATTGTGAAGTTGAACCTAGTTAGGGCAGGCGGAATTATGTAGTATTAGCTGTTGGTTCTGCCACATTTTACAGTTGATAGGACCACCAATAATTGTGCCTAGGTAATTTGATGGCTTTTCATAATCAATATCATTATCAGTAATATATAAACATTAGCCAATCAGATTTTCATTGATTCAATGGGAGCATAAACATCAGACAATTTCCTCTGATAACTAAAATACTTCAAATTGTTTCAAGGACATTAATTCAACAATTCGAATTAAAAATCTGTAAATCTCCCCAGAGAATAAAATAATTTGTTGAGACAGGGTTGAACCATCTGTGTCCACTGGAAAGCCATGGCAAAAACTTCTCGTCAAAATCTGACTCACTGGTAATAATCAGGCACAAATGTTTATAAATGGGCATAACAGTTACATACCAAATACTTGTATCCTACAATCTTTTGTCGGGGAGATTAAAGAGTATATGCAACAGTTCTATTCAATGCAGAAAACTTCATTATTAGTGGACTTTGAAAATTTCCATATTGCAAATATGTCATTTTCAGATTCTGCTAATGAACAAACTGGCGTTTGAAGTATGCAGCATAAACGTAACCCTAAATAAATTACAAAAATGTTGGTGCCTTGTTTATTATTTGTTGTTTTCAAAAGGCAATTTTTTAATGAAATGAAGATGTGAAAGGAAGTTCTCACAGGAATGGGAATATGTCATTGAAAAATGATCAGGTTTTAACTAGTGGGTTTTCACTGTTGTTTTGAATGATTACAACCCCCCCCCCCTTCCCCCCAGATCAAACAGGGTTGGTTTTAAGCGGCCATCCTCAAGTTGCTGAGTATGTAAACATTTTTTTTTGTTATTTCAGGAAATCATCTATTGTATGATAGCGGAACATCAGGTCTAATGACAGCTGCAATAACAAATGCTATTGGTTCTAAGACTGAAGGACACCTCATCCACATGCATCCAGGCAATGAATGTCAAAAAAATGCCTTCATAGCAATGCAGTTTCCTAAAGAGCAGTCCGATAGGTGTATAAATGTCAACTTATATTCTGTTCTTAGATGTTTTTACCAAAACAAGGAAAGTTATACTACCTGTGATAAACAAATGTCAGAAGCAGACATCCAGATAGATGAAAAAGTGGCTGTTATTGAAGAAGAGAAGGCAGTAGCAAGTGACAGTGAAATAAAACAGACTGATCCTGATGAGCCCTCTGCAAAAAAAATGAAGCTGGATGAAACCCAGCCAAAAAAGTTTTGGCAACTGGACAATGAAAAAGCTTGTCGAATTTTACAAAATAAAGTAGACACTTTGATCATCACTGCGAGAGAACATCCTGTAAATATAGCTAAGGAGCTCCTTCCCTTTTTGAACGGTGGTAGAAGCTTTGTAGTGTTTAGTTTGTTGAAGGAGCCACTGCAGGACTTATATTTCTATTTGAAAAGCAGAGTGGATATTGTTAACATCCGATTACTGAATACTTTCATGCGTAACTATCAAGTTTTACCTGATAGAACTCACCCAGAAGTTAACATGAATACTGGTGGTTATATACTAACAGGGTTCAAGTTGAAGTTTTGAATTTACATATTTTATACCGACGACAAAAATGAAAAGACAGTCAATTTTTTAATTCAAATTCCAAAAACAAAATGAATCTGAAAGGTGACTATTTCACTGGTTGGTCAAAAGCTGTAAATTATTATTGATGAAGTATTTAGTTTTTGCATATTTTTTTTGTGAATACCTTTTCAATCCAAAATAAATATCATTATCTTTAAGGCCTGGTGAAATGTAATTTTGATAAGTAAAAGACAAATCAATCTGGAAACATGGAATATGCATAACAAATTTCACGTAGGAGAGAGCGTTTAGGCGCCGGATATAGAGTAGCGCCGCTGGAGCCCCCTTACATACACTCGCTCGTTGAACAATACCTACTAGTGAATTTTCTGAATTTAACAAAAAATCGTTATGGGTCCAACACTAGAATGGCACACAGTGCTCAAACTATTCAATCGGAACACTGCAGTTCATTTCAGAGGGATCCTGTACATCTAGCTAAGGAGCTCCTTCCCTTCTTGTTTGGAGATAGAAGCTTCGTAGAGTTTAGTTTGTGCAGGAAGCCACTGCAGGACTTATATTTCTATTTACTAAGCAGAGTGAGCATTGTTAACATCCAATTGTTTAATACTTTTGTGTTACTAAAAAGTTTTTTCATTGAAACACTTAAAAATCAAAATGGAACTGAAATGGAACTCCACTGCTCAAACAAGAGCTCAAGAGTATTGATGAAGTATTTGATTTTCAAAGGTCTAGTTGAATGAATTGTAGGTTTTTGGAAATACCCTTTCCATCACTTCCGTGACATTTTTAATGCTTTTACTAATCATCAACTACAACAATCACACCAAATTCTAAATGATTTATGAAATATACATCACAGTAATTATCAAGTGAAATAAAAAAAAATCTAGCGAACATATTTAAGGACTTGATAACTTGGGCCTGGTGAAAAATATTTCAAGAAGTAATTTTGATAAGTGAAAAGTTCAATTATTTCAAAACAAACAAAATTTGAGGTCTGATTTTTCAACTATCAGTTGAACACTACATTAATTTCAGGTAATGAAAGATTTGAACAGTTGATTATCCAGAATTTTGTCTTCTACGAACAATAAAACAAAACATTCCAGAAAACTCCGGCCTTCTCAAACTCTGTAGTGATATTTCATTGATTTAAATCAGAAATATCTTTTGTTTCAACACTAATTACTGAACATTGGATCATCATCACCGAATCACGATTATCTTGATCACCCTTTCATGATTGGAAAATATGTTGTAGGGAGACGAATCAAGTACCCAAATTTGTGCATGAGAACATGATTTGTGAATAAAACCTGTTATGTAACGATTGTTAGTGGGGGAGAGAAGTGTTACTGATCTTATACTAATGAGAATCTATCTGCATGATTGAGAATAAAATTACCGATGGTTGCAGCCAAAAAGAAAAACGATTGACATGGAACACAATAACAGAAACATTCAAAACTCGATTACAGATTCGTGGAGATACCTAAATTCTTTTAAAATCAAGTATCAGAATGTTAAAATAATTTAGAAAAAGAAAATACTTGTTCTCAAACAACACTAGAAAGTGGTGGTCCACTAGAAGCTGGAGTATTTGATCGAGGATACACTATTTTTGGCGAAGTGAAACCTTCTAAAAAACTCCTCGTCATCTAGGTCATGAAAGTGTTCCCTTCTTGTCTGTATATGTTCTTTGCATTTCTATGAAATCTATAATTTGTTTCAATGTTATCGTCGAAGATCAATCTCTAGTAAATTCATTGTCTCTTTGAAATTTGGAAAAAAGGAAATATAAATAAACAGAAATTTGACATTGTCATGAATGATGTGCCACGAAGGACGAACTTTCACTAATCCTAATTACTTGAACACGATCATTCAAAATTATTCGATTGAGAAAATCATAAATTATTTTCATTATCAAAACTGTCATGTTAGTGTACAGGGTGTTCTTTTCAAGCAAGATAATAGAACAATTTCATCTTCCCAGTAAAAGGATAACAGTGAAGAGGGTATTATAACAATGATTGAAGTGTAGAAAATACAATGCTCAATCACTGAATAATGCACCAATTGCACTGCCCAATCATCGTGTGAGAGACCTCGAAATTGTAGGTGTCGACTTGACTGGGCTACTTTTCTAAGGCACCAAAGAAAAAGTTTGGATTCTTTTCACTTGTGCAGTCTATCGGAGCGTACATTTAGAAATTGTCACTTCCAAATCAACCGAAAGCTTTAAACTGACTGGAGGCGCTTCACTGCTCGATGAGGACGACCATCAACTATTTATACCAATAATGGTGGAAAATTTGTAGGTGCCTACTGCGAACTTTCCAGAGGCTTTGAAATTGAATAAGATAGTGGAAACCAGTGTCATATAACGAACTAAATGGAAGATTATTCTACTGACTGCGGCATGGTGGGACGGTTGGTGGAAGCGATTGATTAGGATTTCGAAGGACTTGGTACAAAAACCAATAGGAAAGCCAAGCCTCACCCACGAGGAGCTCAACTCGGTCTTATGTGATTGTGATGCCGTGATTAATTCGCGATCTTTGAAATATCTGTCAGAAAATCAAGATGATTTGATCCCTTTTACACCATCAATATTTATGCAAGATATAAAAGAAGCAGGAATACCTGGCCTGGATAACATTAATGCACATTCTATAAGGAGACATTTGAAACGTTTACAGACTCTGAGAGGTTTCCTGAGGAATAGATTCAGAAATGACTATTTATTTATTAATTAACGGGGCGAGCCCAGTTCAAAATCAGGTTACAAGAATATATTCAAAAATACAGTTACTACATTTGACATGAAACAGAATTAGCACAATTTTCAATTTCATAAACAATGGTAATGATATCACATCTACATAAAAAAAAAATATTGAGACAAAAATTGAAAATGACTGATTTTCAAAGGCTTACATCATCCAACCCTCCTGTTCCTAGATGCGCTCATACAGAAAAGATCAAGCGTTTGAGAAAACTCATTACCGGTAATCTCCATTCTGTTGAGTGGGGAGAGACGACAGTAATTGATCGAATAAAAAAGAATGTCAAATATTTCAGTACTGCGTGTATTTCAAACAGCAGTTTTCAATGTAATAATTGCGAGTAAATCAGGACAGTTGATTGTAGCTGATAAAAATTTTTGCGAAAATATTAAGTCACATACAGTTCTCCTTTGGGAAAGTGTTTTGAAGTTCAATTTTTTTCAAATGAGCTCATATTCACATTGTTCCCAAACTATACCCATTTTGAAAGCACTACATCATAAAAAAAATTCTTGGATACAATCAATTTGTTTAACATAACAATGACCATACAATGGAATTGTATTCAAAAATGGACCTCATATGCGAACAATAAATTATTTTCAGGGCTTCACAGCTGAAATCTTTGCATAACCTGAAAGTAAAACCCAATCTTTTTAAAGCTTTTGCAGTAATTTCGTATATGTGTTGGGCGAAAGTTAGTTTTGCATCGAACTTCACACCCAGGTCATTGATTTCATTAACACCTGATAGTTGATTATCGTTAATCGTGTATGAAAAGTTGATAAAGATTTTGACGCTTCCGAAAGATATGGTAAGGGACTTCTTCACATTCAAATTTAATTTGTTAACTTGACTCCAGTGAACCAAGTTATCAAGGTCTTCTTGCAGGAGTAAAGCGTGTTAACAGGACGATACAACTTCAGGTCATCAGCAAAGAGAAAAACTTGGGAATTCATAGCACAAGGGTCAAGTCGTTGATAAAAAGGTTGAACAGGAGTGGGCCTGAATGGGATCCTTGGAAAACCCCAGACAAGAGTTTCATCTGGTAAAGAGATACAACCTACCACCTTGACACATTGAATTCAGTCTTTCAACAAACTAGTTAACCAGCTCAGCAATTTCCCATTAAAACCAAGCGATATCATTTTGGAAATCAAAAGATGACTCGATCAAAAGCCTTTGAAAAATCTGTATAGACAGAGTCAACGTGATTCTTTTTTTCAAAGTTGGAAAGAATGTAGTTTTGATACAGCAATAGATCATTAGCTGATGACCTAACCTGCGTAAAAGCATGCTGAGTCAGCTCATATTATTCAATAATGAAAATGAGAATAAAAATTGAATACGATGGTTTAAAAAGACTTGAATGGCCTTCGGGTATTGTTGAAGAGGAATTTGAAAGAAATGATGGAAGGATTTTATTAGTTAAGACTCCATACTACAACTGGAAGTCTGATGAGGCCGATTCGGATACTGTATCCATTGAAGAGAGATATTCAAAGGGATGATAGTTTGAAGAAGAAAATCAGTGAGCAAAAAGATGGAGAGGAGAAAGATAAAAGGAAGAGAGGTTCTCAGAAAAAAAATACCTGAAATGTCAACAAACAAACAGGATATGGTAGAAAAGTTCATCAACCTAAGATACTGACCTATAACACATTTTTGAACTGGGATTTTGAGGCATATTCCGAGTCATAATGTGGGAGTGTGTTGAAAATACTACATCAACGAAAGATTCACTTTGACTCAGACTCAGTGTATATAAGTTGATAGTGTTTTTCTGTTTTTTTGGCTTGTCAATTTTGATTATTGTATTTTGACACAATAAAAAAGTTATACATTATCTGTTGTTTTTACGAGAAAAGCTACATAGGCAAAAATATTATTAGAATCTTTGACGATACATAATCGCTTCACAAATACATCATCGAGTTTAAATAAATAGCCCAGATACTGAAAACATTCATGTTCGAAGTTGATAAGATTTACTCAAAGGGTATGTGCCAGCTGGTTTTAAACTGACAAGCAATGTATTCGTTCTTCAGTCTTAATTTTTACACCATAGTCATCAACGATCTGATGAAGAAATGAAACACTCACCTGTGAAAAGAATTGTTGAAGCATTATCTTATTAGTTTGAGGGACCAAATACTCCAAGTAATCTTGCAAAAATTCATACTGCTTGGATAAAAAAAACAGACTTTCCACAGCAACGATTCTCTCGGCCAAACCATGCAAAGTTGCTGGATTTTCTAAATCGACCATGGGTGAGAGGGAAGGTGGAGGTATTTTTCCCCCTTGAATATCACTGTCCCCTTCATCGGTTATCATCTCCGAAATTAAATTGTCAGAGATTTTTTTCAAGGTAATGTTCAGTTCTTGTGAATACAGGTTGTTACTAGAAATGCTCTGTAAAAAAATAATTAGTCAGATCATCCAAATCTAAAATACAACTTCATTAGAGATCAGTTTATTAATCCCGTCCCATAATATTATCATGGTAGGTATCTATATAGAGCAAGATATACAACTAATCTCAGAAACATTTGACACAGTATTAAAAACGTTTCAGTACTAGATTTGCGGGAGAGGTCTTATCAGACCAATGAAATTCCCTATACCGATAACTTAGGCAAACAATGCGTCTAGAGGGTGAAGCATAACAACTGGTCAGCCAAGAAGATGATGCTTCAGAATGTTCAGGCCAACCAAAGTATTTCAAACAAATCTCAAAACATATGGAAAGAGTTGTGCCTTTTTCACTTTTAAGAAGTGGAATTTCACATTGCTCCAATTTCTTAAAATACCTGATAGATCGTGAGGTGAACTGGTTTTTGTTGACTCAAAAAGAGAAAAAGGTGCCATCATCAGAGTTACAATAGTTTAAACATTCGTTTCACCCATATCATCAGCATTCACTCCAATGCCAAGCTAAAGTGCAACGGGAACTCTGTGTAATGGGATAAATTTTTAAGTGATAGGCATAAAAGAAAAGGTGCGAGAATAACTGCAGGTTACTCAACCAAAGCCGAATTAATGACAGTGGGCCTATCGAAGAGCAGTTCCTATAATAGTGGCAATTGTGTGCACTCCACAAAAGCGGCCCATTTCAAAAATGATCAATTGACTTTACCATTGATTGAAAATGATTTCATTCAAGAAAAATATTTTGCTTACATCAGTCCCATGATAAAAGGATGTTAGTGAAAATTTTCGAATAGAAGAACGAAATTACAGAAAAGTATGTGAAATTAGACTTAAATTAAGATTAATAACATTTTAAGATGGGGTTTTATATGATTTTACTCACCAGGTCTCTAGCGAAAAACAAATGAACCGAATATAAATAATAGTCAAATAATTGGTTCATACAAGATATAATTTGAAAGGCGATTGGCTGAAGGAGTCTAGACATCTGGATATATTTTCCAATTTGTCGGAGAATAGAGAGCGTTGTATTCGTCAATATCGGACAGTTGTGGTATTTTTCTTTCTTGTTTTTAGTGTCATACCGTCTAAAACAACGAAAGCATGTTGATTATGAACTGTACATAAATTGGTAGTCATGATATATAATAGAGGGTGACTTAAGTGATGAAGATAATTTCGGGGGGTGACTCCTTGTTATATTTCATGAAACAATGTTATATAAACATAACTCTCAAATCACTTTGTTTTTCGTATATCAAATATCTTTGAATATTGACAGGAGTGCGCAGAAACACTCTTTCAAAACCGACGAGATCAAAAAAATTGTGATTTCAATGGTTCAATCTGATGTTGATATTCAACAAAGAAAAAACTAAAGGTATACAATAAAATATCAAACTGGAAACCCTTTGTGTCGTCACTGAAATTACTGTTTCGATTGTAATTAATTGCAAATGATATGGTGATTGATCTTAACGTGAGTTAAGTTTAACTGTAACACCAAAGAATCCTATTATTTGCAAATGATATAGTAATGGATCTTAACTTAAGTTATGTTTAACTGTAACACCACAGGTTTCAATCTCATTGTTTATTCAAAAGAGACCATTCATAACTGCAATTGAATGTTCCAGATTTGATCATAATCGGCGGCATATCTATAAAACATTACTACTTTCTCATTTCAACTTTAACGCCCTGTTATTCGAAAAACGAAGCGATTTGGGGCATACGTTTGAAATGACTTTTTTTCGTGGAATATGACAAGGTATCACTCCCGGAAATTAAAGACATCACTTGTAATTACACTCTCCATAACAGAGAAATTATTGATCAATTGTTATTAATTGGTGAATAGCATATTAGTTGGGTTGAGATCAGAGCTGTCCCAAAGCATTGTGCTTAGAGCATTTTGTGCAGAAGCACAGTGCTTAGTGCTTTGAGCATTGTACGAAAAAGCACTTTCCGGGATTACCAAGCACTAAGCCTTTCCATACTTACTACTTGTCGAAACATGAAAACGTGGCTGGCAATGTAGCACCCCTACTCAAGACAAACTCTTGAGTCTTGATCGCTCATATTATATGATATCTATAATAATAATGCGAGTCGTATTTATTCCACCTCCACCACATCAGTTCATTTAATGCCAGACTCATAAATAATGAATCATAGGCGAAGAATTGCGTTGATGTTCTGGATTGAATTTGACGGTATCAATTCAAAAAGAATAAAAAGACATGATACAGTCAGTCATGAATTACTCTTGGAAAAATTGCAGAATATTGGTTTTCGCGGAATAACCCAAGATTTATTTGCAAATTACCTAAACGAAAGAATACAACAAGTTAATATTGATGACACATTTAGTGACCCAAAAATTTTTAAATATGGTGAACCACAGGGTACAGTTTTAGATCCCTTGTTATTCAATATTTATCTAAAGGATATTTTTTTACTCAAATCCAAAGGAAAAAATCATGCGTTCGTGGATGACACTGTTATAATTCACTACCAAATTGGGGCCCTATTAAAATTACTAATACTGTACAAATCATGGATAGTGACTGTATCAAATACCTTGGCATAATGAGAGATAGGCATCTGAAATGGGATCAGCAAATATATTTTATAGTAAAAAAACTTCGAAATCTTCTTTCCAAATTTCGACAATTGAAAGGATTTTTAACAATACCACAACTTGAAATTCTATATTTTGCCTTAATACAATCCCAAATAATTTATGGAATATTAGGATGAGGCGGGGTGTCTAAAATATATAAACATAAACTGGAAATAATACAAAAAAGATTTCTGAAAATAATTTACAATAAGGACTGGAAATATTCAACTGAATTATTATTATTCAAAGAAAGTGAAAAAATGGATATAAATCAATTATTTATTTATAGAATGATGATTTACATTCATAAAAATAAAGAAAATATAAATTATAATGAATATAAATATGAAATTCGAAATAAAACTGTAATTACATCTAAAAAGAAAATCAAAAAGAAAATTGCACAAAGAAACTACAAGTTTATGATACCATATCTTTCTGACAAAATACCACATGAAATCAAAAAAATCAAATCATTATTATCATTTGAACAAAAAAGTAAAATATGGATTATCAAGACCTCTCGAATTTATTTTGACACAGTTTTGAATAGTTTATAAAATTGGTTTCTTTAAATTGATTATTATCTAGGTATGTAACTTCAAATGTATTGATTGTAAATTGTTATTACCTTCAGTTAACCTTACAACAAGTTCTCTTCGTAAGGTTTGTTTTTCAGTTTATTCATAAAAATGTATATTCATAAAATTTTCGAATTGTAATTATTATTATCTATTCATGAATAAACTTATATTATTATTATTATTAATTCAAGTGTATAACAGTATCATCCTTTCAAAAAGGGGTCAGTACTCACTATGTCGAACCATTTTATGAAAGTGCTTTGCAATCGCGAGCATTTTATTAATATAAGTGCTTGCTCAAGATTCCGGAGCACTTTTCAAGAATGCTCAGTGCTTGTAGCACTTCTCGTCGGTACTCGGCACAGCTGTGGTTGAGATTTTGATTTGTCCCCAAAGTTCAACTTGAAAAAAATTGATTAGGAACTCGGAACTCGTGTAGAGGTTCGATTTTAGGGGCGGTCAAATGATCCATGAATCATGTTTAGAACAACACTGCTATATGAAACAACAACTTTCGTCATTATGCCAACAGTTTTGGTACGTGTAACTACACAAAAGGGCATGGCCCAGCTCTTCAGGTTGACTGACAGTCATTCGATATCTGAAGTCAAGCAACGCCGAGCGCGGTTAGTACTTGGATGGGTGACCATACAGGGAAATACCGTGTCGAAAGCCCGTACAGCTGCAGCGAAGTAGCATATCATAGCTCGCAGACAATATATCAATGAGCACAAGATATATTGAGGATATGCCGTCCTTCGGAGGGGACGTTAAGCCGTCGGTCCCGAGTCCATGGATGTTGGGCTCGTTAAAGATCCCTACCTCTGGTTGGAATACCAGAGGGTTCGGCAAAATTTCCGGTTGGGGGAAGTGTGCTCACCGGCGTCGGTGATTGGCCTTGGTAGCGGAAATAGGCCGACGTTAAATAATGAATTAAAAAAAAAACTACACAAAAAAAATTAATTACCCATCCAAAGATTGTTAGGAGACCTTATTATCTAATACCCGTATCTGAGTCACAGATATGGAACAGCGGCCAGGGATGCAAGGAACCAAGAAAAATAGTTTATATTTAGCGATAGACAAGTTCGGTTGTGATTTTGTCTTGTTTTCATTGTGTTGGTTATTGTGGGTTGATCAAATAAATCATTATTGTTAAACAATCTCGTTATTTATCAAGATATCGATTAAAAACGAAATATTCATGTATGTCTCTCTCTTCAAGACGATACATTTTAAAAACTAATTACGAGCAACCCAGTGCCGTACACAAATATTGGTTCGGAAGCTGCAATTTAATTTTTTCATTTACATATATATTTTTTTTTTTTTCGAAAAGGTATAATTGATTTGCCTTCGTACGGTTATTTTGGGTTTTTTCACAAGATTTGTTATATGTATATCTATATGTTCATGAGTAAACCATATTGTTATCTATATGACATCCCATGGTTTGAAATAATAATAAAGTCGGCGTACCAAGACGGTGTCTTCAACACCCTGGTCTACCGGAGCAGTGTGATGGGTATAGGGGTTCCTGATACTAGATTCAGAGCCTGCTGACAGGCGTCCGGAACTACGATGCATTTCATATCATCTTGTGCAGTTTATGCGGTATATGTCCATCGCCATAACGTGCTTTGCTGCTTTTTTCGGCACTCATATGAAATAGACAGGACACCGATACTGCCTCGTGCTCCAGGGAATATTGAGTCCGTTGTAAAGGATAATAAGGGTGTCGAATTTTTGGAACTTTTCCTTCACCAATCTCAGACAGACACAAGCCAATAAGCTTGATAAGTCCTCTTCGACCACCGAAGACGATATTCGTTGTTGAGTTTTCGGCCCTAGCCGAAAAAAATAGGAAAGACGAAAAAAGAATCAAGATTTACTTTACTAACTCTGCAGGCTCCACTCTTGACTATTCTGTGAATTTTTCCTGATCATAGGTGTACTCTATAGTTCCAGATAAACGGTACTCTCAAGACCATACTCGCATGACGGAATGTGGTGGATTTCTTAGCAGGTCACATTCAGAAGGACATTATTCTTGGTTCATTCCGTTTACTCAGGACTCACGATTCCCGTGATAACTATTCCTTGTCTGAGCTCAACTTTGAAGTAACAAATGTTTTTTTTTTTTGTCAAATATTCAGGTACCATGTTATAAGCCCTGCAAATGTGTATGAGAAAGAAATTTGGAATGGGGATGTTGTGAGGGACGCGCCATATTTCTGATATTAATGTTATGAACATCATTTATGAAATATAGAGATATTCATGTTCATCATTGATCCATTATCAGTTCGTGAAAGAAAACACAAGAATAGAGGATTCATCTGTTCTTAAACAATAGCCATCCAAGTTCCTTGAGGTGGGATGTTCGTTCCGTTTTCCTCATGCTACAAATTAAGCAGATGCAGCTATTTTCTAGCCGATTTAGTCTTTCAACGTCTTATTGTCGAAGGGACGGTCCCGTATACTACGATGCATAATGTGCATGACTTAGATGCATTGATGGATTTTTTTTAACTAATCAGAAGGCTCTGCAAGTCATCCATTATATGCGCTTGTGCCTTATCAAAGTCTGCTTCCATGAATGACAAATATGTATGCCATCTGCGTAAAAATGGGTGATACAATGAGTCACTGCTTTCCATAAGTCACTGGTGTATGTTACATAAAGTAGAGGCCCCCTGGGGTACTCCGCACTTCACTCATAGGGAGTCTCAAATTTCACGGCATTCAAATAAATCGCTTGTACGCGGTTCAATAAATAATTCTCGATCAAAGCTACTGCACCGTGCGATAATCCAAGATAAATACAGGTCATTTGTCAAATGGAATTCAAAAGTTTGGAAGGTTTATTTCTGATGATTTTACGAACTAATGATGAAACATTTCTTAATCAGAACTTATTGTGAAAGCAAAGAGTCAACCCCTGTTTAATTGCTCCGCAATAAAGTGTGAATTTCTAGTGGTTTCAAACATAATTTATTATTCAAGTTTTATATCAGTGTGTGCGGAATTTTTTGCCCTACAACTACTCAGTCTTCAGAAGAACAGATTCGTGCAATTCCGCATAATCTTGTCACATTTGACCGCGGAATAAAATCAAAACGGTTAGTGCAAAAACTCAAATACCATTTCTTGTTTGGTGTAAATGAAAACTTTCTCTGCCGTGTACAAAAAACTACAAAAACTCATATTTATAAAAACAATTTACTACTCTCCACTGGCGATAAATAAAGTGAACAGGACCGGCTTCCACTCAACATGCCACTAAAATGCTGCAAATGCATAAATGACATAAGAGATGAGGCATATTACGAATGTGATTCATGCAAAAGGGCCATACATTCAAATTCGCTCTGCTCAGAACTATCAGCTAACGAGATCAAATGTATGCAATTAAAAAATAGGATGCTCCGGTTCTTGTGCAACGATTGTACCAATGGCCTTCAGCAGATTCCTACCATAGTAAAAGCACTTGCCGATCTAAAGAACGAAATTGAGGCCTTGAAAAATAGGCAACCCAATCCCAAACCTCCCACCTTCCAAATGAATGAAGTGATCTCTGAACTCGCTGATCGGGAATCCAGGAAAAAAAATGTGATGATTTTCAATCTCCCTGAGAACGAAAATAATCAAGAAGACAAGGTAACCTGTACAGACATCATCAAATCTATTAATGCTAACATCCCCTGTAATGATCTGAAGATGTTTCGAATAGGAAGATTAAATGATAACAATACTAAACCCAGGCCTTCAAAAGTTATTTTTGCATCCTCTGAGAGGGCAAATGAAATAATATTCAATAGCAAACATCTAAAATCCATAGAAAGATTCAAAAACCTATTCATTACCACTGACAAAACTCCATACCAAGTAAAACTGTATCAAGACACGAAGAAACAGTTAGCCGACCGCATGAGTAATGGTGAGTCAAATCTCAAAATTAAACATATCAATGGAGAGCCAAAAATCGTAAAAAACCTCTAAGCTCGTCTAAACAGGAGTATCTCATCAATGTAAACTGCTACTATCAAAACGTCAGAGGTCTTAATACAAAAACAAACGATTTCTACAAATCTGTCGCTGGATGTGATTTTCACATCATTGCCATTACGGAATCCTGGATCCAGCAAAACGTTTTCAACTCGGAACTTTTTACCAATAATTATGTGATCTTCAGAAAAGACAGAAACATTGAAGCAAACTCAGTATCAAGAGGTGGTGGTGTTTTGTTAGCAGTGAGAGATGACTGTCAAGCAGTTGAAATTGATTTATCTGATTTCGCGGAAAACTTTGTAACTATATACATCATTGGCTGTAAGATTGTATTCAACCACAATACTTTTTTTATGTTTGTTATATATATACCTCCTAGAACTAGTGACGCACAAATTTCTAACTTATTGGATACACTAGAAACACTTGAATGCTTATATGATAACAAAATTCTCATAGTAGGTGACTTCAATATACCTAATTTTATAAACGATAATCCTATGTACAGGGACACCAACTCAGATAATATCCGGCAATTCAATAGCTTTTATGATCTAAAACAACTGAATTCCTTGCTGAATATTTCAAATCGCGTTCTCGACCTAGTTTTATCCAATTTCGATTGCTCTGTAACTCACGACGAAATGCCATTTCTAGCCGAAGATGGCTATCACCCGGCATTGGACATTGTTATAAAATTTGTATCATCTGAACAACAAATACCCTATAACCCATCAGAGGTCAGATATAACTTCCGTAAAGCAAATTTTCCTCTGTTATATACTCTTATACAAAATATTGATTGGTCACCACTTAATCATTGTACTGAAGTCAACGCAGCCTTAGAATTATTCTACTCAAACTTGACCCCAATTATTGATGAATGTGTTCCAGTTATTCGCAACTTCACTAGTAAGTATCCTCCATGGTTCAACGGCGAAATAATCAGAGATATTAAAAGGAAAAATAAAATCTTTAGAAAACTGAAAACCACCAACTCTGATAATCTCAGAGAAAATTTCCGACTCCTTCGTCGCTCCATTAAAACCAAAATTAATGTAGCATATAGGGAATACGAAAGTAAATCTGAAAGGGCAATAAAAGAAGATCCAGCCAAATTTTGGGCCTACATTCAAAACAAAAAAGGTACATCAAGAATACCTAGTATACTTTTCTTAGACGATGTAGAATACAGCAATCCCTCAGAAATTGTAAATGCATTTGCACGATTCTTTGAAAGTGCATACTCTCAACCACAACAATCATACGAATTCACTAATGTTGCATCAAACAATCCCAGCATCTCTGTCAGGCGTTTTTCAGATATCGAAGTTTGCAATTCTCTTAAAAAATTAAAATCAAAAAGTACCAGCGGGGACGATGGCATACCTAGCTTCTACGTTAAAGACTGTGCTCACATTCTAACTGCACCATTACAGGTAATTTTCAATTTAGCATTGAGTACAGGGTGCTTTCCCAACAAATGGAAAGTTTCAAAAATTTGCCCCATTTTCAAAACTGGTGCTATAAACAATATTCAAAACTACCGACCTATAACCCTGTTGTCCAACTTTGCTAAGGCATTCGAGATGTGCTTGTACAACAGGATCTTTCCCGAAGCTAAAAATTTGATCTCCAACAATCAACACGGATTCTTCAGTAAAAGATCTACAATTACAAACTTAATGTGTTTCACACAAACAGTCAGTAATGCATTTAATCAAAACCTCCAAGTAGATACAGTATACACGGATTTCTCGAAGGCATTCGACAAGTTGGACCATAATATTCTCCTCAATAAACTGCATTCCTATGGTTTCGACACACAACTCTTGAACCTATTTCGCTCTTACCTAACTAATCGTATTCTGTTCGTGGATTATAGAGGCCACAAATCCTCCCAATTTGTTGCAAACAGCGGTGCCCCCCAAGGAAGTAACCTTGCACCTCTCTTATTCTCACTTTACATTAATGATATAGGAACTAATATCTCAAGTCACTTCTTACTTTTTGCAGATGACTTAAAAATATTTCGACCCATTGTATCTGACAAGGACTGCTTCATTCTACAAAAAGATCTTGAACTCTTACATGCTTGGTGCGTCGAAAATAATCTCCCTCTCAATATTAATAAATGCAAATACTCCCAATATACCCTCAAAAATAATGTTACACAATATGACTACCATATAAATAACACTCCCCTTCAGAAAAGCAATCAAACAAAGGATCTTGGTATCATCTTCGACTCAAAATTGAGCTTCTCTATCCAATATAGTTCAATGACATGTGCAGCCAAACGTATGCTTGGTCTCATATATCGGAATTGTAAGAACTTTCGTAACCAGGACAGCTTTATTGCACTGTTTAATGCCTACGTGAGATCTCGGCTGGAGTATGGTTCACTAATATGGTCGCCTTTTTACAATATTCACACAAACAAAATAGAATCTATCCAAAGAGGCTTCATGAAATACATCACTTATAAATTAGATGGGATCTACCCAGAACAAGGTATCGACAACAACTTTCTACTTACCCAATTCAAGAACTAACATACTTCTCAAATCCCCAATCGTAGCAATGAGCAAATTATTCAATCAATTCTGTGCAGATCTCGACATATATTATCAGACAATTGGTCAAGTAAAGAACAATATCAAAATACTTTTACATAATAACCAAAATATCTGAGCCCAATATATGTACCTTACTACAAAAAATTATGTTTTTCCACTTTTCTCCATCTTCAGGTGTTTCCTGATAATTAAAGTCAATTTGTCAATTTTGGTACACATGAATATATATGTGTCTGTATGTATATGCAGGTATATGCAGGTATGTGTGTGTATGTATATTTATAAAACTTTTTGCTTATGTATATGAATGTATGTCTTGTCATTGGGATTTATTCCTGTTTAGACATTAAACAATTTTTTTTTTTTTTTTTTATGCCATTAATGTTATACAAAGCATCGGAAATAGGTGGTGTGGACTATAATTCCCGAATTAGTCCCTTGATTTCAAACAGCACATTTTTCAAAAGTTACTCCTTATATTGAATAACATTTTATAATAGATGGCATACAGTTTTCGAGAATATGGTGCCAAACAGCAGGGTAAAGCGCCCATGAATTCTTACACCTGTACCAGCAAATATGTACGCGCTATTGAATAATTGATCCCTATATAGAAAAAGAAGTGTACAAACGCCGTAAAGAAGTATATCACCTTGATCTGTTCTTCTTCCAGAAGGAAACTACCTTTCCTGAGGCACCCATATGTTCAATGAAAAAGGTATGGTATGGCAAAAAATGTCATCGTTTCATTGAATTACGTTTCAATTATGGACGCGGTCGGAGTGTCTCACCCCTGTACCCGCAGATATCTACGGCATTATAAAATAATGAATCTCCATAAGCCTAGTAAGCGAAAAAGATGTGGCCCCTGATTCCATTATTTTTGTACAGCAATAGGTTCTTCGCGATACTTTTTTTCAAGAACCTATCATCTTGAAGAAATAGTTCATCTTCAATTCTTATAGGTGGATGGATTTTTTTTTAGTGGAACATGATGAAAGTTTTTGTTTCATATGAAAGTATAATTCTGAACGTTTCATGCGGAAACATTTACCCGAGAAAATTGTGTTATGGGCCTGTGATCTATTATAGCATGAATTCTTGAACAGAACCAATGACAATTGCTTTGTCTCACCTAGAACTATCATGTTCATATTCTTCATCAACATAATCCCCCTTCAATTCCTCTGGTTCATCTTCACTATCTTCAGAAAAGTACCCTGATCCATCATTTTCGGAAGCCAATATATCTTCCTCAATCACTGTCTCATCCAGACACGAGTCGAATGGCGTTCCATGATCAGCATATCTCACGAAATAATTACCTATTATACTACTACCATCTTGTGAATGATTCGAGGAGCAACATTCCGTTGAGTTGGTTGAATAGTTTACCATTGTAGGACTGACTTGCGGATTGAATTTGAAATTCCTCAAAGAATGCCGAAATGATTTGAATTCCTGCAAAAAATAATGATATTAAAACATAGTTGTATATCTGCGGTCATATATTGATCACACTGCAACTCAATAATAATGGAATATATCAGCAACAACGAAATATAAAAAATATTAAAACCTGTAGCTGTAGAATGTCAAATGAAGGTTTCACAGGACAAATTTCCCACATCTCATTTTCTATGAATATTTTCAGCTCATCCAACCTTTGGGCGTGATAATTTTTGAAATAATTCACGCTCTGCTTTCTTATCGATTCTTGTAAATCTTCGGATTTACTCGAACAAAATTCCTCACCAACTAATATTAACCTGGAAAGTACAAATGTTCATTTCCTGACAGCACAAACCACATCTTGAGATTCAACATGAAGTATGAACTCCAAAAATATCATCAAACATAGCTTGGAAAACAAATTTTCCATTTTCAATTATCGATTAGAAGCAAAACAGAGCACATGGTAAAACTTTGTTTTCTCTACAAATTTTTTCGCATCACAATTAAGACTATCGAATAAGTAGTGACAATTTTCATTTCATTAGATTTAAATATTTTGTTGATTCTTCTCAGTATTCTTCGAACTACCGAGAGAAACTGAGAAATAAGAGCTATTTTGTTTCATATAGTTCAAGAAATACAAAATATTGCCTGTGCTGAATGAATGATTTGGATTTTTTGTCATTATCGTTCCTGTATAATCTAATGATTTTCAACTCTATTTTGAAGCTTCTTTCAATATTTCAATCAAACTCGAACTGACGCACAGAAGTCTGCACTTGTTGTCGTGCTTCGTCGAGTGAACGGAAATATCGGCATTAAACTGTAGATGGCATTACAAAACGCTTCAAAACCTTTTCACGCAGGCATTGGCAAACTATCTCATCTTTAAACAATGGCTTGGATCAAGGGCATTTCAAGAAATTTTATCATTGAAAATTCTTTGTGCCTTTGATGATATACTAGCAAAACTGAGAGAAAAATAGAAGGCTCAGTAGCAAATATTCAATTATTGCCATATCTAAAATATTCGGTTGTCACAGATTCGAATCAAAATGAAGTTACTGGAACTAACAAGATTGGCTGAAGAAAACTGATCTTGCGATTTTTGCTTTTAGAACACAAGAATCACCTTTCTTGAAGAATTTTGCACACGTTCAACTTAAGGCAGGTTTGATACAAGTAGATGTTTTTTTTTACTCAATCAACTTTAAACGATGAGGTTTGAGACGGATGCAACTTTGATAAATTTTCCTTGGGAGTCATTCACGAATGAATTTATATAACGGTGCACAGTCAAAGGGATGTCCAGTTTACAATTCTTCAAATGAACTTCATGTTACATAAAATTGCTGGTACAATATTTGAAAGTACAATATTAGGAATTATTTTCTCAATCCTGAGGAACCAAACAGTTGCGGTGAACACGTGCACTTTGTTGCATTTCTTAAGAAAATCATTGACTTACCTATGGACCACCCGCAATATTTGAACGAATTGGTCAAATTTATAGCTAGCCAAGTCAGCATTCAGAAGCAAGCTAGAAACTTTCCTCTGTACATCGTCCCATATTTTCACTAAATTATGTTCTAACTTCTGCTTGCTCATCGTATTTTCGATACTGAGATTATCGTTTTCTGTTTGAGATTCATTTTCGCAATCATTATGCCATCTTACGAGCTGGCGATAGCTGAGAACTATTTTGAAAAGAATTTTACAAAGATGAACGAGGCAGGCTATAAATACGTTTTGATTGATGGACTGAAAACAGAAATTTGTGTCATCAAAATCATAGATATACCGATTGAATTCGAAATAAGAATGGCATTGAATTGCGAAACCAGAATATAATAAGCAATAATATTTCCATATTATAAATAATTCAAGCACAAGGTTCAACTGAGAAGAAAAAATCGAGTCTCTAGTTTGGGTTGTATAATAATTGACTATATTCATCTCACAACTTTAGATCCGCTCAAAATGGAATCACTCAAGTCAATTCCGTACAATATAGGATTGGTCCCAACTGATCGCCTTGAGGAGAAATGAAATTACGGAATAAACAGACGGATATGAAATTGACTAATGTCAGGTGGAAGTAGCCAACGTCAGACGTTTATTGTCTCAATTGTCTATCATCTTTCTCAAAGTGAAGAAAAAAATTATAACAATGAAAAGATACGTATCGTTCAAAGAAGACAGCAGTTTTTTTTAAATTAATTCGCGGAACACAAAAAATTTAGCGTCACAATATTTTACATATTGCTGAGAAGTTAGGTTTTTTCAATCGGATTAAAGCATAGGATTCTGAGATCCACTCATTAATTCCGAAATAAACTAAAGGGTTTATTAACTCAACTACATGCTATCGAATTTGACGCAGATTGTCGAGACAAATGTAGTCATTGACTTTCAAATTCGATGAATAATGATTACATCCTCCACCCTCTGCTGAAATTATTTGGGAGTCAATTGTTTTTCAGCCAATAGGTCCTTATAAGTAACAACCGAAAAGTAATCTATTACTCACAGGAAATCTCCCAAAATCATCTTATAAAGATAAGCGTTAGAAGGAAGATTATAAGAGTCTGATTTGGTGTAACGTTGATTACCTTATTGAAATTCAAAGAATATCTGCTAATATTGATAGTCATGGGTAGTCTTTGCATGCATAATAGTCTAGGCGTGAGAGAACTTTTTTCATGGCGATCTGCAAAAGTTTCGGAAGATTTTGGGTTGCTGTATTTACTACACCTTCGAAATTACTTGAGATGGGGATCAATTTGCTTTCGGCATTCAGACAAATTAGATCTTGAGCAAAACAAACTTTCTCAGGGGGGATTCGAACCCACATCTTCCATTCAATCATTATTTTGGTAATAATACACATCGTGCTTTTACAAGTGAAAAAAGTAACAGTATATACAATTTATATCGCAAGTTTTTCGGGCTTGGGGGCGGTGTCCTGGAATTTTGAGTTCCGGAGCTGCATCTGCGGCAACCCTCTTCAGCGGCGTGGTATTAGTTGAATTCCTTCCTCTGAGTCTACTATGACTAATGGGAAATTCGGAGGTGCTTGTTTGTTAATATCTCGTGGTCGGACCCTGTTCTGTCGTACGTCGGATTCTGTACTTCTATCTGGCTTTGTCGTCAATGTCTTTAGAACGGGATGCCAAATTTTGTTTAAGGTCAGTCCCTCTTCCTTCCTGTAGAAGTTATCCTTATGCTTATATATCTCAATTGCTTCACGATATAAGCGAGTGGAATGATGTGTCGTTGTTGAGAGAATTGAGGTTTTATCAAATTGAGTATTATGATTATCGAGAAGGGCGTGTTCGGCTACAACTGATTTTTCAGTTTGTCCCAACCGACAATTTCGACTGTGCTCACTAATCCGTGTCTTGAAACTACATTCGGTGGTTCCTACATATACTTTTCCACATGAGCACGAGCACGGAATCCTCTATACCCCAGAATTGGATAGAGGGTCTCTTGGATATTTAGCAGACCTCAGGTGTTCCTGTATTTTCCTCGTGGACTTGTAAATTGTTTTGATGTTATGCTTTTTCAAGATTTTTTTCAATGAGATGTGTGGTTCATCCCGAAAAAAAAGCGGTTTCTGATGGTAAAGTTTCGTCAGTTTCAGAGTGTGGGTTCTTGGTAGTATTTGGTCATATTGCTCGTTCTATCTCCCTGTCTTGCTAACCATTAGCACGTAGAGCGTTTCTAAGATGGTGCAGCTCATCATTCAGAGAATCCGATTCGCAAATCTGCTTCGCTCTAATGACCAGTGTTTTTATGACGCCCTTTTTTTTGTCTAGAGTCATGGTTGGAGTCCGTATGTAGATATCTGTCGGTGTGAGTTGCTTTCCGATATACTTTGTTACCAAGTTTACAGTCATTTCGTCTCGTAACCAAAAGTGAGTTGCCCGTTCTGTTCTATTTCCATGGTGCGTTGAATTTTTGGATTAACATTGTTTATGTGGCTGAGAAATTTCTTCAATTCCTCCTCACCACGCCGCTGAAGCCTACATTCTTTCAGAATTACAATTTGTTCATTAAATTAAAAAAAAAATGAACAATCCAAGTTTCTATCCAACAATCCTTGTATAAAAGGCTTTTTTCACTAAATAATCTTTGATATTTTTGAAGAATAATCTCTCCTCAAGGAGTCTTATGGTCACTGGCAAGCAATTGAAGGAATGTACACCATAGGAGTCAGTTCCTTTCTATGCAATCTGTGATATTCTGATGTTCTGGTTATAACGTGTTTCATAATTATTATGAAGATGGCTATATTGTTACGAAATCCTCTAACACAGCCGCTGAGCCTTATTTACGGAATTCAACGAGCTGGGCCAATCGACGCGATCCCGAAAGCACTCGCCTTCCAAGGCGAATCCTCGAAGAAGCTGGCAGATCTAGTCGTTTCCGAGCGAATAGTCCCGATGTTCTAGAAGACACTCTGACTTTGGAAGTTCAAGGCGCGAATGGAACATCTAAACTTCTAGATAAATCGATCAATATATAAGGATGTATTTCATCGGGTAGCGGCAGAGTTTTTAGTAAAGAGTATTGGATGTGGAGTCTTAAGGGTTTGTAAGCGATTTATTATTCCTTGCCGTAGTTGTATTGTCAAGTGAAGTGAATAAAGGTAGTTTTGTGTTGTTCGGAGTATCATTTAGTAAACGAACCCAGGAAATATTGTAACGATATTTTAACAAAAATTGTTTATTATTATCGACATATTTAATGCAGTTGATAATATATCCACAAGTGAATGTAAGATTTTTAAGCTCAGCAAGACACTGTCTGCAGCACTGGCGATATTCAAGATTCATAATAATACGGATGCATCTCCTTCATAGCCTAAAAATTGTTTCTGAATGAGAAAACTGACCCCAACCACCACAGCATATATGCCATGTTTGAATAAAAATAACCATAATAAGCAGACATAATAGTTTCTCTAGATAGTTTCAACAAGTGATCTTGTCATATATGTAATTTTCGAGAGCTTAAACGATTATTGAATCATGTGAGTTTTCCATGCTAGTCCTTATTATCAATAATTATTCTCAAAAGATTCACCTTATCACTTCTCGGCAGATCTGGACTCAGAGTTCTGAGAAAAAAGTTGATATTTTTGATCTTGGCTTGGTAAAGAGAAAGTTTGTTTGCTAAGAACCATTGTTTAATCTGATTCTGTTCCTCGGCCACAATTTCTTGAATTGGTTCTGATGGGTGATATACTTGCAAATGAGTGGTGTCATCAGCAAATAGTATGAGTTTTGAGCCAGTTACACTCACTCGTGAGTCATTTATATAGACCAAGAAGAGTAGTGGCCCCAAAACTGAGCCCTGTGGAACTCCATACTGCAACTGCATACTCTCTGAAGAGACACTATCATACAGAACATACTGAGAGCGTTCTTTAAGGTAGGAACTGAGAAATCGATCATCCACAAACAAACCATCAACCTCAAAATAGTTCATAATTTGATCCCTCATTAGCGACTCTAGTAGCTTTGAAAATATTGGTAAAGGGAAATAGGTCTATAGCTATTTCTGTTATGAATTGAACCTTTTTTTCATAAACAGGAATCACTTTTGCAATTTTCAAGGATGATGGAAAAATACTTTATTTATACAGAGATTAAAGAGTTGAGTCAATGGATAAACAATAAGATTTTTTAAGGATTTTATAATACGAATTGTGAATTCATAACAATCTTCGCTGTTTTTGTTTTTCAAACAACTCATTTAATCTCTCAATGAAAAGTTACATCTTCTTATTTGAAGGATATATTTTGATGAGTATGTTGCATGTAGTCCTCAAAAGTTATTCCTGATGGATCTAGAGCATCAAGTTCATTTTGTGCAATGTTTACAAAGGAATTGTTAGAGATATGCAAGTTTTAGTTCATCAGACTTTGCTGATTTTTTACTCACAGATGATTTTGAGTTTATTATAGATCAAATTGCTGTTTGCTTGTTGATATATTTCTTGACAAAGTTATCAAAATATTATATTTAAGCTTTTGAAATTTCCAGTTTGTGCTTTTTGTGATATTCAGATACTATTTGTTTTGGGATCAAATCAGGATCTTGTTTGTGCATAATATCAATTGTCTGGAGTCGTTATCACATTTTCTTCAAATGAACACCAAACCAATTCATTCGATTCGGAATGGCATTTTTAACATTTGTTCGTGTTTTCTGGAAAAATTAATATTCAAAACTCAGCCAGTTCTAAATACATGAAATGAATATTATTTCTCATGTGAATTCCGACACCCTTATGAGACCTTACAGACCTTCAGAAACCTAATGCATTTATGCAATTAACAGATGGATGATCTAAACACTAAGCTACCGAGGACACTGAGTTTTTTATCGTATATTCAGAAGTCATTCCTCTCAAATTCTAGTATTAGTAGTTATTATTCAATTGAGAACCTTCGTTGGTGTTAGATGGGAAGGTTATTTATTCACTATCAACTGGTCTTAGTACCAAATTGTACCTTTCAGCTCAGTGGTTAGAACATCCATCTAGTCAATGGAGGATGTGGGTTCGAATCCCGCATGAGGAAGTTCATTTTTCTCGAATTCTAATTTGTCTGAATGCCGCAAATATTTCATTCGAATTGTTAAATTATACAGACACTAAACAAATTTCGTTTTCTATGTCTGGCTTGAAATCATACGGTTGGTATCTACAGCTGATACCCTGCTGAAATCAACATATTTGACAGAAAAACCAGACAATTCACTGTAACACATAGGATGCCAAAATTCCTATTCCAGCATGAAAACTCAATCCAAGTAGTGTCAGGCGTCAGGCCCAACCCCAGCTCAGAAAAAACATGGAGAGGCCTGTATCACAAAATTTATCAGAAAGTAGAAGTATTGTATGAGGAAAAAAACGAAATCTCTACAGAGAACATAATTATCAACTGGAACAAGAAAAATTGAGAGATTCATACATGTAAAAAATGGCAAAGATTATTATCGAACTTGACCAACAGAAGGATTCTTGAAGTCCATCATATCTCTTAAAACTGTTTTCCCGGAAGTATCCCAAAATATTTTTCAACAAAGGGTTTGTGCTCAAAGATTCAAGGCAGTTTTTGAATGAACCCTGTATGCACACTTTGTAAGCATTGCTAATATTATCCACCTACCTGACATAAAACTTTGTATGGATTTTTTCCACTGTTTTCACTTGTTTCCAATATGTCTGGCGAAGAAATATATGACTGGACAACATTAAATGATGAATTATATATAGCAGTTATATAGTGTACATGTAAATTATCAACTATGGACACCCTAGATTTCTCCAAAAGATTATAAGCAGCTTGAAGTTTTTTGTAACGCTCCCCATCAAAATGAAAACAGGTCTGAAATATTTCTAATAGTGGTTTAGGTTACAAATGAATGTATCAGAAGTCAATATTACCTGTGCCAATACACGATCTAACTGAGCATCTGTATTTTCAAAAGTTTCTTGAATTTTATAAGTCAAAGCAGCTACACAACTGAAATGTCTATATTTCGTAGCAACTTTTTGACATCTTTTGAGTTCTGTTATTGCAGCAACATAATTTTCATTGTTCATCAAAGATTGGCATCTGCTTTCAAAACTATGCTGAAAATGAAATTTCAATGAATTTCCAGAAATAAATCTCAAGAAAACTTGAAAGAAATCAGTATAGTCAAGCAAACTGATACCTACTTATGCATAACTTACCAAATTTTTTATCATGTTCAAAATATTTAACAAATTTTGTGCTATTTTTCGTTTTCGGTAATTAGACAGTATTCCTAAACTTGCACTGAATTGATTTCCTGCAATTTTCAACTCCCTTCTGCTTATTCTACATAATTCTAATGCAGACCTAACCTCTTTAAGAATTTCTGTTACTTTCTCAAATTCGACATTACACCCAGCTTGGTGTTCTAATATCAACTGCAAAACCTTTTTTGAGACAACCTGATGTTGCTGCTTCAAGTTTTTGAAATCATTTTGTATTTGTTCACAATCAAGAACCTCTGGGAGTTTCTAAAAAAGATTTGTGAGAACTTTCTCTAGAAAAATAAAATACAAATTACTTTCAATTCAAATCTGCAGATGTCAAAATCTCCGTCTATTGAAAAATAAGCTGCTTCAATACTTTCCAAAATATCCTGATCAGCAGGCCTATCAACATCTGTAACTGTTTTACTATTGATAGATAGATTTGGAACTTGTGAAAAATGATAATTTGCGTCATTGAAGCCCATTGATGGAATTTTCGGAGGCTGAAAGCCAATAGTTAAAAAATTATTTTTAAAAATATTTCTGGCTGTTTCTCATTATTGACCATAACCTCAAAACCCACACAGTACCTGCTTGTTGATAAGCATAAGAAGTTTTTGTTTAAGTTCATCCATTTTATTGGCCATTATGAATTATGATCACAATTCAATATTGAACCAATATTTCCATTTATAATAATTATTTTTGTTATTTGTTATGACTGCCAATGATTGTCGGATACGTCAATGTCATAAGTCATAACAACTAAGGCTGGATTCAGACAGATCCGAAATCCGATCGTACGGACAATTAGATAGCTTTCTGATTGGTCTAAATTTGAATTTAGACCAATAAGAAAGCTATCTGATCGTCTTACGATCGGATTTCGGATCTGTCTGAATCCAGCCTAAGAAGCAATAAATAACCAATGCTAGCAACATACAAAAGTCAAAAGTGTTTATATTTTTTAGAATTCGAAGAATAGTTGATTGAAGTACAGGGCCGGCGTGTCCTATGAAACAATGAAACAGATGTTCAGGGCGGCACTTTTTCAGGGGCGGCATTTTTAGGTCGACTCAGGAAAATAATTTATAAAAATATATATATATATATATAATCATTTCAAAATTCAAAATCACAATCACCATTCGAAATGAATCGGTAAGAAACGACTTTTTGAATCTACGCCACGAGTGAATATAAGGCGCTGATAACCAACAAACGGTGAGCGGTCGGGTGGACTTGACATCACTGACATCAGCGCGTTGCTAAGTTTCTTAAAATTCGTATAACAGAACAAACTGCAGTTCGAAATAAAAACTAAGAGTGTGCCAGTGCGCGTATAACTAACAGCTTATATGTGATTTACTGATTTATGATTTCTATTGTCTGTTGTAGCAAATAGGCGTAAGTATTATTGAAAAATAGTGTTAGGTATTCATTTAACCATTTCGTCCATTTCGTTAAAACTTAAGATACCTACCTACCTATTGTCTGCTTTTGAATAGCAGTAATTAATGTATTATATTATGCATGTTATTTTAATAGAGTTGCAAATACTATCGAATGAATACTGGAAGCCAAGTAAATGTTATTTAAATGGATATTTATTTACATTTGGACCTAAATAAATCTGAGCATGTCTTTATAATATAAATATGATTTCAAACGTCACCCGTTCACCCTCATGCAGTTCAGACTAGTTAGTTGTGAAATCAGTTTTCAATGTTGCCAAATTTTTCGAAGAATCAATTTTCTAGTGAATTTCATCCACTTCAATGTACAATGTAATATGCAATTTTTGATTCTCAGTCTCGTGTTTCCCGCGAAAAAGCGTTTGCTGTAGACGACTGATAACTGTTCCGGTATCAGTGGCAAGCGGAGAACGATCGTTTTAAAAATTGAAAATAATAAAAAATTATTTAAGATCCACTATGTCACAACAGAGATTGACAGATTTGGCTATGTTGACTATTGAGAAAGACATTGCAAATAGCCTAGATTATGATGATATCATCGACAATTTTGCCAAAGAAAAATCCAGGAAAGTGGATATGTTTTAAGTTTTGAATTCATTTTATATATTTTTTGCATTAAACCAAATGTTCCTTTATTTGTTCCTATTTATCATATAATTTATTTTTATAGCGACTGATTCTAAGATTTCTCAATAGACTCAATTTATTATGTATTTTTTACGGAATATATGATATTTTATTTTTTTAATACATTCAACTTGTTATGTTTTTAACTGAATGTTCCTTGAGTTTATCAATATATTAAATTTTTTATTGATTTTTAACCGAATATTCCTTTAATTTTGAAAATATTTTTTCACTTATTTTGTAATTTTAAAATCAATATCTCATCTAATATATATTTTTCATGTGTTTCATGTGGTTGAATTACACTTCAGCCATAGGGGCGGCGAAAAAAAAAATGTTTCAGGCGCCAAATACCCTAACGCCGGCCCTGTTGAAGTAAATTAATGAAAGAATGTATGCTTTCACGGCTGGAGTTGATACATCGCAAGTTTTTTTGGGGCTTGAGGGCCGTGTCCTGGAATTTTGAGTTCCGGAGCTTTCGGCTGCATATGGTATTTTCAAAAAGAATGCCAAACTGATTGCCCCCAACCAGGGTTGCCATAGCCGGACAATTCCAACAGAAAAGAAGAAGCATTGTGTCTGAACAGAATTTGGAATCCCATTCTGAGAAAATAAAGAATAACTAATGAAATCACGGCAGGTAGTGCGGCAACTAATAATGATGATTATTCCCAGAACCCGACAGAAGTAATTAACACTCCAGACAGCCTGCATCAATATAAATACGCCTGAAGAAATCGAAACATTTAGTCATCGGAAATGAGTAAGTAAGCCTCTGAAGGAGCTGGCCACTCGCGCTAGCGAAACGGTATAGGAAGAAATTTCAAAGAACGACGGCCTTCAAGCCCGAAAAAAAGTAGTTATACTAATAACCTCGGCCGCGAAAGCCTCAACCATTTTGTTTTTCCTGAGGCTTACAAACTTCAAAAATTCAAAGTTAATGTTAACTCCTATCTTCTGTCCCTTGGTTCACACAGTAGTGGTCTTTGAACATTATAGGGCTCCCCTTTCCCGTGAATCTGTGTATAAAACATAATGATAAAGAGTTAAACATTAAACAAGAAATCTCATTGAAATTCCCAATAAAATTTAATACATTTTTCTCTTACCTCACCACACAATAAACGATACTTCCATCTTCGTTCATAAAACACCGACCTTCATAAAAAAGAAATTAAAAATAGTGAACAAACCATGAGTGACCTTGAATAGACAACTTCAATACCAAAATCGCCACGATGACACCGGCAACTTAATTTGAATTCACAATTAGTATAACTACTTCTCTTCGGGCTTGAAGGCCGTCGTTCTTCGGAATTTCTTCCTGACGTTTCGCTAGCGCGAGTGGCCAGCTTCTTCAGAGGCTTATTCATCTCCGATGTCATCGGAGATGAATAAGCCTCTGAAGAAGCTGGCCACTCGCGCTAGCGAAACGTCAGGAAGAAATTCCGAAGAACGACGGCCTTCAAGCCCGAAGAGAAGTAGTTATACTAATAACCTCGGCCGCGAAAGCCTTAACCATTTTGTGAATTCACAATGTTGTATATTGAAAATCAATTATTTTCTCGACTACAAGTTTATTTATAATAACAATCTGACTACGGTGTGCTTACTTGTGCTTACGTATGTAATTTTCACTCCAGTATTCATACAATTTTATACCTACCTAAAAATCATTTGGAACATAACGGTAAACACGATCGTCATTCTAGGCAGTTCAGAATTATTCCTTTTTTTACGAAATCAAGTTTTCACAATATATCATCGTTTGAAATTTTGTTGTCATTCTGATAGATATACCTTCATCCTACCCTATGGTGCAACACTGTTTTTATTGATAACCTATCACCTCTTTTCCCGCTTTTTGTTCGCGTTCAAATTTATTTCAAGTGGACCAATCCTAGAACATAAAATTGCAATGGTGTATTTATAATCAGCAGGGTTTTTGCAGCATGTTGTATCTTTCACTTGTATAGTTGAGAACGCCAAAGAAGGACAGAAACACACTGAATATGCACCATTCATACCAGCTCAAGAAAAACGATATTAGACATTGGACACCCTTATTCAACACTTGTAACGGAAGTTAAACAGTGTGATGTTGGCCAAAAATTTGAGGGAACTGATGAAAGCTGAACTGAACTCTGAGTGGGATTTTCTGAACTCTTGTATCTGGGTATGAATTCCTTTTTATCCTTCAATTCCAGTTTAATAATTAGCAGTCCATATTCCTTACTATTATTAAAATTCCTATGGTTTTCGGTCCTGCCGACTGAAGGTACTTATCCATATACCTTTACCTATTTCCCAGTATACGAAAGGTTCTCACATACAAAAATATAGGTAGATGAAAGAAAAACATGATCATTTTATTTAACTCACGATTGTTTTTATGGTAGGTACCTAATGCTCTGAGAAACTCTAAGCTTACCTAGGTACCTGGGAAAAACAAGCGAATTGCCTGAATTTTATAGAGATTGTTTAGGTTAGTTTTGAAAAGAAATAAGGTAACAGCAGGGCCGCTTACATCGAGAAGTGGTATGTATCTATTTAATACAGTGGTCCAGTGGCGGACCGTCGACAAGAAATCAGAAATTATTCAAATTTGTGGAGGAATAATGAATGCCTATGAAATATTCCATAGTACGAGACTAGGAGGCGATAGACGGAACATATTCTATGTATCTCGTATAAAAAATATTTTATTCACACGGTCTATTGCATGGGTAGGTGTATTTTCAAAAGTAATACGAGTCCTTCAAATTTGTTATATAATTTTTTATTTCCACGGAAACTTTTTCATTTGGCAAAAGTATATGACAATAAACCGCGATTGATAAAACCACGACTCTGAAGGATGAGTGATTTTATCTAATTCGATTTGGTTGAATGCTTTCGCCTCAAAAAAGTTTAAGTGTTTTGCAAATGAAAATTCATCTCATTAAATTTGAAGAACGAGTTGTATTTGGAAAGATTATTTATGGAACAAATCAAAGGAAATCCATTAGTATTTCATTAATAGGAGAAAAGAAGGAAATTTAATTATCAGAAAATGTTCAATTATTGAAAACACAGTTTTTGTAAACGGGTCGGATAGCAGAAACACTTGATGTCTCTTCCAAGTCATTTTTTAATAATACATTGCTTGATGTTGAGCATGTGACAGACGATTTCATATATCAAACAACGATGTAGGCCTTCTATGGTCTAGAAGAGATATGATGCTTACGCGGTGCATATGATATAGATATCTAGGTATTATGATAGCTTAAAGTAAACCTTACTAATGCTTTATAACGATACCAAGAGATGGCCAAAACAATTCGTTGTACAAGGTTGATGATTGCACATTTCTCATGAATTGAAAGTCGTGCTAGAAGGAACATAAAGATATTCGATATGTCGTTGTATGAAGAACGGTTTTGTCTCAAACAAGAAAAAACAAATTGAATTCAACAAAAATTGATCGTACGCCATTTCATTTGAGTTCAGGAAACCCTAAGTATTTGAATCGGTCTACAAGCGACTACAATTTTGACCACGATGTAAGTCGTCGTTTGCCATTTGGTGTGTGAACTTTGAATGTTTATTGAAATGTGACGTTTATGTTACTATCATTTTGACAAAGTGAAAAGTGAATAACCATTAATAATTAATTAATGATAACAATGATAAATAATAATTTCATTAATGATAACTTATATTTTAACCTTGTATACAGATTATAATCTGTCATCGACAAATTTCAATTTGTCAATAAGCCATTGACAGATTCAAATCGGTAAATGGAGATTTTTTTTATCTTTGCAGTGACCTTAATACGCCGTCGTACTAAAACATATAGGTAACTGATAAATATGTACCTACTATAACTAAGAAAGCTGTGGTGTTTTAACAATTATATTTTGGTTCTCAGAAGAAAAATTTGCGCCTCCTCAGCTGCTCATAATAAATTTGATTTTGACACACGCAGCTTATCTTTTTTATCCTACAGCAATTAGTACTTTTCGACAAGTTCTATGAAAAAATTATATTTTTAAAGATGGTTTTTGTTCGAATACTCAGACTTTGCGGTCTATTTTTTTTGTTATGTACAACTATTATAGCCCATACAAATTTCGGAACTATAGAACAAAAGGAACTGGTCTCTGTCTCTCAGGCCATTGAAATATTAAATTTTAGGCCTTAGCGTGCGTTTCTCAGAGGACGCAATTTTATTTTTTTAGTGTATGATTGTGGTAAGAGGTAAATGTGACTTCACGCTGAGGTCTCAATCTGCCTACTCCTCAGGTGTTGTCACAGGGGGCAAGGGTTTGTGACTTGATGGAAGGAGAAGTTTGATGATTTCCATTCCCAGAGACCCAACAGATAACAACGTTTCCCACAAAGCTTTCCTTCCCTACATTAAAGGTGTTACTGATAAAATCAGCCGAATTCTCAAGAAACAGGACATAAAAACGATATTTACAGCCAACAATAAAATCTCCACATTCCTCCGCTCTCCCAAAGATAAAATTGTCAACGAATCACAGGGTATATATGAAATACCATGTTCTGATTGCCATAGAACATATGTAGGCCAGACCAACAGACGTGTGACAAGTAGAGTATACGAACATCAACGTGCTGTCCGAAAATCAGACCCATCTTCAGCTCTGTCCAAACATCATCAAGAGACAGGACACAATATAGACTTTGAGAACACTAAGACCATCGGAACATTTTCATGAAATTTTGTATAATTTTGATTAGAGTTTTACAGAGCTCCGAAGTTGATAGTATTTTCAAATACTCTGTAGGATACATACAAAAATGAATTATTAGGTTCAGTTTTTCACTACCATTTCCTCATTAATGTTATTTTAGAATTTTTTCAACATTGAAAAACTATTGATTAGTCATCGACCCTTTCCAGAAACATAATCATTTTAATAATTTTCTAAATATTTTCTAATCCGAGTGTACTATTACGAGTATACTCTGCAGGTAAGATCATCCCTGAACGGTAACCTGTGCCTTTCTTACCTGCATAAAATTCTCCTGAATGTACACTCGGATTTGAAATTATTTCAAAAACCAATAAGATAAAAAAAGCTTTATGTTGGGGAAAATGATCGATAACTGATCAATAATTTTCTGGTGTTGATTTCTCAGTTATTAATTCCTGATCATAAGCCACATTCTTGGGAACGTTACATATACTTCGGATCAGTAACAGGAAAAGGCAGTTCAAATGAATTATTGTGTTATTCAGGAAACTTTTTATTAGAGGTAAATCACAATAACACCAGGCTAATTGTAATTGACGCCCGCTTCGCTATCAAAGTCAGCATCCCCAGGAGAACAAAATGGATCTGAAGCAAAATTCCAATTTAATACATATGTATTGTTACAAAATCCCCTAACGCTGCCGCTGAGCTTAATAAGCAGAATTCAACGAACTGAACCAACCAGCGCGATCCTGAAAGCGCTGTCGCTCCCCGAGGCAGATTCTCGGAACAGCTGAACGTTTGAGAGGTTTCCGAGCGAAGACTAGATGTTCTAGGCGTTCTAGATTCGAAAGTTCGAGGCGCGAATGGAACATCTGAACTTCTAGATGAATCGATCCGCTTCGATCAGAGTATATATAACGAAAAGCAGATTTCGAGAAGGTTCTCGAACATCAAGGCAAGTTCTTCTAGCATGTGTTATATAAAACTAAAGTACGAATGGAAGAACTGAAAGGGGGACTGAGTAGAGTAGATCTGAAAGAACTAAAAGGAAACCTGAAGAAGGAACTGAAGGGGGACGTCAAGAAAATCGACGAGGTCAATCGGAAAGGGGATGCAGTGAGGGCGGAGATGAAAGCCCTTCTCAAGAACCAAGATCGACGGGACAGGTTTGCCACATTAGGTATTCCCGTGAAACCACCGACTTTTGATGCGGACAGTCCTCTTGGTCTATGTATCATGGACAATCTGAGGCTGCGGCAGAGAATTATGAATGGGGGATTTGCACCCAGAAGAAATGAATGCCAAAAAGAACTAGCTCACGTGCAGGGGTACCATCTCGTACGGAATCACCTGTGAGAACAAGGTCATCCAGGGAGTCCTCAAATTGACGGCAGGAAAACTAGAATTAGCCAGCATATCGGGGTGCATGCTGGCTAGCAATGACAGAGCCCCCAGGGTCATCCATGTTAACAGGCTGAGAAGAACAACTGATATCCTAACCATTGCAGAAAAATTGAATAAAATAGACTATGGACACCGGTGCTGCAGTTAGTTGCCAACGTGCCTCCTGAGGAAATAACAGTTGAGGCAGGCGATATCATTGGAAAATGTGAACCTGTTACATCGGTAACAAACTGCTATTCAAATTCAAATCAAGGGACGAAGGCAGCCTCTAAGAGTGGTATAGCCTCCTCTTGAAAAATATATTGAACACTTATTAGGAGAGGAATTGAAAGCTGCCAAGAATTTTCTCAGGAGTGAAAGTGATATCTATGATTCGACAAAGCAGAAAGAACTAACTTGGTTAAACACAGGATCGATATACTACCAAGAAGAGTTCCATTTGCCAATCAGCAAGAGGTGGAAGAACTTGTTGGCAAGATGACGAGAGACGGAGTGATTGAAGAATCGTCGAGCCGTTGGTCTGCATCTGTTTTGTTAGTTTCCAAGAAGGATGAATCTACGAGATTTTGTGTCGATTACAGGAAATGAATTATGTCATCAAGATGGATAGCTACCTTATACCAAGAATAGACGACACCTTAACAACTTTGGCAGGTTCACGTTGGTTCTCAACATTAGATATGAAAACTGGATATTGGCATTCTCGACTGGGAGTGGACTTTACTAGTTTACTGTTATGCTGTTTGGATTGTGTAACGCCTCAGCAATATTTGAAAGACTGGAACTGGTCCTACGTGGGCTCACTTGGAAGACTTGTCTTGTATACCTCGACAACGTTTTGGTCATGAGAAAGACAGTCGAAGAACATCTGCACAATCGGCAAGAAGTCTTTCAACGATTCAGGGATGCCAACCTCAAACTGAATCTTCAGAAAAGTTCATTGTTCTAGAACGAAGCGGATTTTCCAGGTCACCGAGTTTCATCAGACGGCATCCGAACAGACGAAAGGAAGATACAGGCAATAAGAGATTGACCGAGACCAAAAGATAAACACGAAGGGAGGAGCTTCCTTGGTCTCTGCACCTACTACCGTCGGTTCATGAAAGTATTTGCTAATATTGCGACACCCCTTCATAAGTTGACAGAAGATCGAGTCAAATTCGTATGGTCCGACGAAAGTGAAAGAGCATTTGGGAAATTGAAAGTTGCTTTGTGTTCCAGCCACATTTTAAGTTTCCCACGTCATCGAGGCCTGTTCGTTTTGGACACAGATGCCAGTAATGATGGTATAGGAGCCGTACTGTCACAAGAACAAGATGGCCAGGAAAAAGTAATTGAGTTCTAAAGTACTGACCAAGCTAGACCAAGCTAGAAAGGAATAATTGCGTAACAAGAAAAGAGCTACTGGCAATAATCAAGGCTGTAGACCACTTCTACAAATACCTGTACGGAAGAGAGTTCCTCATATTGGAACCGATCATGCAGCTGTGAAATGGTTGCTCGAGATTAAGACTCCTGAAGAAAAAGTGGCAAGATTAAATTGTGCAGTCAAACCAGTATCACTTCAAGATAAGACTTCGACCAGAACGATTACATAACAACGCAGATGCCTTGTCCAGAAGACCTCGTTCGGATGCTTGTAAGCACTGTGAGCGAATTGAACGTCGTGAAGGAATCAACCAAGTGAGTTTGATGGTAGACGACAATTGAACCACAACAAAAATGAGATAAGACCAGGAGAGTGATCCAAACGTTGCCGACTTTTTGAAATGGAAGGAAAATGGAGCGGAAACACCCACCTGAAAGAACATCTCTGATCGATCACCAACGCTCAAGGCATTGTGGTCACAATGGAATTCCTTGATTGTTGAGAATGGCCTATTGAAGAGAGCTTGGGAATCAGCCGATGGCAAGAAAGTGAGTTCCCAACTGGTTGTGCCTATGTCGATAATAGATGATGTATTGGAAGAGATTCTTGGTGGTGAATCAGGTGGACATCTAGGAGTTAACAAGACCTTGGATAAAATACGGCAAAGGTTTTACTGGGTCCAGTGTCGAAAAGATGTCGAGAGATGGTGTCGAAGATGCCCAAAATGCGAAGCAAGCAAAGGTCCTAGAACAAGATCAAGAGGCAAGATGAAACAATACAATGGTGATGCTCCCTTCGAACGAATCGTTATCGATGTAGCTGAACCTTTTCCGTTGACGAATGATGGCAACAAATGCATACCCGTTTCCATGGACTACTTCAGTAAATGGGTTGAAGCTTATACCTTGCCTAATCAAGAAGCATCCACAGTTGCAAAAGCTCTGATTGACAACATGTTTGCAAGGTTCGGAGTGCCAATGGAGCTACATTCCGATCAAGGAAGAAATTTTGAATCGAACTTCGAAATCCAGAACAACTGCCTTCCACCCACGCTCTGATTGCATGGTCGAGAAGTAGTAGAAGAGCATCAAACCGACTGGGATCGACATCTTCAAGTATTGTTGATGGCCTACCGGGCAGCTGTGCAGTATTCCACAAAGCTCACCCCAGCCAGTATCACCTTAGGAAGAGATCTTCGTTTGCTCTGTGACTTGGTGTTCGGATCCCCAAGTACTGAGGGAAAAGAGGTACAGGATTATGCAGACGAACTGCAGCCTGAGAGGAATCTAAACGTTTCAGATTCAAAAGTTTCAGGCGCGAATGGAACATCTAAACTTCTAGATAAATTGATCTGCATTGATCAGAGTATAAATAGAGAAGCAACCATCGAAACGGGAGTTTCTAGTAGAGATACTTTTAGTAAAGAGCATTGGATAGTCTAGCTGAGCAGTTTAAGTGTTGAGTGTATTATATTGTGATAAAGAGTTATAATAAAAGTAGTTTTTAGTGTTGTTTGAAGTTTCGATAAACGAACCCAAGGAAATCTCGTAACAATATCTTACAATATAAAGTATTGATCCCTGCAATCTTCTTTCTGAAAAATTGGTTGAGTCCTATTTATCGGACCTATAAAGAAACTCTTCATTCATCCTAATGAGGTTTGTAATGAGTTGAGGTGATGAAACCTGTTGCAAGGTTGTAATGGATTTTTTGGTCGAACAATAAAAAATTAAAGGTTTGATTGATCAAAAAAAAGTTGTCTTGTGACAGATAATAGATATATTGAATGTGGAATAGTAAAATCAAAAACTAAAAATTGATAAATATGAATTCATATGAATAAATGTTGAAATATGAGTGTACTCACGATGCTTCGATAGCTGGTATCCGCAATCGTCGTCGGATGATGAGCCAAAAAGCAAGTGTTCCGCGTGAATCCAAAAATATTACGAGCTTTTCGGTATCATATTACTCATTCCTCCTACAGATATCATAAATATATATAATACAGCCCTTGAAAATTCCTCAAATTTCGTCATTTTCCGGTTTGAATTTTTTCAATTAAATTTCTGAAATAATAATTAAAGACCAACTCTCAAATGATTTTGAATCGAATAGGGATATCTTATGCATGGAGAGAATGCCACAGAGGACTTGTTATAGATTGGAAGGATCAGAACTTCTCATGAAAGAGTGTAAGGTGAGCATGCCACCAAGATCCAACTCACCTGCCAGTATGCCGCCAAGTTCGCGATCACCTGCGAGGGCAAGATCACCAAGGCTTATCCGTGTCAACAGAAGAACAAGCGATACCAAACCATTCTGGGAAACTTAAATGAAATAGACGTTATTTGCACCATAGAACCGGTGCTGCAGTTTCTTTGGTGCGCAGTGACATCCTTCGGCCTGAAAGCGTGAAGCCTTTTTCTTCCAACTCCGTACTTCGAACAGTCACTGGTGAAATACACCCAATCGAGGGTAGGCTCAGATTTCACTTCTTCTCGGTCGACAATTACAGATTCAGTGTACGTCGCACACATAGAGTATGAATTCATACTAGGAATGGATTTGATCAGTCACTATGGATTTTCATTCGACATTGAGGAGAAAATCATGAACTTTGGTTGAGATCTGTTCTTACAACTCCGGGACAGAATACGGTTCCTGCGAAACCTAGCCAAAACCACAAGAATTTCTGCATTATCGAAGAAAGTGGATCGTGCTTCATCTATAATAACCCTGAATGCAGAGTCCAGCCATTCGGTTTTCGCACGAGCACGGGAGAAGACAAACAAGCCATTCCTGTGAGAGCCGCCAAACGTTGTATCCGAAGTAAAAGTGATATCTCTGACTAAATTGGTCAAACAGAAGATCGACAAGAAGAGTTCCATTCATTAGGCAACAAGTGGTGGAAGATTAGATTAGATTACTTGTATTTCTTTAAGACAATAATAACACTGTATCGGAAACGACAAAATTTTCAAAAAATACACCGAAACAAACTTCATCTCAGAAACGAGAAACAATACAGAATATATAGAATATACATAAATATATATAAAAACATATATACATATACATACATAGACACATACACACTACAGTACTGGACAATTGAAGAAATCCTAGACAGAATAAAAACAATTTTGTGCCAAAAAAGTTTTAAGGCACGTCTTGAATATTTTAAGCGTCATACTTGATTTGATATCTTCAGATAGATGATTGAAAATACGTGGTCTAATATAGTTAGGCGCATTTTGGGTTATCTTGTATTCTCCAATATGTGCGCAAATTAAGCCCTTCTGGCGGGTATTCATGTTTTGAATGTCTTCCTTGAACTTAAAAGAGGATGTGTTGCAATGAATATAACATGCAATTCCAAATACGTACAAAACAGTGAGAGTCACAATATTGCTTGAATTAAAAGTCACTTCGCAGGTTTCTCTATGAGTGATGTTGAAAATGCACCTCAGAATTGTCTTTTGTGCAATAAATACATCTTTTGACTTGGTAGAAATGCCCACAATAAGCAGATTCTATATCGGAGACGAGATTCAATTTGTGCATAGTAGATATTCACAAGCTGGCCAACATCTAGTACTGTTTTCAAGTTCTTTACACAGTCTCACAGTGTGACACCCAGTTGACGTGTTTATCAAAGAGAATGCCAAGAAATTAAACTATATCGGAATCAGATATGACTGAATTATTGAAATGAAAAATTGAAAAATGACGTGGTATGCAGGATTCAACGAAGCCCTAGAGTAAAAAGGTTGTTCACCTAGCTAAAGAGACTCGAACGTTACAATGGGGAGAAACGGGACGATCGAAATTGAGAGGGGGATAATGTTATGGAATTCCCCAACGCCGCCGCTGAGCATTATAAACATAATTCCACGAAAGGATCTGTACCTGTCCTTATCGGCGGATCTAGATAACGGGAATATTCCCGACGTCGAAGGCGTTGAATTGCGAAAGTTCCAGGCGCTAATGGAATCTCTAGAGAAATTGATCCTGTCCGATCAGACTATATCATAAGAATACATTTCCTCGGGTAGCGGCAGTTTCTAGTAGGAGTATTGACAGAAAGTCGAACTCATTGGAGCTTAGTGGATATTCTAAGTTGTATGCAGTTTTTTTGTAAGGAGTGTTGGATGTTCAAGACAGTTAAGAAGTCTAAGTGTTTTGGAAGCGATTTAAAGTCAGTGCAGTAGTTGTATTTATAAAGTTAATAAAAATAGTTGAGTATGATTTTAGTGAACGAACCCAAGAAATATCGTAACAATATCGTGGTCTGATACATTCAATTTCTTTCCCTGAGGTCACCAACAACATGCAGCTGATGTATTCGGTATTCAGAGTTATAGAGATGACTGCAGAAATGCTCTCCGACATCCGAAAATTTCATCTCATTTTTTGCACACATTATATACTGCAATTTCATTCATAAAAATAAATGACGGAAAAATTATTGGCACGCAGATATACATAGGTACTTATCACACCAGAGGCTGAAAAAATATTTAGTACCTGAATTTCAAGATTTTGGAGAATATCGAAAATTTGCGTTATTTTACAAAAATGAATACCAACCGAATAAATGATTGAAATAGTCAAATCTGGTAATACACTACTCGTTCTGCCAACACTGAGCCATATATTAAGCACAGGAAAAAGATTGGGGTTTGCCGATATTAGTGGGGATGTTAACGACCAAATATAGCTTTAACCTTGCAAAAAACGATTAAGAAACGCCACATTGTATGAATTTTCTATTTACCCCTTAGCTCATTTTTGGGGTAGTTGCCACCGAATCCCCCCGGGCAACTACCCATCCTCACCCCCTTTGAAAATATTTCACCCCTCAACTTGAAACAGCTGTAACTTGGCAACCATGGTGATAGAATGATGCGGTTTGTTTTAAAATGATGAGAATCGATCATTTACTCATAGTTAAATCTTTTCGAGGGTCCTCGGGGCCCCAAGAGGTCAGGGGGTGTTCCTCATGTCAAAAAATATATTTCAATTTGCTCAAAATCAACAGGCTTCGTTTTATTCGCCTTGCCGTGTCTAGTAGCTTGTTTAGTACGTGGTCTCCCTGTGGGGCATGATAACCTAATAACCAGATCTCAGGAACGGAGAGTTACCAACGTATGGTTGCCTGAAATGGGCTCTTTCTCTGCATGTCCATTGACTATTGTTACATATTTTTTAGATTGATATTTGACGTTGAAAAACTAAGGAAAAACTCGTGAATTTTGTATATTTAAATTCGCACCTCTTTCCACACGCAATAGCTTTTTATATGCAGCCCGTTGCCCGACACTCAGTAGCCACCCTTGGAGCTTCGTTTTCAGCCTCAATCTCCAAGCGATGGAAGCTCTTGCATCGGCTCCATAGCGCGAAGCGTATGGTAGAATAATGCAACACAAAACACGTGTATTCTGAATGAGCCATTACCTAACAGCTGTCAATTACGTAATGAACGGTTTGAAATAGTGGGAATAGAAAAAAATTATCAACGATTGAAAAGAGTCGGTGGCAACTTTCTGGAGTATTTTTCGTAGTAGTTAATTTATGCAAAGAGATCTATATTCATGAAAGGAATTATGTATTAGATAACAACAATTTCAGAGCAGATTTCGGTCTTGCAGACCCAACGCGTTCCTTTTTGTAAGTATTTTTTCTATATATCTGAAATAATTTCATCCCTATTTTTGGATTCAAAGCTTCAATTTCATTGAAAAAAATCTATATTTCTCACATGATAATGGACGAAAAAGAAATTGAGAGATTGACTCGGTTGTTTGAAGAATATAATTTTTCAAAAATTACAAATATGGTTTCCAATGCCCGTTAGGAGAAACAACTTCTCCCATTTTTCAATTCTTTTACATGTATGATTGATCATATCTTTTAATTAAAGTTTTATATTATATTTGTACCATTAGGTCGATGTGTTTGTAATATGTTGTCCTTCATGTTTTTATTAAAAAAGCATTATTAACCTCACATTCAGTTCCTGATGAAGAGCCAATAAAGACTCGAAAGCTTGAACAGAATAAAGAGTTCACTTTTTCCAATTCCTTGTTGACTGCACACCCGAATATTAAAAGGATTCTTCTATATATATATATATATATATGCAAGATGAATTTTTCTGGGTTTTTTATCCGTTAGGTATCTTCTGATTTGTTCGACGTTTCGAATTCCATTTTGAATTCATTCTCAAGAACTGTGAGACGAATATCTGTCCATACCGTCCTGGTCAATCACTCCCCTTACGAAGTAACCAAGCAAGAGTAAGCAAAGACTTCAATTGTCTGTTCCCCATGGAAACTGGTATTTATAATGATTCTCCTCAGTTATTATCCGACTAGGTCCGATATTAAGGTTGTATCCTGCCCATCCAGGTATTATGTAGAAATTGATGTTTTCACGGATCTTCGATATGCAAGATGAATTTTTCTGGGTTTTTTATCCGTTAGGTATCTTCTGATTTGTTCGACGTTTCGAATTCCATTTTGAATTCATTCTCAAGAACTGTGAGACGAATATCTGTCCATACCGTCCTGGTCAATCACTCCCCTTACGAAGTAACCAAGCAAGAGTAAGCAAAGACTTCAATTATTGTCTGTTCCCCATGGAAACTGGTATTTATAATGATTCTCCTCAGTTATTATCCGACTAGGTCCGATATTAAGGTTGTATCCTGCCCATCCAGGTATTATGTAGAAATTGATGTTTTCACGGATCTTCGATATGCAAGATGAATTTTTCTGGGTTTTTTATCCGTTAGGTATCTTCTGATTTGTTCGACGTTTCGAATTCCATTTTGAATTCATTCTCAAGAACTGTGAGACGAATATCTGTCCATACCGTCCTGGTCAATCACTCCCCTTACGAAGTAACCAAGCAAGAGTAAGCAAAGACTTCAATTGTCTGTTCCCCATGGAAACTGGTATTTATAATGATTCTCCTCAGTTATTATCCGACTAGGTCCGATATTAAGGTTGTATCCTGCCCATCCAGGGTTTATGTAGAAATTGATGTTTTCACGGATCTTCGATATGCAAGATGAATTTTTCTGGGTTTTTTATCCGTTAGGTATCTTCTGATTTGTTCGACGTTTCGAATTCCATTTTGAATTCATTCTCAAGAACTGTGAGACGAATATCTGTCCATACCGTCCTGGTCAATCACTCCCCTTACGAAGTAACCAAGCAAGAGTAAGCAAAGACTTCAATTGTCTGTTCCCCATGGAAACTGGTATTTATAATGATTCTCCTCAGTTATTATCCGACTAGGTCCGATATTAAGGTTGTATCCTGCCCATCCAGGTATTATGTAGAAATTGATGTTTTCACGGATCTTCGATATGCAAGATGAATTTTTCTGGGTTTTTTATCCGTTAGGTATCTTCTGATTTGTTCGACGTTTCGAATTCCATTTTGAATTCATTCTCAAGAACTGTGAGACGAATATCTGTCCATACCGTCCTGGTCAATCACTCCCCTTACGAAGTAACCAAGCAAGAGTAAGCAAAGACTTCAATTGTCTGTTCCCCATGGAAACTGGTATTTATAATGATTCTCCTCAGTTATTATCCGACTAGGTCCGATATTAAGGTTGTATCCTGCCCATCCAGGTATTATGTAGAAATTGATGTTTTCACGGATCTTCGATATGCAAGATGAATTTTTCTGGGTTTTTTATCCGTTAGGTATCTTCTGATTTGTTCGACGTTTCGAATTCCATTTTGAATTCATTCTCAAGAACTGTGAGACGAATATCTGTCCATACCGTCCTGGTCAATCACTCCCCTTACGAAGTAACCAAGCAAGAGTAAGCAAAGACTTCAATTGTCTGTTCCCCATGGAAACTGGTATTTATAATGATTCTCCTCAGTTATTATCCGACTAGGTCCGATATTAAGGTTGTATCCTGCCCATCCAGGTATTATGTAGAAATTGATGTTTTCACGGATCTTCGATATGCAAGATGAATTTTTCTGGGTTTTTTATCCGTTAGGTATCTTCTGATTTGTTCGACGTTTCGAATTCCATGGAGAACAGACAATTGAAGTCTTTGCTTACTCTTGCTTGGTTACTTCGTAAGGGGAGTGATTGACCAGGACGGTATGGACAGATATTCGTCTCACAGTTCTTGAGAATGAATTCAAAATGGAATTCGAAACGTCGAACAAATCAGAAGATACCTAACGGATAAAAAACCCAGAAAAATTCATCTTGCATATCGAAGATCCGTGAAAACATCAATTTCTACATAATACCTGGATGGGCAGGATACAACCTTAATATCGGACCTAGTCGGATAATAACTGAGGAGAATCATTATAAATACCAGTTTCCATGGGGAACAGACAATTGAAGTCTTTGCTTACTCTTGCTTGGTTACTTCGTAAGGGGAGTGATTGACCAGGACGGTATGGACAGATATTCGTCTCACAGTTCTTGAGAATGAATTCAAAATGGAATTCGAAACGTCGAACAAATCAGAAGATACCTAACGGATAAAAAACCCAGAAAAATTCATCTTGCATATCGAAGATCCGTGAAAACATCAATTTCTACATAATACCTGGATGGGCAGGATACAACCTTAATATCGGACCTAGTCGGATAATAACTGAGGAGAATCATTATAAATACCAGTTTCCATGGGGAACAGACAATTGAAGTCTTTGCTTACTCTTGCTTGGTTACTTCGTAAGGGGAGTGATTGACCAGGACGGTATGGACAGATATTCGTCTCACAGTTCTTGAGAATGAATTCAAAATGGAATTCGAAACGTCGAACAAATCAGAAGATACCTAACGGATAAAAAACCCAGAAAAATTCATCTTGCATATCGAAGATCCGTGAAAACATCAATTTATACATATATATATATATATATATATATATATATATATATATATATATATATATATATATATATATATATCGAAAGTATAATCCATCGATATAAAAACAAGTCTGATGCAAGACCAACAGATATTTTAGAAATGCGTGCAGTTATTGGGCTTCTTTATCTAGCCGGTGTTTATCATGGAGGCCGAACCTCAATTTTTGAATTTTGGTCCAAGGATGGTACGTAGAGATCTTTCCGGCAACAATTACTTTTTACAATTCGACCAAATGCGGAGTTGATACAGTTGACCAACTTTCTGCTAAATATAATGTTGCGAGAAATACACTTAGGTGGCCCATGGTAGTTTTATATGGGCTCTTCAATGTTGCTGGTATAAACGCCATGGTTATATACAGGAGTAATTCAAATGGTACCAATTCAAAAATTGAAAGAAGAATTTTCCTGAAACAACTTGGTACTGAACTTCTGATGGAATACATGAAGAGCAGAGTGAACTCCCAATATCTGCCAAGAGAAATTCGACAGCTAGCAGCTAGATTTAGTGGTACTGTGTTGGTTGAGCGTGTCGAAAATGAACAAAATAAACGTGGAAGATGTGCCTTCTGTAAAGATCGGAAAACAAAATATACATGCCGGTTCTGTAAAAAATATATATGCCTAGAAAATTCTGTATCTGTTTGTCAAGTATGTACTGCAAATTTTTCGGAATGATTGTTAAACATAGTGTTTAGTGCAACGATACCAAAAATGCATACTGTTTTTATTTTAATTCGATTTTTTTTATGTTTTGAAAATATGACATTATTTTCCTTTCATTTCATACCTATTTGTCCATATAAATGATTTATGTAACACTTTATTAGAAATAAAAATTCATTTAGAGAATTTGATTATTCTCGTTTTGGGTATATCAGACCCAAGGCGTTCTTTGATGTAAAAATTAATGACGCGTCTGGTGCAGGGTTAATATGAATGCATATTATTCGAGTTATTCTATATTGGGTAATATTCTAGATTCTAGATGCTATAAAAAACTAGCAGTGAATTCATTTCCATGGGTTTCACCACCCATTTCTCTCATGAAACCCCTATAATATTATCGTTCGTGGGTTACTTGAAAATAAGAAAGTCTCCGGGTAAAAATCCATGCCAGTTAGGTACTCCTTGTAAGAAAGTCTCGAAATTCGACATCAAATGTAACTAGAAAACATCGTTCAGATTTGAAAATTCAAAAAGCGTTAAGCCAGTTGACCTGAATACTTTCGCAAACCATATGTGCTTTCTTCATTTTTGTATGCTTTCAATAATTAAATTCCGCCATAACAATTAATTTAAAGTGGCGTAATTTCTTTCAATTGGCGGTAATTAGGAAGGCAAACGAGAGCGAAATAAAAATTATAAAATATCTGCGCTCATGTATGCATTCCAGTATAAATGTTAATTAGCATTGTTAATTTCAATTTTTTTTTTCTCTTTCTCTTTATTCACAGTGCGTTTCATGTACTTGATGAACGAAGCGTGAATTTCAAAAGGAAATGAATTATTCAACTAGATATGGCCATATACATATTAATGCGTATAATACTGACTCGAAATTGAAGTTCAAGTAACATCTTTCAATATATAATAACCCGATATTAACGCTTTTCTGTCTTTCTGACATTATTACCAGGTCAACCACAAATATTTTCGAACAGTTCCAGTACAGGAGATATTTGGAACGCCGTTAACGTTGTGCGAGAAAAGTTACTGAAAATAATATAACTGTTCCTAAAAGTTACAGTTATTTCGAAAAATTTTTACTTTCAGATGTCTCGTCGCGACGTTACGAAAAATAATAAGAAAAATGCTTTCGTTATGAGTTAATCAGCCATTTATATAAGTCGAATAACAGCAGCTATTTTTTTAAATGAGTTTTTGCGTTGTAGGTATGCACATCCAGTTCATCATGAAACATTATCAAAATTGTTTTATTATCATTGACTAAGGATCTATTTTTTGATTTCTATTTAATAAATTTTGTGAGGTGGCAATCAAATCAATTCAGCTCAGTAGCTGTGGACATGATTCCTATCAAATTTAAATAATTCCCAGAATTCTAACCTTGTTGTCCAGTTGATATCCCTGGATTTTCTATCACTTTTCAAACAGAATTTTCAGCCAGTAGATGAGAAATAAAGGAGAAGGAAACAAAAAGTTAGCCGAAATGTGCAGAATCTTCGAATCCTGACTTGTAGGTACCTGCAGGATATGACAAGACGTTTTATGTTTGCTCGGAAAACTTTTATGTAGTATTTTTCATTCATTTTGTCACATTTTATTCATTCGTTTCAGTTGGATTCCCTACTATATGAGGTTTTGCCTATAAACTCAAATGCATTCTTTTGAACCATTTACGCGACCAGAATAAAATTTATTGAAAAAAGGTTTTTCGAAATTCATAACTTTCATTTAAGAATTAAAATCAATACTTGTACTTCAATAAATATTTTTCGAAAAAAAAGTAGGTCAAAAATGACTGAATACTTTCAAGAATAAAGCACCTTTATCTCAGGAAATACAACAAAATGTCATTTAGAAAAGTAGTTGAGAACTTTGAAAAATATTGTAACACTCTTATGACATATTTCTTTATTCTAGAACAATTCTTCACAAATTGATGGGGTTATTATTTGTTAGGTAGCCGCCAACGTCATATTTTTTGAACGATGAAATTGGAACGTTTGGTCTAAAAGTTGAAACTTAGAGACTTAGAAACGTAGAGATCAATTACCCTAACACCAAACTGATATTATTTGCACTCGACGTGCGTTTGGCTAACAAGATTGGCATCTTCAGGAGAAGAAAATTGATACTCATCATAACGCTGTTGAATCTGCTTGTTATCGAGTATATTAATATATGGAGGATTCAACATTGGTGATAGAAATATCAGTTGATAATGAGGAAAATACTTATTTGGTTATTGTGGTTTGCTCAACGTTACGCCTATGTAAGAAATAATGAAATCGGGTGCTTTATTATGATTTTGAAGTTGTCCTGTGATTTTCAGCTCATGTTTTCACTGCAATATAGGTAGGTTGAGGTTGAAAAATGAGGTTTTTTTAATTGCTTACCCATCCTGATGAATTCAGAAAGAGAAATGAGAAAGTTGTGTGTTTCTTCATCAAATAAAGGTTGTCCTGTATTTTCTAGCATATGATTCCATTTTAAAAAAGTAGGTCGGAATAAATCCGGATTTTTCGATTAGCATACCGTTTTTGATAAATTATATTAGGTTGGTTAGAGTTGGGTGCTTTTTCATTTTATTACGGATGTCCCGTATTTTGAAGCTCATGTTTTCACTCCGTTGTTGATTAGATCCAATCAGGAGTTTTGAATGTTAATTCACCTAATTTGTGTAACCTGAAAGATTTCTGCTTTCACCTAAATGACAGAACAGCGGTAATTTTATTCCAGTTGGGAGTGAAGATACTGATTCTCAATTGACTTTGACGTCAATCTGACGTACAATGCTATTTTGAATAGTGTGAAGCATACAATTTGCATTATTTCGACAAAACGGTTCTTTGTTAGTAATGAGCTGAATTTTATCCGGGAAGTGGATGAGGACCAAATTTTCTCATGAAAAATGCTCGGAAAAGTACGGAAGCGCAGAAGGGCCAAACCTTTTCCATTTTAATTTTTTTTTTAATTCCGACTTTTATCTCGAAATTTCGACTTTTATCTCGGAATTTCGACTTAAATGTCGAAATTTCGACTTTTTTCTGGGGATTCCGACTTTGGAGTCAGAGATATAATTCCACCACAGATTCTCACCATCAAACTTATGAAATTCATCTTATCAATTACAAATAACATGCTTTTCGAAGTTAAGGGGGCCGTGTCCCCGCATCCCCCCTTGGATGCGCCAGTGAAGAAACGTTGCATTTGGACTACACTGCCTAAGCGTTTAGTCCTGATATGTACAATATGTACATACAATTTATACAGTGCATTTCTTTAATGTCCCCCCTTCCTTTTATTTTTTGAACGGGTCAACTCAGAAAATTGAAACTTGAGATAATGAAATTGATGTATGAATGCTATATTTTGGAGTAAAATTTACACATGAAAAGTTCAAGATGGCGACTGGGCGCCATCTGGAGAAAAAAAATCAAACGGAAAGGGGGGTCTTGTGATACATCACTTTGAAGTTCCTGACGAATACTTTACAACCCTAGAATATGAATTCGATATCTTTACCAACTACAAAATGGCGGAACATTTAATAATGACCTGCACACATTGACGTTTGACTTCATAAGTTGAGGAAATAAGCTGAGCTCAGTTCAGAAGATGCTGCCTTAAACGTCTTGAGATAAGAACAGCCTATCCGATATTTCACGTCGAAAATTTTCTAACTCAGCAACGTCGGTGTTTTCACAAATATTTAGTTATTCCCCGCCGTATACATTCGATATTGAAGCAGGTTCAGTTTCGTACACCTTCTGCTCCAAATAGCCCCATAAAAAAAGTCTGAAGGTGTCAAATCTGGCAAGCGGGCTGGCCATTCCATAGTATATCAATGGCCAATACAACGACTATGGAAAGTATTTCCCAAATAGTTTCTTACTTGTTTGGAGTTATGTGGTATGTGTATCCATATCGAATTCATTAGGATTCACTTCGACGATTGCGGTGATTAGCGGATCAACAGTAGTTGCCAGCACATTCAAATACAATTCCCCTGTTGAATATTGTTCAACTGACCATTTTGGAGATAGTTTACGTGGTATCCATCTACTTTTGAAATCGGAAACTGAATGAGAATATTTCAACTGAACAATATGATGTTCGTTTCACTGTCATTTTTGTCTTTTGTTATAAACAAAAAATAACCATTCACAACTTATCGGGTTGTTGGGATTGCCATATGACAGAGAAAAACCAATATTTCTAGAAATATCGATATTAATGTGTTTCTTTTGAGGCCATTATTAAATGTTCCGCCATTTTCTAGTTGGTAAAGATATCGACTTCATATTCTAGGGTTGTGAAGTATTCGTCAGGAGCTTCAAAATGATGTATCACAAGACCCCCCTTTCCGTTAAATTTTTTTTCTCTAGATGGCGCCCAGTCGCCATCTTGAACTTTTCATGTGTAAATTTTACTCCAAAATATAGCATTCATACATCAATTTCATTATCTCAAGTTTCAATTTTCTGAGGTGACCCGTTCAAAAAATAAAAGGGAGGGGGGACATTAAGGAAATGCACTGTATAGATTGTATGTACATACTGTACATAATAATAATAATAATAATAATAAATGGACTTTTATTGGGCGAAGTTTAGTTATAAAAACTATTCTTACACTTAACCCGTACATATCAGGACTAAACGCTTAGGCAGTGTAGTCCAAATGCAACGTTTCTACACTGGCGCATCCAAGGGGGGATGCGGGGACACGGCTCCATTAAACTTCGAAAAGCATGTTATTTGTAATTGATAAGTTTGAATTTCATAAGTTTGATGGTGAGAATCTGTGGTGGAATCATATCTCTGACTCCAAAGTCGAAATTCCGAGATGAAAGTCGAAATTTCGAGATAAAAGTCGAAATTTCGACATAAAAGTCGAAATTCCGAGATAAAAGTCGAAATTCCGAGATAAAAGTCGAAATTTCGAGATAAAAGTCGAAATTTCGAGATAAAAGTCGAAATTTCGAGATAAAAGTCGAAATTTCGAGATAAAAGTCGGAATTTAAAAAAAAATAAAAAAGGAAAATGTTTGGCCCTTCTGCGCTTCCGTAGAAAAGTTATCATATTTTCGAAAATAACTAAGTGATTATTCATACTTGGGTCGAGTGAATCAAACAACTAAACTATGAAAATCTCCCTCGGAACTGAATTTCCAACCCAGGTTTTGTGTGAAGGGTAGGTTTTTTGATTTTATAATGCCATTGAAAATATAATAATTTTTCAAATTTTTCATATTTCATATCATTATCGCTGCGGTATTAGAAAGATCATATCATCGTGAAAACATCGCAGATACTTGTCAATCCGATGTAACTGCGATATCCTTGACTTAGAATGTCAACGTCGACCACCAAATAAAATTGAGTTTTTTTTTAATTCAAGAAATGAATGAAACAAGATTAGAAGAATCACTACAATATCTTGAAGTTTAATCTTTTTATAATTTCCAGTGGAAGCTTCAGTTCCGAATGGTCATTCACCCCTATCACAAAACAATTATTTCTCTTCAGCTCAGTCTCATATCTCCCTGCTGTCTTCAGTAGATGCGTCATTGATTGTGAAAGGTATTTGATTAGGAAATAGTGGGCGAGGCTACAAGACGGGATGAACAGAAGCTGGTTGTAAGCGCAAGATTTCGATTTTCCGAAATTACTTCGCGCTTTTGAGAGGTTATGTTGCACCCCTGAGCGTGCTCACTTCGTTCGTCCCACCACTCCGTCTTTGTTCAATATTTGGGTAGTTGTTAATTGGTCTGAACACCGAATTGATACTACCATATCCTTCCGAGGAAATGATTCTCATCTCATGAAGATGCATAATTTTTTAAAACACGAGTATTTTTATGGCAATTTAGTTTTTAGGATCTTTTTTCGGATGTTTCTTCTCCAAATCGATAAGACAACTTTTCAAAGGAATAAAAGAAGCAATATAAAAAACAGGCAACACTATTGATATGTGTATATCATTCATAGATATTTGCTTCAGAATAAGGAACGGTCTAAAACGGAAAAAAACAACTACGCTCCTAACCTTATGGCACAATGAACGTTGAAACACTTTTTTATTGAAAAAGGAAACACGAAGTCATCTCCACAAAATATTTAATCCTTACAGGAAAAATGTCCAAGTTAAGACATGTTTCGAACATATATATGTTCATCTTCAGTTAGGTACAAAAATCGAGCTGAAATAGAGTTAACAATGAGAAAACAGTAGAAGTGATTTTTTACATGATACTTACGAAAGTTGGGAGATCAAAAAATAACAAACTACATATTAAGTATCATTAAACTACTATCAAGAACCCCAAAGCCCATTTGAATTGAATTGATAACCTTCATGGGAAATTTCAACATAACATCTGGATTGAATGATATTTTTAGTGCTGATTACTTACTAGGTTCTCTCCCTCTCTCAGGTAATAGGTATACCGATTGTATACGGATTCTGATTCGTTCCTATATCTCTTTTGCCTCTCCTTGCATTCACGACATTTTCACAGGTGTATAATAGCATGGTGAAGTATTTTGGATTGATTGTCTCGAAATAATTTTTTGTAGCATATTTCGTTTTTTCAGCGCCAATTTAGGAACTTCAAATGGAACGCCGAATACTCACATAAAATGTTGGTTACTGCGAGTTACAGAAGGCAAAGATCACTGAAAAAATTTTGCTTTGCTCAGGAAATCAAATCAGTGCCTTGGCTTTCTCAATCAACCTTATTTCAAAAATTATTCGACGGAGATCTCATTTTATGTAATAAATGTTTTTCAAAGACACTACCCTCGTTCATTATATCATTCAGAAAAAATATTGTTTTACCAGCATTGTGATACTAAGGATGGATTCATGGATCATTAATTTTCAACTTTCACTTTACTTTCATCATTTTCACTAGGAAAATAAAGGGTTTTTATTACGCATGCGTATTAATCAGAAATGGGATTGGATGAATAGTTGGTTGTTTTGAAATTTTCTGCTTTCATTGGTGGGTCGAAGTTTTCTAGTTTTATTCTCATTCGTCATCACTTGGATATGAGTTGGATTTTGTAGTCGCAGTGAAAGTGTAAAAGTTGGTGCATAAAATGTTCCATTGAAAATAGACGTTCATCTTTCAAAGTGAAAGCGGAAGTGAAAATTGATGTTGCATAAATCCACCCAAGGAACATCGAAACTAACTTGCAAAATCATGAAAATCGAAGTGCGTGCTATGAGGTGGCCCGTGAGACTATCAAATTCAACAGCTATATTTTTACCAAAATAGGATAGGTATCAATATGAAAGTTGATATGCTGAATCCAAAACTCTTTACATATATCCAATTTTGAGGCAATCGATCCAAATTATATCACCTTATAAACAAGCAAAGTTCTCTCAAAACGATACTAGGAAAGAAAAAAAATGTTTATATATAAGGATTTCACTGATGTAACTGTAATTGAACTTGCACTAAAAATAATTGGAACAGGTAATATCTCCTGAAATATATAACTATATGTTGAGTAACGTTAATTAAACCATATATGAAGTTGAGACCAGATAATTCCGTACACGTTAATAACGATAATAATTATAAAAAAACACACTAAAAGAAAACTACAGTTTCGGCGAATGGGTTGGCGCTGTGGTTGTGTACCCGGCTTCTGACCGGGAGGTCTGCAAAACACGTGTTTTGCTATACAGAAGCGTCCCCAAGTAAGAATAAATAATTATTATCCAATGAAGCCATTGTACCTATAGCGAAACAGGTGTCGCAGTTTTGTAAACCAGTTTTTAGTGAGAATCGTCAAGATAACTGCATTAATTTTTTTATCAAGTATCGGCCAGTTCGATTCAAATAATATTCATTGTAATAGACCGCGGGAATATCTGACAGACGACAGTATAAATGATAGTTGTAAATCCAGCCTGCTGGACAAACAAACGGATCTACAAATGCTTATTGTGCATTTGTGTCATATTTCAAAATATTTTTTCTCGATAATAACTCAATTTTAAGCGATTGTGATGTTTCAATCCATCGATTCTCTTCTATTTTCGACAATAGAAACAATATCAATCCTCTTGCTGTTAAGTATTGATAATTTGAAATGGGCAACGGTATATTCATGCATTTTGTATCTCAGAATTGCAATTATTATCAAAGGTAATACCACGTGTCCCTCAAATTTAATCGATAAATTTTCATTTTCCACAAAACTTTTTTATTTGGCAAAGGTATGAAAACAAACCGATTGATAATTGATTTTATCTAATTCGGTTTGTTTGAATGCTTTTGCCTCAAAATAAAAAAGTTTGAGTGTTTCGAAAATGAAAATTTATCTTATTAAATTTGAAGAACGAGTTGTATTTGGAGGGATTATTTTTTGAACAAATAGAAGGAAGAACAATTCAATTGATCAGTATTTCATGTACATAAGAAGGAAAGGAGAGTGGGTAGAAATTTTACAAATTTGAAATGTCAAACAAAGATGTATGCCCTCATGATCCAGAAGAGATATGATGCTTACACGGTGCATATTATAATGATTGCTGACGATACCAAGAGATGGCGTCACACCTCTCATTGTACAAGGTTGATAATTGAAAATTTCTCATGAAATGAAAATCGCGCCAGAAGGAACATAAAATCATTCGTTATGTCGTTGTATCAAAATCTTCATGCAACGGTTTCTTCTCATACTACAAAAAATGAATTGTATTTAATAAAAACTAATTGTACGCCATCTTCATTTGATTTCAGGAAACCTAAATATTTGAATCGGTCGATCGCTATATCTGTCATAAAGTTGGGGTTATGAGCTATTTACGTGTTTGAGTGTTCATTGAAATGTGTTGTTTATGTTGTTATTATGCTGAGAAAAGTGAAAAGTGAATGACTATTAATAATAAGGTAACTCTTCATTCATGATAATTTATATAAATATGAGCCAGTTCAATAGAATCGACGCGGTAAACAGTATAGTTTTGACAGTTCAAAGGTAAACAACATTTTATCGAAAGGACCAAGCAGTTTTATCAGTATAATACCCAATGATTGGCTAGAATAACCATAGAATAACCCGCTACTATTGGTTGAAATGCCAAAAACGTCACATTTTGACAAATGAAAAAATAATCTCATTAAATTACCATTGTTGTTTATGGAAATACGATTTGTTTGTCCAGCAGGCTGGTGCATGTGACGTCACATGCCCGCGGTGTATACGATACCTAATTACTGGACCAAAGCATAGTTACCCTCATTCGTGTGTTCGAAAAAAAAATAGTTCGATTTGCATTTCGTGTCCTCAGTTACACAATAATACAAAATTTGATTTTCGAAAATTTATTGCTCACAAAGTAGCAAAAAAGTTCATTGAGAAAATCTTTGAGGTGTCGTCCTGGAAACCATACTTTTCAATTTCAACACGTTATTCTACTTCCCAGCTGTATGAGGAAACATATTTCGCGGTTGAAGCAATCTCAGTTTGGAACTGAAATACGATTTCAAAAATATAAAAATTTCAATTTTTCCATTTCTTCAATATCGATAGTTCGTACATATATTGGTTAAGCACGATACTTTTACTAATATCATCTCTCATCAAAGACCTTAAAATTATTTTGAAAATTGTCCATGAATGTTTGGTTTGTTTTTCACCCTACCTTACTCTCTGAGATGAAGTAGGTCCAATTGACTAATATCCACGTAATCCCCTACCTACATCGCCTGCTTCGGCACGACCGACCGGCGTTCATTGATCGACCCCACCATCGCCAAACAATGTTGCCACAGAGGGTGAGCTGAAATTTTGATTATACCTACGATCATGTGAGCTCACCTCCGAATCGTCCTAAGGTCCTGGAAATTATACAGAGGGGACTAACTAACTTTAGCTCACGTGAACAAATCAAGTGCCTCTATCATTTTAATCGATAACTCAAAATATATTACCTAGATTCTTTTTTCTCGATTGAAATTAAACCGATTCCTAACGACACAAGACAATTCCCTGGACAACCTAGAGACATCCCTAATTTGGTTTAGAGTTGTTCCTGGTACAGCCGTTGTCTGAATGTGGTGGACGTTCCTGGGACATCCTTTTGGTACGTCCTAGGGAGGTACAATCTATGTTTAAGTACGTCCCAGAAACATTCCTAGGCTGCACAATTATGCATACAAGTGAATGCACTATTAAAAGGTAACAATATAGTATTTAAAAAAATGTCACCATAGATATAGCAATGTTTCAAACTAAACATCTTGATTGATTTCTGTTTTTTCATGAAAGAAATAACTAGTGCATGAATGGGATAGCTCATGGATGTAGCTAACGGGCTATCCTGTGCGGAAAATTTTATGAATGTACCTGATGATATATCCCCTGGAAGTCTCCATGACGTCTTTGTAACGAGGGACATGAAAGGAACGTAAGTAGGACATCTATGTGTAGGGATATTGGTCCGAACTATTACTGTCTGTATAATAACTCTGATGGAACCTGTCAAAAAGTACATTGAAAAATCATACAGATATAAAAACAGTGAAATCTAAACAAGAGAATTGAATTAAAAAAATTCTGAATAGATAAATAGGTGATAATGAATAAAAAGAAATAGGAGAAAGAAGTCCGGAAGGAACGTATTGGGTCAAAAAACTACATTGAAATTAAGAGGAGATTATAATTTTTATGTAATAAAATTTTGATGAACGTTTGTCAGAAAAAATGAATCATTAAAAATCGAAGGAAAACGCGAAAATAATAACATGAATATAAAATTGATTAATGAGGAAAAAAATAGTGATCTCAAACAAATCAACAAGAAATTTGTGAAAACGTGTAAATATAACCCTAGTTTCAAGTAGAGTGGACCTACTCAAGAAAATCCGATGTTAATCGCAATCGAATGCTTCGGGTGGTGACTGGGGTCTCTGTTTGGTGATCAAACAAGATGAACTCAATTTGCACCACACGTATCTCGATGTTGCCCCAGATGTTAGTTTCGATAAATTCAAGGATATTCATTCAGAATGTTGGAAATATAGATACAGTTGCTTAGTAATTGTGAAGGGGTTATTATTGACATGAGAGCCCTTATAGAAAAGGGTTTGATACATAAATATGTTACTATCTGGATATGTATATGCGTATACCATTAATCAATATGTCGACTCTGAGGTAAAGACGGCAAATCTGAACATGAGGCAGTTCTGAATGATCTATTGACACCAATCACCCAAACTTTGCAAGAAATTGTGGAAATCAAAAAAATTCATCGTCGTCTATTCGTGGTGAAACCTGAAAAGATGAAAACGAGTAAAGATGAACCACCTGATGGAGATGATGAATATGACAGTGCTAATGAAATGGATGCATCTCAAGAATATCTAGTTTCGTATATCCTCCGATAGCCCAAACATACTTGAATGAACTATCATATAGGAATAGGTATAATCAAGTTGGGTAAATAAAAAAACTTTTGAGAAGTAGGTACTGGACATTTGAGAGGTACAACCCCAAATTGAAAATAATGAATGAAGAACTTGCTAGCGCCGGCGCCGGAACGAAGTTTTAATCGGTAATACAAATATAATGGAGTATGTGTATTCGGATGATGTGAATGAAATTTTGGAACGTTTACAACTTTTGTTAGCTTCTCGGCAAGCCGATTATACATCTCATCAAAATGAAATACTTAGTATTCTAGAAGAGCTGAAAGAAGCTGGAGTTTTCAACGGTCATTGCCCTTCTGAAATATCATCAATCGTTCCGCGTTAGGCAGCTCCATCATGGTTGATCCTACGAGTGCAGTCTTCCCACCGTTCGAAACCTGCAACGTTGCTCGCTTGACTTGATAGCATAATTGTATTCAACCCTATCCTGATACTAGCCTCAGATCAGTAGGTACTGGAAATTGGTTATTAGACTATTCCGAGAATATTGAACTTCAATATTAAACTATTTAGGTAATTCAATATTCTCAGGCGAATAGCACCTTTTCTTCATGCGGGGTGTTAGCTGGATTATCATTTTTCGACGAATAAACTTTGTAATCATTCACCGTTCCTCAAATCGTTGAGGTAGATAAGAGAACAATTTATACCTACTACAATTCCTCATTCGTCAAGATAAGATAAGGTAAGCAAACTTCCCTAATCGATAAAACTAATTCACACCCCCAGTAACTCGTCATTTCTCCCGGGGCGATCTTCATGTTAGAAAATATGTTTGCGGATGCTGCTCCTAAAGTCAATGTAGCATTTCATTAAGGAACTCAGATTCGCTGTGAATAAATTTGATCTGGCAATAGCGCGTCAATATCTACGGAGTACATGCTTTCGTTTGTGCCCCGCTACTCACCTCTCCTTCTCAGCAGCTTCGTTTCGTTGTTGAATTCGAGTTGCCAGGGTAGTTTAGGAACCCTGCTCGAGAGAGATCGGGCGTTGTTCATCAGTTTTCAAGAGGAAAACAATAGATGACTCGATAACTACGTGATTTTGTGTCAAGTTAACCCAGTGCCAAGAAAACGAAAGCTTTTTGCCTTTGTGCAGTGATTTCCAGTGATCTGTCCTCAAAAATCAGTCAAACTGTGGGGCGCCGGCGCTTTTTTTCTTCCCCATCAGGGGATGTACTACCCGGTAAGTGTTTGGGTATAAATGAGTGTCAATAATGTGCAAAACAGTTGATAAGCACGCTGCTCGAAGATGCCTTTGCCGTTGGTATTTTGTTTCCTCTGTTTATTAGTGGAGAGTAGGAGGCTGTATCTTCTTGTCTCTCTCTTCGAGCTAGACCAGATGTGCCGAGGCATAGGCGTGCTAGTGCATTATTTTTGAGGATTCCCTATGTATTTGTTTACCTTTTAAAATTGTTTTCATTATCGAAGGCTCTTTCCTCACGGCTTTCGAATAAGGCAGAATTCAATTGAAATTATTTTTCTTTTACTTTGCCTAGGTAGGGTAACGAAACAGCATAAACTTTTTCGTTCATTCATCAACATCTATTATAATAATGATTTCTGTTTCCCTATATAATTAACTAGTGTTAGGTACCTAGATATAATATCAGACAAGGTCTGATTACTAGACAAATGAATATTTTGCTTTTATACCCATATCATAGGTACTTTGAAATAATTCCCCACGTTTTGATTCAGAACAAATATTGACTTCAATTGCTGGAACAAACATTTAATTGGATTTTAATGAGCTACTTCCACTTGAAAGTACCTAATTCTGAACTTTTTCAATTAAATAGGGTTTGAGTGAATGCATAACTTACCTCATGGTGCATTATATGAAAATCACATTTTCCAGTTGAATAATCGTTTTTTTTTATTCAAGTTATTTCTTGCTTATTCGATAGACCAAAAAATAATATCGTACTAGAAGTGATAGCTTTCAGTTGAGTTGTACATTTTGCATTTACACTCCGCTTAGAGCTGGTAGATTAATATTCAGTTTGCCAATTCAAATGAGTAGGTAGGTCTCGGTAGGTATCTACCTAAGTGAGAATTATTATTCAAGAATTTTAAACTTCAGAGAATCTATAACGCCTCGATTTAATGTCCTTACATAAAGCATGGCGCATTTTACAAAAACTCGAATTTGTATTTAGGAATACTTATAGGTAGATACTTTGATCACGAAAATAATCGAAATATTAGAGTAGAAACTACTTTCCCTGAGATTTACCCCCACATCACTAGATAGGGTAAGTACTAGGTATAGTAATCTTTTCGAGGTTACTGCATTGTACCTAATGCAATTGATAAATTTTTTACTGGTTTTGTTTATCACAGAAATTATCTTTTTCCTATAGCCTTTGCAGCCTCAACTCGCTTTCGAAGTTTCTTTTGAGTCTAGCTTCCTGGTGATTTTTAAGTCCTAGAAGTACCTGCCTATTGAACAAAGGTACAAGTTTAGTCAACAATTTATCTTTCTCATACCATATTTATTTAGACCGAGATTGGGCTGAATACTGAATGAAATAAAGTTCTTTTTTTGCAATTTTTCAAGGATGGTAAGTCCAGGTAAATATTCTCGTAAATATTGATATTGATACATGCGGCTTTTTTTGAGTCATAAGTGAAATGGTTTAATAATTTTGTAATAAAAAAAAATCAATTCATAAACCTTCTAATATGTTCAACACAATATTATCTATTATAATAAATAATGATCCTACATTTCGAAGGTCACGCACTACCAACGATAATTGAATAGTTTCTCATATTTTACCTATCGCTCCATTTGCCTTTTAACCATCCTAAAATAGTACGGTTGCACCGTAGAGTACTAGGATGGTGTTGGTAACTTAAGTACGGCTCTGATTTCATGGCAATTGCATTTAGCAGGGTGGTAATTATTGGAATGGTATAAATCTACCGAAAATATTTTAAAACCCATCTGAAATGAATTCATGGGTATCACACACAAAAGTGACGAAATATTAGTGTAAAGTGTGAACATGACGTCGTAGATTCGTAATCTTTGGGTACCTGCAAATCAACGCGTATGTGTATTCAACTTCTGTTCTGTAGATGGCGACTTGACGGGATAGCGCCCGAGATTTATCATTAGATTGAGGTTAGCTACTTAGTTGTTACGAAAGCGTAGAAGTGCCACTAAGTTATCAATTCGTGAAAAAATATTTAAAATATGATGCTACCGTTAAAAGTCTTACTTGTGCTCGAGCTAAGTTATGGCAGAGATCTGCAATCCCTAGCATGCTAATGAATTAACCGCCTTTTAATTATTCTGTCAGTAGTAGTTAGTGAGATTACTTTGCAAAAATACTACATAACAAATTGCCGCTGATAAAGGATACATTCCACCTGTCGACATCACTTTCTATCTCTGGTAAAATCAGTAGAGGGCGTTTCTGAGCAGAAAGCAATAGGTGAAAGTCACGTGATTATATTCGTTCAGAAGAATATTTTCGGTAGGACATATTCATACCCGTACCTGCCTCCTGGGACTCATAACACTAGCTAGTTGTTATTTTATAAGAATTTTTGATCGTACAAGCTGTATTATGCTTTTTGAATACATTTCTATCGAATAGGAATACTCTGACATTAATGACTTGCCATTCACCAAAAAGCGCACAACTACCAAACCGCTCCTATTGTTTCAAATTAGATGCATTTGTCTCATGCGTATTGGCTCGACAGCTGCGGCTGTGGAAGACGTCTGCCAACTTGACCGTACAAATGAGCAAACTCCACACAATCTCATTCATGACAACACCAATCTTCAAAAATCGCTTAGATTCTCTCTCGGTAAAATTTAATTCCATTTTTCTCACTTCACAGATTACATCCACGCCTGGAGTTCGTCATTGTTTTCACTTCCTCACGAAGATCCATTAACTAAATTGGATCTCGCAGTCCAAGAAAAACAATTTCTTTTGTAGTCGTTATTCAAAAATTATAAGTTTATTATGCCGAAACTTCGACTTCTTTTGGCGCCGAGTTTGGCGCAAGACTCCAATTTGAGTGTTGAGCCTTAAGACACAAGACCGATTACAGAACTCCCGTCCGACCTGACTAATTCCACAACCAGCTGTGCAAGATGAACAGTGGGCAATTGTGTGCAACTCGTTGTTCTAAAAACGCCTCAGTAATAACTTTGAATACTTTATGATACATAGTTTATCAAATATCAGAAGAGCTTATTTGTGTTACTGTTTGATTCGAGGTTTGATTAGTATCCACAACGCATATATATATATATATATATATATATATATATATATATATATATATATATATATATATATATATTATATATATTTAAAGTCTCATTTGCGATCTTCTAGGTGATGATTGAGTATAGACCTCCGAACTCGACTAATTAGTTCGAGTTCTGCTTCTCAATATATAGGGGTGTTCAATGATGGTATCTTTGACCTGGGCCCCTCCCCCTTTCTTCGTTGGTCCGACTGCATTTTTCATTATGTCTGTATGGTAATTACTTGATAAGGTCCGACCTTGTTCCTCTGGTGTGATCGGTTTGTTTTTGTTTTGTGATAGGATGGATTTCCACGTTCTTGGTAATCTTTGGGCGTTATCTCTCTTGTTCATACTACTCGGTCGTTTCTCAATTTCGATAGCCTCTCTGATTGTTCGGGAGTAGAAGTTTTCTTCGCTCGCTAATGTTTTTGTGTTTTCGAAATTGATGTCATGTCCTGTCTCCAATACGTGTTGGAAGATGGAAGATGTGGTGACTTTTCCTTTCACTGATAGCCAGTCATCATGAAAAATGCAGTCGGACCAACGAAGAAAGGGGAAGGGGCCCAGGTCACAGATACCATCATTGAAACCCCTATATATTGAGAACTCGATTGAGAAGCAGAACTCGAATCAATTAGTCGAGTTCGGAGGTCGAAACTCAATCATCACCTAGAAGATGGCAAATGAGAATTTGCCGAAACGTTGTGACAATTATCCTTCAGAGAACCCGAAAACACAATTCATCATACTTCGTCCGTGAGAATCTTCATGCCAATATATATATATATATATATATATATATATATATATATATATATATATATATATATATATATTTTGAATTTCTGAAAGAAAAAACAACTTCCAATTTTTCCGGAAATGACATCAACTTTCGATTCTTGAATGGGATACCCTGTATACTGTTACATGATCGGCTAGGACTGATCATGAGGAAACCAACGATACCAGGTTTGATGATGTTATCTCCAATGACTGCGGAGATATCGCCATTTATATTATACATAAGCTCAACGAGTAGGAGAAAGTTTTTCTGGCGGACCAATCCAATTCTCTCTCCTAGTCGTTGAGCTTATGGATAATATAAATGGCGATATCTCCGCAGTCATTGGAGATAACATCATCAAACCTGGTATCGTTGGATTCCTCATGATCATCCCTAGCCGATCATGTAACAATATACAGGGTGTCCCATTCAAGAATCGAAAGTTGATGTCATTTCCGGAAAAATTGGAAGTTTTTTTTTCTTTCAGATATGTCGAGAAATGCTGTTAAGTGAGCATATTCAATGTTCCGTATTTCAAAAATATAGCTAGAAAAACAGAGGAGAAAACGGGGGTGTACAATGAGCGACAATGAGTCTGTGTCACACGGTGTATTGGACGAAGTAAACAAGAAAATTCCGCTCGATATATGGCAATGGGTGAGACTTTTTGCCTGAGCCCAATTTTTGTAATTGATATGGACATAAAATTCATTTTCGGAATGAGATGGGTAGTGGAATTTGAGTGTGACATGAATGATAGACTGCTCAGCTGACTTCTTTCAACCAAAGCTTCCAACACTTCTTACTGAATTCTCTTCTAAACTCTTTACAAAACTCCTTACTGAACTCTTTATTAAACTATTCTTTCGATGAAATGTGACCTTTATATACACCATTCGAACAGAGGAATTAGGAATAAGTAGTAGTATTTTCCTGGATTGTGAATATCAGAATATTATTTTTGTAGTCTAATAATAACCCAATTCATTTTTGTATTGGTTGACCTCTCTTGGATCGATTTAAGATTGAACTTATGACTGTGGTACTTAGAGGATAAACCCAGTAGCCCAGGGGAAGAGGGGCGACAGCAAATGTTATACCCTCGGTTATACCCGCCCCTTACCAGCAGAAGTTTCGTTACAGGATTGAAACATTGACCCATTGATGTCAGTAACCGTCAGAATGAATCGAAAATGTTACTGCACCCGTTGCTTCTGCTAAAAAATGACTTATGTGTGATATTCGTTCAACCGTTTTATTGTGTTATTTATCACTTTAATCGTCGTTTGTGGTTATGACCGTGGTCCACAATCAAATTCAGTTTATCCTGTGTGTTTTATTCATATACAGGTCGTCCCTGAATTGAAATATTGTTTATTTGTCGTTACTGCTCACATTTGATATTTTTTTATAATGGAGAAGCCGAGGGGAACGCAAAATTGTCGTATTTACTTTCGTGTTTCACAGTGTTTCAACATGCCGCAATTAGTGAGAGAAGCCGCTCACACAAAAAAAATAACCAGGAGGCTTTATTGGATCCGAGTTTTCAGAAAATCAATTCAAAACTGCTTACATAACGTAACTGCGATTTTATAATGATTATTATCTCTAAGATACCAGCTATAATTGGAACTGGAGATAATAAGTTTCTTCTCGATACCAAAAAAAAAATATCGAAGGTGATAAAGCAAAGAATAATACCACTCCCAAAATTCCTATAACCATTTGAAAGATGTGATCGCTTAGTATTGTTTTCCTCTCATAAGATAAATATAGGTTCGGAGCAAATAGTTTTTGAAACATCGCCAAAATAGTTTGTATTAAAATCGTTGTATCGAACACGAAATCGACATTACCAACATTGATTTTTCTGTGACGGTTTCGTTGATTATGCTCATGTGGCCAAACGAATTGAGTTACAAGCTGTGCCTTATGCTTATGAAATGTGTCTATGGCAGAGTTTCATATTACACAGAACGAATCCAATTCGAAAAATAACAGTCACTTTTAGAAATGACAGATCTAAATACCTACCCAATACATGAGCGTTAACGACTATACAGCATCGTTCATATATATACTAATGGTACCGATTTGATCCGTCCGAGGGTCCATCCCATTTAGAAGTTTTGTTGACTTCATTCACTGACTTGAGGTATTGGTTTTCATAATGGCTTCCACCAAGTATCACCAAATTATATCCAGATTAAAAAATTCAATAAATAGATATGTACGCAGAAAATGTACCAAAACTGACCTCTTCTTGGCGTCTACCGTCTGCGAGTGTATTTTTAAAACCTAACACAAGCTTAACCTGCCTAACATTCCACTCTCATGAAATGAGACAAGTGGAATACAAAGGGAGAATACAAAAAACTGCTTGCACGTGTGTTATATCACAGATGCGCAGTTACATTGATATGTTTATTGGGAATAGTTAATTATATGATTAGAGTGGTAAAATCTTTTGTTAGGTATCGGATTGCTGTTTCAAGAGATGTCCTTCAATCAATTAAGAATTCATGTTATGTTTACATTTTTCATTGTGAAATGTACTATGAATACCGCAACTACTACTTTTTTTTACTTTTTTTGTGCATGGTAGCATTTATACGAGCGTTTATATAATATAGATAATATTATACAGTGAAGATATATCATTTAGGCCACGTTTGAATACTTGTTTAAGGAGATTCATTATTTTTCCACTGAGTTCTGATTTATAGGTAATACATTATTTGTCGCCAGGTGGTGATTAGTTATAGGGCTGAATATGTTAAGAATTAGTTGATTGATGAATGGTAATATTGAAAATTTCAGTGATAATTTTGGGGAAGGAGTGATTTTTACATTGTCCAAAAGGCGGTTACACGTTTAAATACATATTGAAAAATATATTTATCTGGATGAGGAACATTTATTTTTTTCACCCTTACTTTGAGAGGTTGGCGATGTAGAACAACTTTTTAATAATAATAATAATAATAATAATGTTTATTGAGATCATTGTGAATACATACATAACATGAATAGCAGAATATAATGATAAAATGAACACAAAAGAGCAAGGTTAGCATAAGATGCTATCTTCCACCTTGTCTAATAATAATATTAATAATATTCAAGAGACTATCCTAAGTAACAAAATATTTCAATTGTTGAGAGATAGATGTGTACATACATATATATTCAGATACCCTCAGGTATATAATTTTATTAAAAAACGAAGAAAAGGAAGAAACAGGGCCTCAATCAGCTTTCTCCTTGAATCTGTATTAAGTATCTGAAAAGTGCTTGTTTGAACGTCTTGTCAGATAATGATAGAAAATCGATAATTTGGTTCATATAGAACGGTGCAATATATGAAAAACAACCTTCGTATCTTGATGTACGATGGATAGGTAGTGTGAAAGAGTTCACTCTGACATTTATTTGATGCTCTTCAAGCCTTCTACTGATTAATTCGTTCAGATATCGGGGAACTCCACTTTTCATCAGTTTATATATGAATATGCTAGTCAAATATTGTACTCGGAATTTTATATTCAACTCTTCATTGGCCATAAGGAATGGACTGACATGGTTTCTGTAAGGGATGTTATATACGAAGCGCATGCAGGCATTTTGAATGCGTTGTAGTTTGTTTTTATTGAACTGTGTTAGGTAATGATAGTACACTGCATTACAGTAATCGATATTTGGGTAAATTAACGACTTTACTAAAAGTAACTTAACACTTTCATTCAATTCATGTTTCAAACTATAGAAAGATTTGAGTTTGAAGAAAGACTTGCTGAAAATATGAGTAACATGTCTTGAGAATGTGAAATTGTTATCAAAATGAACCCCGAGATTTTTTGCAGATGAAACCCATTTTATATCCTCACGATTAATTTCAAGTCTATAGTTATTTTCAATTTCTGACACTTGTTGAGCTGAACCTATACATATAGCAAGAGTTTTATTAGGGTTGATACGTAAACCGTGGTTAACTGAATAATGAGAAATGCTGTCAATATCTAATTGTAAGTCATTCATGGTTTCATTAGCTGAAGATAGATTTACAGAGATATACATTTCTATATCGTCTGCATATAAATGAATCTTTGAAAATTTAAGAATAGAGGGTAGATCAAAAATAAAGACTGAGAAAAGTAAAGGTCCCAATATACTACCTTGAGGGACGCCACTACTAGTATTTCTGAGCATAGAGTTGTGAAGACCTTTTTGTAATACAACCCTTTGTGCTCTATATTTCAAATAGCTACTCATCAATTGTAGGGAGTCAGGTTGGAAACCAAGATAGTGCAGTTTTGATAGTAGCAGATCAAAATTGACTAAATCAAAGGCTTTGCTCTGGTCTAACAACACAAGTACTGAAGGAGTTGATTTGTCTAGCTGTTGTGCGATGTCGTTTGTTACCTTTAGTAACGCGGTTTGTGTGCCATGCTTTTTACGAAAACCAGATTGAATGTTGGGTAAAAGATTATTTATTTCCAGGTATGATGTCATTTGTACAGAAATAATTTTTTCAAAAAGTTTTGAGAACGTTGGCAATATTGATATGGGTCGCAATTCATTCATAGTTGTTGGTGAGGCAACTTTTGGAACAGGAATTACATTGGCGATTTTCCAGGTGTCCGGGAAGATACCTCTATGAATAATTTCATTGAAAATATTTAAAATTTCTCCTATGCAGAATGGTAAGACTATAGAGATCATTTTTAGGCTTATGTTGTCATATCCGATTGCGTTGGATTTGATCGATCTAAGGGCGTTATAAATATCTTCTTGATTAATTTCCTTGAAGTTAAACTGTAAATTTTTTCTCAAAGTATCATTGCTGTAGTGATCGATTAGGTTTGTATTTATTTGACTGTTACCAGCAACATTCAAAAAGTAATCATTGATTGAATCGGCATTTCCTAAGTTGTCTGGCAGTGCAGAACGTATAGAAGAGGATGTGTTAACTCCCCAGTTTGATAGGTTATTCCAGAGGCTTTTGGCATTATGCGAATTTTTGCGGATATTATATGTTATATATGCAGTTTTTTCGCGCTTTATAGCATTGTTTACTTCGTTTCGTATCCTAACATAGTAATGCCTGTCAGTTGGGGATTTAGTTTTGTTATATTTGGCTAAAGCCCTGTTTCTTTCCTTCATCATCAGTTTCACATTATAGGTAATGTAAGGTTTATACTTTTGATTAGCATTGTTTATCAACCTCATTGGTGCATGTGTATCAAAAAGAATTAAAATATAATCATTGAGAAGTTGTATTTTGTCATTTATGTTTTCATTGATTACTATATTTCCCCACTGCGTCATTTGTGCATGCTCAGCAAAGAGGTTACTATCAAATTTACTGAAGTCTCGATATTGAAATATTGTATTCCTGACAAGTGGAAAGTTAATACGTATATTACAAGAAACAACCATATGATCAGCGAATCCAGGAATATCACTATTATCGCACACCACGGCATTCAGGTTTTCACTCACACATAACACGTCGATAAGCGATTGAGAAGTATCGGTTACTCGTGTTGGGTTTTCCACTATCTGTATTAGCTTGAAGTCATTCAACAGAGAAATGAATTTCTTCGATTCAGAAGAGTATGGATTCATAAGGTTTATGTTTATGTCGCCCATGATTAACACTGAATCTGCTTCCAAGTAGGCGTTTTCGATGACACTGCTCAGTTCTTGAAGAAAGTTTTCAATATTGGACCCGGGTGGACGATATGTGATGCCTATCGTAAGTTTCTGAGTGTTGAGTTTTAGTGTGATCCACAGTTGTTCAGTGGGAAAGCCAGGCTCAGAGAGATGAAATATTTTGAAAGGGATGTGTGATTTGATATAAAACATTACGCCACCACCGAAGCCAGTTCGATCATTTCTAATGAGACTGTAACCGGGTACGCTCAAGAGGTCATCCGGATAATCAGCGTTCAAAAATGTTTCGCATACACCTACGATAAGAGGATCGTTCGATAATAGATATTCTTTGAATATGAAGAAACGTTTTACTATAGAGCGAATGTTTACAAAATAGATAAGATGATTTACTTTTTTGATTTAGCAATGGTAGGGATTCCATTAGCATATTTGATAAACAGATCAGTTTCCCCGTTGGTCTCTCTGTCCTTCAATTAGTCTAAAACTCGTTTGAGTATTTTCCTTTGAAGATCCGTTTTATCAGTGGTGATTTGTATTTGTGGGTTCAGTCTCTTAAGGTTTTTCTTTTTGTTAAGAATGTCAAACACATCTTCTTTCGAGGAGAGAATTACTTTCAGTGGAGGTGAAATGCCATTATTTTTCTTTCCCAGTCTTCTTACAATTATATTTTTGGTTTCAATGGTAGGAACTAATGATTTAATTATATCCTCCGCTTTCTGTTTATCTTGTTGATTTTTCATTTCAGGTGAGCCTTCAGGTTCCGGGAGCTTATAGATGATAATATTCTTCTCCTTTTGCTGCCGTTCTGTAATTTCTGCTATAACCGACTCCATATTAGAGGTATTTTTGTCCTGCTTGAGGGCTCTGATTTCATCTTGCAGTTGAGCTACAATGGTTTTCAAGTCTATTATGGCTTGTTTCATATTCTCACAGCTATCACACCGACTTTTGTTGATTTTCCTACAGGAATCGCACTTGAAGGTCGCCCCTGGTACATTCATAAATATCGCCAACTGTTCCTTAGTCATGTCAATACACTTTGCATGCAAAAACGACTCACAGTAAAAACACTGCAAACCGGGCGATTTATCATTCAAATTTTTTGTGCAAGTACGGCAAACCACAGACATTTTGGATATTTCAATAACTGTATTAATTTCCACGACTTTTTATTTTCGAAAATAACTTTGTCACGCTATGTAGAAAAATCAAATCAAAACCTTTTCAGGGTAGTTTTTATAGCTCGATCAGGTGAACTTTTACTATGGTATTATCACGTTTTCGAGGAGCACGAAGTGAACTCGACCGAGGATAGACTACTATGATTTAACAGAAGAATCAACTGATGAAATCTCAATCCGAAAAAATGTCAAGTGAATATGAGTTCATTTCACCTCTATTATGATTCACACGATGTTCTTGAAACATAATATTGGTAGGTATTTCTTTCGTATTCATTTAAAGATGATGATTTTCAGAATCTATCAATTTGAATTCAAATTCATTAAAAATACATGTTATTTTATTCAGCTGTTGTTCGTACAATGAATTTTTATTTGGAATAAAAGGTTTTTGAGAAAGTTATTTTTGGCTTTTTCTTTTCCACGTCAATGCCAAAGAAGAAACATCAAATGTTAACAAACATTCTTTCTGTATATTTATTCATAGACGTTTAATTCATTCACAGGTACTCCCCTGTCTGTATGACTCGACCGGTGCTGGATCACGTATAAGTAACTTATTCAGGGGAAACATCTTCTTTCAATCTTGTACACATAAAAATTTTAAGTCATTTAAGTCATCGTTTTAAGTCTTTAAGTCATGCTTTTAAGTCTTTAAGTCTTTCAAAGATTTTAAATCTTGTACAGATTTTAGCTACTTGTTTCCCCCTCGACTTATTCTTGCTCAATTTGTATACCAAGCTTTCGAAACTTGAATGAAGCAGATACTTATAGGTGGGTATAAGGATAATTTATAAAACTTTCTCGCTAGATACACCAAATATTTTCGGAGAAGTCGGTTCCTAGAAGTTTTGTATTCGTTTGCATTGAGCAAAAAAAATTACTTCATCAAAACTTGCTTCTCTCCACGAAAATAATCATGTTCCTGAATTATTGGTGATGTGATTTTTTGTGGACCCGGAAAGTACGTTTCTGGAATCTCAAATTTGATCCACCTATCAAACTACTAAGTAGTACAATAATTTCCAGTTATTCGTTTTCGAAAAATGTGTCGAATGTGTCAAAATATTTTACTACCAACCAGCTGTCAGCCCCGAGGTCAGCCCCCTTTAAACGATAACCCCCGAAAGTAAAACGAGCACCTTCGATAACATGAAATATTTGGAATTTGTTCTTAGTTCTTTTTCACATGGACTGTCCACACAATGACTATGACATCAGTTTCTTTTCTCTGAACCGATTAGATAAAATGAAAACTCCCAATTTTTTCAGTACCCTGTTTTATTTCTATCTAATCCTCCACTTAATAAGTAACCTTTTTTTCTTACCTGTTCTGGGTCTTAGGCCCCTTATCCCCTTTCGATGGCCCATTCAGGGAGAGCATTGTTGCCGATGTTAAATTATTTTTTCAACCGTATAATGAAATCATTTGTAATAATGGGTGTTTTAATGAAGGCTTTCGAAATACAGAATATAGGAATTTCTAGTATAAGATTTTGAGTGTGTGAGAGCAGACAAGACTTCAGTTTCACGTCATTGTGGAAAGTAAGCAGGGTTCGTAATATCAAGCGATATAATATTTCAATGTATATATCATATCCATTTAGAATCTAGAGCTTCATATATATCCTATCTTTTCAATAATTGTCAACGACTGCCCAAAAAGGGAAAACCTTCAAGTATTTACATCATTTAAACTAATCTTTTTTCATTTTTCACGTGTCTCACACTAAAAGGAAGCATTTCTTTAAGTTTGGTCCAACCTGATGTTCAAACCAAAATGCCAGTAGAATTTCATTTTCAAGTACTTGGAATACATAATCCAACAGGCATTGTTCCTCAAAAGCTAAAATGGAAAATAGTATTCTAGGAAAGATCGGATCTGTGCCTGAAGAACCATCAATACCCGACTCGAGTTCCACGAAAACAAAGTACCTATTTCTTGTCACGAGGTAGAAAAAAATGCTTTTTGGGGCCAATTTCATCAACTGATCTTACGTGGATTTTTCTATTAGAGAGTATTGGTAATCGTTATTCTGAACATGGAGACAGATGACTTCAGCATTGATTTGCACAAGTCTTCAAATATACAGAATATTGAAGATCTGTGTAAAAAAATGAAATGAAGGAAATATTAATGTGCGTTCTAATACATGTGTGCATACATTGTTAAAGTCCGAGCCCAGTATTGTATTGAATCAAAACATCCCCCTTATCATACAAGGAATTGCTTTACACCAATGAAGTTTCGAACTAAAAACTAGTTGACAAAATAGTTAAGGCTTTCGCGGCCGAGGTTTTCAGTATCACTACTTTTATTCGGGTTTGAAGGCCGTCGTTTTTTGGAATTTCTTCCTGACGTTTCGCTGGCTCTAGTGGCCAACTTCTTCAGAGGCTCATTCATTTTGAAATTCATCGAGTGAATCATCGGAGTGAATTTCAAGATGAATGAGCCTCTGAAGAAGCTAGCCACTCGAGCCAGCGAAACGTCAGGAAGAAATTCCAAAAAACGACGGTCTCCAAACCCGAATAAAAGTAGTGATACTAAAAACTAGTTGAGCGCCAGTTATCAAAAATCACCTACAATTAAGTCACTAGTGCACTAGTGCGAATATCTATAGCAGCGGTTCTCAACCTTTTCGAGTCATGTACCACAAAATTATTTTTATAGTGTTTGGTACCACCTAACTGAAATACCTCTATAGTAAGGTAATCTAATTAACTGTAATTCGAGCTGTAATTCATATGCTGGAATTTTTAGCAATGGATAAAATAAAATTCAACAAAAGTAAAAATTATTTTTTATGTTTATATTTTTAGATTTCATACATGGGTAGTTCTAAGTTAGAATAACAAACTAATTAGTGAGAAGGTTGTGCTTGAGCATTTCCACATATCTTATTGACATCTGGTTCGGTGTTACTCAGATATTAGCCGAAGATCAGGTTCTACATCAAGTTTGTTTCTGTATACGGTCTCAATATACAGCATCGAGGAGAATCCATTCTTGCACAGGTATGTTGTAGAAAAAGGTATCAAGAATTTTAAAGCGCGTTTTGCAAGAATTCAAAATAATTTCCGTGAAGTACTCATTAAATTGCTTGATTAATTTATCACAGTGAATCTTGAAACTTAACAGTTACCAATTCTCCCGTATTTTAGTTTATAAGTTTATAGTTTTTTATAGTTGAAACATAAAATACTATTTCAATTTTTTGTTTGTGTTATTTTTTTTGGTACTGGTTTTAGGTCTGTTTTTGTGTACCACCGCCAATAATGATATGTACCACCAGTGGTACATGTACCACAGGTTGAGAACCGCTGATCTATAGTAGTCCGGCATACTTCAAAGAGCGATGCCTCTAGATGTTGCACTTCCTCACCTTGGTAGTAGCTGCTGACCCATGTACCCTCTTAAAGCAGCATTATATTGACATATGAACAGTTACAAATTGCAGTTTTTCATTACGAGCTCATGGTCTATAATATTCATTTATTTGGGAAAATCGATGCTTGCAAGTGTGTTAGTGATGTTGGAATTTTTACACATAGCTGATACTTTTTTGAGAAGAATTGCCCTATCACCCTATCACTATCAGACAAATATAAATCTGCTATGCAGTGAGCATATAGTGGGTGATAATTTGAAGCATCAAAGAAATGTGAATCTCATTATTATGCCCTTATCAATAAGATAAAAAAATTTTCCCATTAGTTTCGTCCAACTGTCCTAAAATCCAAACTGAAATATTTTTCGTAGTTGCAATTCTGTGATGAAACAGGAATCGCGGATGGTGGTTTTTCAGCTCAGTGAACACGTTTTCTCACGTATCATTATATCCGTCTCCGGAAGCAGTAGAGCGCCCTGAATAATTATTACAAATCCACAACTGGACTGGTATAGTTACGTTACAACTACCTTGATAATTGTGCTTCACACCATATCATTTGAAATAATGATAACAATCTGTTCCAAATACGAGTTGGAATGAAAAGGCACAGGAATCGTTCATTTATGCGAGTCTCTTCTCATTAAAGATGCATAATTAAAAAGCAGCTTTAATAATTTTTTGAGTGTCTAACTTTGAACATAATTTGTCGAGTAATTTGTATAAAGTAACACCAAAATATTATCGAAAACTGGTGATGTGAATATCATCAACAGGCGTTAATCCCCATACAAAAAATGGAAGTCTGTACCCGTTGTTCTATGACTCTTGGGCGTTAAATCGTATATATATATATATATATATATATATATATATATGTCCGTCAGGTCAGTAACAGCCTATTCGATTACCAAAAATTAAGAGATGAAATAACTTTTCAACTATGTATCATAAAAATCCCGTTCCATTTCAAAAGAATGATGATAATCCCCTCTTCGTGACAAGTGACGTCATACCAATAGTTTTTTTAAAAGAAACTAGTTGAAATGATACCATTCAATGCGAACTTCATCATAATTATCTGAGTAAAGATAACGAACGCACTGTATATACCCAAGAGTATTATGAAGGGGTAAAATCTTGGGTCACTGTGAAGTCTATCTGTTCACCGAGGTGATCCAACTAGTCAGACTTCAGAAAATAATTTCCAGTATCAGTGACTTGAATTCAATATTGAATTTGATTATTTGATTGAAATATGTGTTTGTTCTGAGCACCGCATGTAGAAATGCACTCGTTTCAGAAAACATAACCAAAGGCTTTTGTGCTCCTAAAACAAGTCTTAGGAGACCATCTCATTTGATCAATATGATTTTTTCATTTTCTATAGGCAGTTTCATATATCCCAGATTTTTTATGGCAATTAGATCATTTGAGTTACACTATAGTAGGTACTTAATATACGTGTGAACAGCGACATCCTTGATTGATTTTCGAATAGTCTCACATAGAACTCCTTGCATTAAAGTTTTTCTTCTTGCGGCAGTTTTTCAAATTATTTTTCTCGGAGGAAAGGTAGCATATCGGCTAGTGAAAAAATGTAGGTGATCATGGCAAGAGAAAATTATGGATTACACCTGGAAAATATCTGGAGGTGTAACTATTTTTCTTTTCTTATATATCGAATGAGGTGAAATATGTTCAATTTTATGCGGCGTAAGCCCCCCAATTATGTCGAATTATTCGGTAATTTTTTGTTTACTGTTGTTGTTTCTAAAGTTCTGCTCATAAATTCGAAATTTATATAATTTAATTATTTTTCTATCTGTGCATTTCGATCCTGTTATTTGCATTTCATTGAGTTCAAGATTCAATCGCTCTTTGGTGTTTTGACAGATTCCCACAGAATAAATTATATAAACATTGGAAATTAGAATCAACACTCAATGATAAATTCCTTCATTGACAGTTATATAAAAATAATTCTATGTATTCTGCAGTAATTTTGTTCATTTTCCATTATGAACTGATTGAGTGTAACACAAAAGTATCCACTTTTAATAAACGTGAAAAAAGGATGGGTATACTACCTATAAAATTTTCTACCTTATACCTTATTACCAACAAATATGTCCCAACAGTTTTTGTTCGGAAGTGTTAATTGGAACGTCGTTGTTAATAACGTTCGGTTGCGATTTCACTTCTGAATATCAATATTTGGAGTAAGAAATTGTTTCCATATGAAGCATTTTCGAGCGTTGAATGATATTTTTTCAATGAGATTTTATGTTATGTACTCATTAAATCATCTTGAAGCCTTTGTCTTCTAGGAGAACAATTCATCCTTCTTCAAGGTTCGAAATAACTGCATTTTCGAATGATTGTGAACTGAATTTATATAAATTTCAAAGTATTGAATTCAATAATTATCTCAATCTGGGTATTTCCTTGAATAATATATATATGAAACGATGAAATCTCAAAATATTCGAATACCCCCCGAACAGGAGGCATGTGTGCGAGACGAGAGCGAGTCCGGAGAAACAGACCAAAACGAAAGCCTGACTTTTGAGGAGTGAACTTATGATATGCGACGGAAAATAGAAACAAAATAAAACTTGTTGAGCCTGTTTCTTTGTCTCGACATGGCCTTCTAACTTCATGTTCGGGGCAGGCGGGAGCTATTATCTTGTCTGAATGATGATCATTTAAAGAGTCGGCTTTTTATAGGGTGTGTTTACAATGAATGTTGGCCCACCGGATAGTAGAATTTCGTGGTAATGATAAATGAGAAAAACGTGCATGATGAGACGATAATTACGGAAAATTCTTAGAGAAAACGATAACATATAGATTTGAAGATAACAAATATACAGAGTATCTATCTGGTTTCAATGGATCTTTAGAATTGACGAAAATTACTAGTCTCAATTCCAATATATAATAACCAACATCATGTATATCGTACAAGAACTGTTGGATCTAAAAGTCAAATGTATTTATTGATATGTGATTTTATCAGAGAGTTTAGATTTATGATGGGAAGTAAAAAAATGAATTATCAATAATCTCCCTGTATGGATTGGCAGACTGTTGATTCACTTTTGTTCAACATCAGGTATGATTCTTTCGTGTACCCTTTCTCTTTCTCTTTTAACTTCTTCACTTTTCCAGGTTTTCTAGCTTAAACTGATTTAATGTGTGAATAACTTTCATTATCAAATTGAACACATTCGCCCAAAAATGGTATGTATTTTACGTTTCATGATTTATTGAATGAAATTCATATCATGTCATTCGTGATTAATAAGCAAAATTGAAGTCATCACCCAACTTTTGAACTGGCCTTGGAACTGGCTCATTTTACTTTTTCAGAATAGGGGACACTAATAAGGGTAGGAACATAGTGGAGCAGCGCTGCTCGCTCCGCCACTCCCTAAGATATCACACATGTGTGAGGTTGACAAAATTAGCGCACGATATTTCACAAATTGCTTTGTTTTTGTATGAACGGTAAATACCTCACAGACAGGAATCGAGTGGCTTTTAAGAGTCTGCAACTCAATTAATTGATGAATTTACCTGTGATAACCGGCATCATGACAAGTAGACGTCGTAAACGTCAGTGGGGCGCATGTAAAATGATGAAATTTTTTGATCAATTTTTTCTGAATATCAAAACTCGTAATGTGATTCTTTAAAACTTATAGTGACATTTTGACAGGAATCTGTATAGTTTTTATCGAAAAATGTTCTTGACAATATCTTAAAGTGCATAGTGCAGTATGGCTATCGCGTAACTTGGCAAATATATAGCAAATATATAGCAAACAAATCAATCAATTTACATTCAGAATTTTTGTCAGCGATCGGGGTTTTATCATTACATTCATAGCCGAGAGCTTCTTTCTACACATTGTAATTGATTGAATACGCCTCCAAGGAAATCTTAAACAAACATGTGGTAAACTCGTGAATGTCTCGAAACAATTTGTTCGAGTAAATAACCTTCCATAGTGTCATCAGTAAACAGGGAGTCAAAAATAGAATATCAAAATCAATAAACACTTCGACAAGATTCGAAACGAAGCACTTCTTGGCGATCGAAAGCGAGAAGATTATACTAGTGGTCTGATTATTTCGGATATCGAGTTGAATGCTCTCGAGGCTTACTTTTTGATCTCTCTGGTTTTGATTTTTTTTTATTCATTTTAGTGAGATGAAACTGTATTCATTTTCAATAGACAATGTATGATGTGCTTGTCATTTGTAAAATCGCTGCAAAAATAGAATACGAAGTTCACTCTCATTTTTGAATAGGGTGGACACCTCTGAAATGAACCGAAATGAACTCTCCATATTCTATACGAACTTTAAATCTTATTTGATGTCGAAATCAAACTCCATTTTTCCTATTACTTCGACCCCTAAAAATAATAGAAATATTTTTCATTGCACACACGTTTCCTGATCTATCTGAATGTGTAGATTTCGTGTCTGGTAGTACCCGAGGTACTACCAGACGTCTTGATACACTATTCGGTATTATGTAATGGGTACAAAGACCGTAAACCGGCATAACTTCAAGGTCGTGAATCTGATTTTCTTGCGTTTCACCGCTGCGCTGGCAAAGTGAGACCGATTTGTTGAATTGATAGGTGCGTTCGGAATTTAAAGATTAAAAGAATAATGAAGCTGAATGTATCAAGGGTTTTGAATATTTTTATACGAGATCAATGTTTCGTGTTTTGGTTGATCATGGAGCTGGTTTCATTCTGTTTTTATTCACCTGGAAAATTTGAGTAATAGTGGAGCTTAAACATACTACGTAAACTCCAATTAACTTTATCAACATATCTGTTCAAGTGGAAAGTGCCAATCAATTATTTGTGGTCATGAATCAGATGGAAATTGGAGCTGCGAAAGAAATAAAATATCCAAAAATGAACAGTTATCTAATGCGATCATTTGATATATTTGATATTACTTCCACCTTGCCACCCTGTATGATTGCCTTTCCCTTCAATTTTATGTGGAGCTTCTTTCAACCCAGGAGCTTGAATAGTACAAGGAATCAACAGTTTCTTTCATAACATTAAACGGGATCGGTTTTTTCATACCCGATTTATTTTCAAGGTTTCCATTGTTTGTATTCACTGCACTGTGATTTTCTCCTGTAAACATAACTTTTATGACTTGTATTCGTTCAAAGTTCGACCACCTCGTTCCATGAATTATACATGTCATTACCTTTGTCTACAGGCAATCATATTGTTGTTCCGCCGTACTTCGGAAAGTTGAAATAAATGGGGTGAGGTAGTGAGTGATAGGTTGATATTGATTTCTATTCATCGGGTCAACTTTAGTGGCTAGGTCTTTCTAAACAATACTGGGAAGCACTAAAGAATTTGAAAAAGTTGAAATTAATCATTTATGAACTTAGGAATCGATGGGAAAAAGAAAATGTGCATTGTTTCAAGAACTGTAAAATTTCTTGATATTATAAATCATCGTGAATTTAATTGAACTGGCTGATACTTGATGAGAATCCATATTTATCAAAAAATATCTCGTTTCCTGCACTATTCTCATTATTATTTTTTTGTTAGAATCGTACAGGCAACTCTAATATTTTTTGTTGAATCATCGTATTCGACATACTTCTATAGGTATTATTCTTATCTGTTCGTAGGTAATTTTTCTCGTAGAACCTCAGAGAAATTAATAATGATATAATTCAACTTTGCTAAAGATGGTTTGAAAAACGCGGTCGCGTGCGATTGTTTTCAGCATACTATTAACCCTCCGTTACCTCGGAAAAAAATTTACACATGAATACCTATGTGGGGTGTGACATACCCCATTTTGAAAAATCGACAGATTAATGAAAAAATATATTTTTTTTTAATCTCGTTGATTTTCATATTTCGTTATGTGTTGGATTTCACAGAAGCAATAGCATTAAAAGAAGTAATGAAAAAAAATAGTGAACTTGAAATAATTTGGTAGAATTCAATTTTCGTTAAAATGAAAAAACACGCACTTCTCATTTGACTAACAAATGGAAGAAAAAAAAATACCCAATAGAACTATATCATTTATTCATCAAATGATAGTATATTCTAACTGGCAGATATGAAATATGACATCTAGAAAAAAATTTACATGATACTCCTAGAGCGCAATGTTCGCAATAATTGTGCGCGTGTTCTAAACATAAACAGACATTGCAACGCTCACAAGAATATTTTGTTTTTCTGTCACGAGTTCTGGGGCAGATATGGCATCTCCCAACCCTATTCTCGTTTCTCGCAGGTAGCTGAGGGGTTTCTCCAAGGATAACAAAAATCCTTTTTCGAAGATTATTTTGCCTGATTTCTGAAGTGGGTTTGACTAAAGCGAATCCCACATTTACTCATACCCTTGAAATGATTGGTAGCATGGAACATTTCAGATTGTTCACTATCTAACTGAGGTTCAATATTTTCCGTGTCAGAATGATCACTATAGACACTCAAATGGTCCAGTTCATTTTCAGACTCTGGTCCCCCAGCATCTGAGCCATTATCTTCTTCACACTCTTTCCAAAGAGCTGCAAGACGCTGTTGTTCCTTCTGGTAGCTCGTCATCGCTCACAATTATTTTGATGCGCTGATAGACTAGATTATATTATTTGATCACAAAAAAAAATCAAAAGCTGACGATATCTTTCCACAATTGTTCTCACTCGAATACCACGGTGGGGTATGTCACACCCCGAAACACTTTCAAGACTTCTAGACGCTCCGAATACAGTATACAGACTGACTATTTGATGAGAATCCAAAGCTAAATCTGTGAAGTGAAGCTATAGGCAAATATAGTTACATACGTGCAATGATATGTATTGGACTTCATAATCAATGAACATATGGGTACCTCAGACCCCACCGGGGTAACGAAGGGTTAAACAATATTGACGCCGTATGTCGAGACTTCTGCTCGCGAAATATATTTTCACCAAATGGTTAGCGTCCATATTTCCTACTGCTTCCACTAACTGATATGGAAACTACGGAAGGGAAAGGAGGTTGCTGGAGTTATATAAAAAACTACTAGGTATATTTCAGAAACTTCATTCAGAGCTTTCAAAATGAATAATTGGAGGTGGAATCAATTTCCTCTACGGATTCTTTGCAAACGCAGACACTGTCCGGTGTTAGTATTGTTTCTATTGTTAAATCTCACTTATTTTGAGGGGATGCAGCTCATTCATCATGTATGTAAAATGAAGATTGATAACATTTTCGTTTGCACAAGAAGTCATATAGTAAGTGAGTGAAACAAACAATTGAATTATCGATTCAAAACCGAATTTAGTGTTTATATCCAGAGTTTGAGCATAGCATATATATTTGCGTTCTCTCGTAGGAACTCAAGTGTTCTTAGCATACTTTTACTTTTATATTTCGACCCATCCTACGTTATTGCAATAAAACTATATTGTCAACAAATGAGCACTCACAAAATATATATGGGTACATATTTTGCCTGTCTGCGGGAAGATGGGAAATGTTTTCATTCTATCCTCTTATTTCTTGTGCATCACCATAGCGTTTTTCTTCGCGTGCTTATTACATAAACAGCCTTTTCCAATTATCTGATTTGCAAATCACCGGCATTATATATTGTTCGTCGTAAATTCACCGGCATTTCCCAGATTCGATTCGGTTGTTCGATTCAAATTCGACGCCAAACACGCTCCACGCGAATCTCCGATCGAAAAAGAGTAATGGGCTCACCAACAATATTGGCTCAGCTCCAAAATCGGAAGGGGACGTCGTCGCCGTCGATTGTTTTTATCGCGAGGCCCTAGTTAAACTTGGAAACCCATTCATTTAACGAGATTCGTTTTTTATTTCGTTTTTGTTCTGATACAGAGCTGAACATGAATGTTGCGCTTGTTGTCCTTTGATTAAATCGCAATATGCTGATTTTGGGACCTACTGAACTGAAAATTCAGGCTCGAATTCCAAGGTGAACTCTTTAAGTTCGGCAAATTTCAAAGAAAAATGTATTCACAAACATTCGAAAATGTGTTTGTTTCTAACCTGAAAGTTGGAAAAGTGATAAATTGTTCATCATGAAGAAGACGAACCTCTTTTGAAATTTTCCAACCTCTGCGTCTTTAATCAGAAATGTCAATCTGCTCATCGAAAAACAAGTGTTTGCATCGCCGCTAACTCGGCCGCTAACGTGTACACCAACATAGTTCCACAAAACTAGCTAAACCTTGACACTATATTATAGTTACCAAACACTATATCAATGCCGAATGTACCGAAAATATATACTTAGGTACTCACTTTCTCCGTCAATCCTCTTCAATAACTAAAGCCTCACTCAGTTTTCAGAAATAAGACTTCTGTTGCATTGTCGCTCATGAGGACCAGTCCATTCTTATTGTTCCGTACATCCAATGTTTTATTGACTAATCGAAACATTGCCTATATGCAGCAATCCTCATGACACTACTGAGATTTGTGAAAAATTGATATGCCAAACACATTTATTCAACCTCTACGTAGGTAAATGACATTAACCAATAATGATAATAGTGACATTTGTTAGGAGCCTCATGAAGTAGTTCGTATATTTGCAATGCCTACTCGAAAACAAAATGCAACTGAAATAATTTCCCACTGAATAACATATTGTTACGAAATCTCCTAGCGCCGGTTCTGTCGGTCGTTGAATGGACATAATATGATACACATCATCCAGATTTGACCGTGAAATAATCATTAAAAGAAAGAGATATCTAATATGTAAATTGAAAGCGAAAAATACTGTAAAAAAATACGACAATCCGTCAAGTTGAATGTAGTCACTATATTTTCATTTATGGTGACAGTAATCGTCTTTTGGGTAATCGTTGTAAATTTCATATGAAGGTACTTATATATGCAGTCAATTCTGAGTAATTCGCCTGCAGAACACAATTTGAAACGCAGAAAAACTTTTGTAAGCCTCTCATTTTATTATAATACTGACAAAACTTGAAAGTGTGTCCCTTCATCCTTCCAAGAATCATAAAACCAAACGAATTGTCTGGTGGCCCTTAGACTTCTTCGTTTATCAGTTGACTGGAAATTAATCAAAACTTTCACGATTACAAAACTGTTTACAATTCATAACAATACCGAAACAGTCTGGAAAGTTTTTAAGTTTCGTATTAATATGTGAGTTGTGGTATCATCAGCCTCTGAAGTTAGTGGCTTGAAAGTTATATACAGATTGAAAAAAAATTGATATATATATCCGAAGATCCCGAAATATGAATTCAACTCCTCTCGAAAAAAATATTTTGTCAGTGAGTTCATGTGAAAAGAATAGTAATAGTATAGTACAATTGTAGTAACGCAGGAGTGGTTATGATTGCCATATCTCCTTGAGCAATACAGTTCATTTTTTTACGACTAAAGAAATATTTTGGAACTGTCTTTCGGCTGTAATTTTGGGTATTTATTTCATTTGAATCGGTCATTTTTTTTCAATATTCGTTGTAAAGCTGAAGTGTGATGATTGAACTTCTGTTATATGTTATTGAACGCAATGTCTGTAATCTTCTAGTAATCATCTGGTGGTCTCACTGCTTGTCACAACAATTGTTATTGTTAAAAAAAATATTGGTCCAAAGGCGATAGTTGGGAATTTGGATTTTCACCCAAAATGAAATATGCTCGGAAATATGGCAGAAAATCATTCAGAGTTATTTTTGCCTTGGTTGGGCTTTTTCTTGAATCAAGTGGCTCAACGTGTATTGGGTGCAATTAAAAGATAATTTGCTGAAATAATTAATTTTTAAGGTATTCTATTATGAAATTCCGACAAACAAGCTGACAAAGGTCACGATTGCGACGTTTGAGCATGGTTGCATCCATTAACAAAAGTATTTCGTTCTTCATGATTGGAATTCGTATCTTACCTTGAGTGGATAAGAAATTATACCAATTTGGTTGAATTTAGTCGACTGTGAACGCCTCTTTACCCGTTATGTAGACTGTAAAGGAATTATCAGCACGCATCTCCCAATGTTTAAACTTAAACCTCAGTAATCGTGAGACATTCGCTTTAATATAATGCGCAAATCGAGCACTCATGAATCACATTTACAAAGTTTGCTTGCTTTCCTCTCCGAATCAGTCTCTCAGAGGCATGAGTGGGGGATCATTTTCGACATCAATCATCATGCACTTTCACTGAAATTAAACGCTCGCTCGAGACATAAACACCCTCTTATACCGTATCACCATAGACACATCCACCGAATTTTTTATTTAGTTCAGGAAATAGTGGCTACAACTTGGGATATATATCAAGAACTAATATCGCACTATTTCAATGGATTTCAGAATTTTTCACCGTACTATAATTTTTTTTTTCGTCTGAACTGATACACTATGATATGGGAATAGTCATGGCTAAAAATATGGTGCTGGGCCTAATTGCGAGAAGCATGAAGCATATTGTTACGAATCTCCTAACGCTCTCCTAGCGCCGGTCCTGACGAGATCGTATACGCAGATGAGGGATCGCGTCGTAGCGAACGTCATTTTCCAGGAACCCGTAAAGCGCGTGTGAAGAATTCGCGAATATTCTTCATAGGCGTACGCAGGTATATATACGGGAGAGACTTCGTCGCGGGCAGAGTTAGTTAAGTGGCAAGTTTTCATTCGGAGAATTAGTTATTTGAAAGTTTGTATTCAGAGCAGAATTATTCAGAGCTAAGTGGAGCGAGTTTAGTGGAGCGAGTTTAGTGGAGCTAAGTGCAAGAAGTCGAAGTGTAGAATTTGTATAACAGAGAGTTTGTATTAGAGTTTATCAGAGTGTTTAGTAAAGAGCGTTAAAAAGTTAGCGGAGCAGTTAAGGTGATTGTATTGTGTTGTGACAAAGAGTTATAATAAAAGTAGTTTAGTGTTGTTTGGTGTTTCAATCATCGAACCCAAGGATATATCGTAACAATATAATTTGTTATGTGAGTTGGAATGCCCGTTTGGACCACAACAACGAAACTAAATCGAGCCTTGAGATAGATAAAACGTCGGCACGAGATATAATATTGTTGTTGTGGTCCGAAAGGGCATTCCAACTCACATAACAAATTATATTGTTACTATATATTCTTGGGTTCGATGTTTAAAACACAAAACAACACTAAACTACTTTTATTTATAACGAACTTTTCATTGAATCAGTGGTGTAAAAAGTGAAACTTTACGTTGAAGAATAGATATAAGATGAGATTCGGAGATGAATGAAAAAATATTCAATATTCCAGAAGATCTCAACGAACATTCATTTTTATTTTTTGGTCTTCAGCACCTTCTATTTCGTAATAGACGCATTCCTAGAAAAAAAAAAATTGACGAATTTATAAGAGGAATATCTATTGGCAACCGTTTATTTGAACACCTTGTTTATTATGCTCGGCTTGCTTTAATTTGAGGTATACGTTTTGCCGCGGATATCCGGTATGTTCGACTAAGGGGTGAGTCATTGATATCTATATTCAGATTCAAAATCGCAAATGAACGACGCACGTCGAATACGCATTACATTCAATTATTACTCCACTCGCCAGACATGACTCGGGAAATCTCATGTTTTTTTTTTCGAGAGCACTCAAGATGGTCGTTTTCTTGAAAGTACTAAACTACTGAATGGGTTGACGACATCGTAATTATGTTTACTTGAGATTATAAGTGAGTTAAGCCAGACACCCCTCGTTCTTTATGAGAAATGTTAAACTTCGTTTACACATGTGGGCACCGCATGGGTGGGTAAAGTGTAAAAAAACGAAATGACGATCAGTTGTTGCCGATGCACGTAATGAGTGTTTATTGAATCTTCCTATGTTCTCTGATAACGAAGAATGTCTGGTTAAACAGAGTGTACCGACGAATACAAGACCCCACGCAGTCGCTTCCAACAATTTCAAATTAATCGATTTTAATTAATTTAAAGAAAAATATATCTAATGCACATATTCGATCTGCTTTTGAAGATTGTTCCGACGTGTAGTTCATTGTAAATAAAGTTTTTGGATTCCACTCAGGAGGCAATTCGTTTCATCAAAGATGCACCTTGTGAACCAGAGTCTTGTCGGTTCTCTCTCTAGTTGATCAAAGATCTTTATGAATTTCTTCCATGATGGCATGTTCAAATAAGCACCATCCACATATATACAAGATGCATGTGCACCGTCAATAAAACCCAATAGGGTATAGGTTATTATATGTTACCCAATAATTGCCATTATAGAATATTTATTGTTTATCTCGCCACTAACGCTCATAATAGGGCTATGAAAAGATACCAATAAGTATCATTTTGCACAAGTAATTTCAACGGCCGCTTTAGAACGAATGGAAGTTATGACTGATGGTTTTGTAATTGTGGTGTGAATTCGTGTATAAATATTTGGTTTAGATTTTGACCTAAAATGGCTCTTATAATGTACTCAGGGATCTGGAATGTACTATGATCAGCATGATTATTGTCATGATACCAATGCGGCGTAGAATGTTATTGTTATTCATCTCATCAATCTTATCATTTCTAAATGTTGCTAAAATAGAGTATCAAAGAAAATTTCATCACAATTGAACATACTTTGGTGTTCCATTTCTTGCATATCCATTATATGTGGGAATTCAACTATTTTCGAATTTTCGCAGCCACTTCTTGGGGTAGATTGAAAATCTGCCCTTCTACATACACTTGTATAGATTCCAATATTAATTCCTATTTTTCCAGATCCTTCTGGTAGGTTGAGAACCCAAAAAAGCTAGAAGGAAGTTTTGCAAATGATTTTGAACGAAATGGTATACAAACCTGAACAGAAGATGAAATTTCTATTTCTAGAAATATCTTGAAAGAAATGATTCCTTTTCTGCCTAGTTCTATTCATAACTCAAGAACGGCTGAACCGATTTGGCTGAAAATTAGTGAGGGGCAAGCTCAGAACTAGGAGACGAACAAAGGATACTTTTTATCCCGTTTTACCGTGTTTTCGGAATTTCCAATCCATAGGGGGTGAAAAACGGACGCCAAATTTGTATGGGGCAACGTGATGCCTTGTTCCAATCTACTTCAAATTTTGCATAAGAATTTATTTACAGAATTGATGAAAGACGTGTTTCGTATTTTATTGAAAAAAATTCTCTCACGGGATTGAAAAGGGTTAGAAAGTTATTTGAGGATAATCAACGCACAGGCTCAACCACTAAGTGAAGATATCTGAAACCTGGAAAGTGGGTTCTTTGTATGAAGTAGGGCTTTCGATTAAAAAATGTTTTCCGAAATTCCACCACTAAGGGGATGAAAAACAGGGTCGAAATTTCTATGGGACAACGTACAAACTATTTCAAATTTTGCAGAAATATTCTTCGACAGAATTGATGGAAGACGTGTTTCGTATTTTATTGAAATCATTGTCTAACAGTGTAAAAACTAGAGTTTATAACATTTTCGTATTCTTTCGAACGCTCTGTCGAGTGCGCCCAAAAGGCAGAGCTGTAATGAACCTGATGAAACTCAGTATTGAGAACTATGCAATATAAATGCATCACAGAAATAATCAACATCCAACACCCCATATATTTGAAATGACTCATTGGTATACTTTTCTGTAAGATTTCCATTACAAATCTGTGAAGAAAACCTCTACATGTCTTGTGCTATGTAGAAGCTTCCTCAACTAGGAATTCAATCATTCATTCCAGGATTTGAGGATATTAAAGCAAAACACCGGAAGCGAATTCATGAGCGTTACCTTTGATTATAATATAACATTAATTTGAGGGAGAATCCATTATTAAGACAAAGACAATAGTCATGGTTTGTTCCACAAATTTTTCACTGGAAAATACGGAATATAAATATCTGGGATAATGGAAAATGAGAGACCTGCATTAGCTCGGAGCTTACGGTAGACTTTCCATCATTTTTCATGTCGGGAATCTGGAGTTTTCATTCATTTTCTCTGGAAAAGTCGTGAAAACCTCCCTAGGGAGGAAATAGAACAAACCAAGTCCAATAAGATACAGTAGAAGCACGGGCGTGGATGTATTACTCGTGAGGAATGACTAGTCGTTGTCAAATCAGCAAATGGTAGATAGAATTTTGATATCTACATTCACTAATTATTTCACGATCTCACAAAAATGAAGGTGTCTAGTGTTGACATACCTTATTCATTCCATGAATATTTTTGTAGATCCACTATACCATACAGTACTAATTGAAATATCAGGTTCTGACCTGTAACCCCTTCTTTTGACGTACACTTTACGGAAGAGTCCATCGTGAAAGTTTTTTTCGGTTTCTGCCCATGTCCGAGTGAATTACATTCTATGAAAGTGACCATTTCTCCATTTCTCACCTATGGTTTCTGTCATACTCAACTCTCAATTCGAGCAGAGTTTCTTCCCATCCCAGCCTGCCTTATACATAGAGAACATCGCGTAAGCCAAGAGATATGAATTTGTATCAATTATAAATATTTGATGATTATAAACTTCAGAGAACACCTCTCTGCAGAGTTCCGCAGCTTGTTGAAAGTAGATTCCTGATAGGAAGAAGTTCGCTAAATCCTCGAGCTCACAAAATACGATGGAAAACTGTACTTCTCGGATTAACCATGATTGAACTACGAAAGGTGGAATGATTGATATTCCATGAAAGCAACGGCCATGGTAATATCTATATATTCGCAGCAATATTTCGCTCGGATCTATGCCTTATAGATGTTGGTCTGCCTTTTTCTTTGGTTAATTTTAAGAGTTTTTATCTGACGATGATTCATTACATTCCAATCATTCATAGCGCGTAGTGGATTATTTTCGAGATTATTTTATTGTACCAAATATATTAACATTTATATTGGTGATTAAATGTACTTACACCTGACGTGAGGGAAGGAAAACTGTTAGCATCTTCCTGAAAATACTAATACTACTTGGTTAGCGAACACGCGTCAAGTGCGTGTGTTTCCACTTTGGTGTTTGGGTAATTCTTTCACTCTTACACCAAATATTCTAATCGCGTACCAAAAATTATTAGTCTTGTTGATGTTTCAAATATTCGTTTCAACATCATACCTCTATGAGCAGGACTTCTTCCAGAGCGACATTAAACCTGATTGTTCAATACTGTTTTGCCGATGGAACCGTGAGAGGTTTTGTTGACAGTCCGACTGGAATTATGGGAGGAGTATACAGTCGAACGCGAAACTGGCAGTCGAAGTCAACGTTGTAGTTTGATATATCGAGTCGTAAGGGGGTTTGATCGGAATGTTTTTACACATGGATTGATTCCAGAACTAACTTTCATATTCAAGGACGCGTGTAATCATCCATTCCAACAACTGTTAGAAAATTCATTATTTTATGGTGCATTAATGTTCACCAAGTAGTTTGTTAATCTACCACGGGTTGAAAAAATAAGATCTATGCGAGTGTAGAAGGGCAGATTTCTGATTTAACTCGAAAAGTTACTGCATTAATTGAAACCACTTCCTACTAAATGAATGAAACACGTCTTAGTCAGCAACTTCTGGTATAACATAAGCTTGCCTATCACAAAAATACAAGTACTGATGTATACTCATCTTCGTTAACGTTTCGTAAACCAAATACTCTGCTGTTTTCAAAATTTCTTCACAAATACTTGACTTCTATGTAGGTTTTCGAAAAATCTATCAAAGATCTGATATTTGCCATAGCATTTTTTCAGAACAACGAACCAAAAAAACGACGGAAAAAGTCCATTTCAACATTATATATAACCATGTTCGAATAAACCAAGATAGGAAGACACATAAATATTTATTGATTTTATTCTCTATCTCTTCAACCTCAGAGGCAGCTTCGATTTTGAACGATGTCGTATGTTATCATCACTACCCACAATTTTGCATCCGTTCAACCCTTTTTGCGACTGCGACCGTGCTCGTACCCCACGCAGACAATCGAATTCACAATCAATCTATCCAGAACAATAAGCACTGCGCCTTGTGCAATTTGTCCGCACCCCGAACATCCACCCGCCCTTCCTTACTTTCTTTCCTCGCCCTGACGCCCTTCCCTCACGTGGCTACTGCATCCCTAATTCCGCAAAGTCCCTCTGAACATCCCGGAAACGAGCTGCTGTGCCCGGGTAGAGCTCGAAACCCATTTCCTTGACGCTGATGGTGTTTTACCGCCCTGCGAAGTCAGATCTGAAGCTACTTCGGACGGATCTGTCGCAGTTCCGGCTTTGATGAGCTCACGAGGGGCGGGGTGGACGGCGGTGTGGATTGTTTAAAGGGACGTAGATCTCAGCAGGATTACAATTCCCGTACTTCCCTGATGATGTGCTCGATGAAGTTGATGGAGTGTGAGATTCAGTTTTTTCTGATTGACCACCATGATACTACAGTTACTGGATACAAATTTTGCGTGACTTTCTTTTAACACATTTCCAGGTTTTGAAGAGACCGTTTGAGAGTATTGCAGTCAAGGTTACCTGGGAACTACCGTTTTTGTGAACTGGAATCCTGATAAACGAAATGAACAACTTCAGTAACAAAGCTGAAAACCAAAATATTTTTTTGTGTTATGATAATAACATTCTACTTTCCCTCTCAAGTTGGATAATGATTTTTCCCACACTCGGTGTGATGAACCTATTTTCGAGCCCATTTTAAAATGACGACCTAATTGGAAGATTGTTTGAAACATCAATTGGAAATATATTGATTTTATTTTCATTTTGAATAACGTCGGTACAGGGCGGTTTGAGATATTCAAAATGTCCGTCACACTACATTAGTATTGCCTCTGTATGTATTATTGTTTCTTTGAATAATTTCGAATATCAAAATGTAACTTCGAATCCACGAATATTTTTCTGCTGCAAACTAATTTCAACGGATTTTTTTTCTGATCTGTTTATGCAGTAATGCTATGATATACAAAACAGACTGGATCCAGTTCATTCTCATGTTAACACATACATGTATAATCTGCTCGACTCACTTTATTTTTGGTTATGGCATGATCATTTTTTTATCAGTCGCTAGCGCGATAATTAATTGAGAAACTGTACATTGGATATCGGCCAATTCGCCGAATTGAAGGGATCCATCTTTCCTCAGGTCATGAATTGGCAATTTACCCGCCCCCCCCCCCCCCGGGTCTTTCCCGCTCTCTCCTGGTTTTCGATATAGAGAGATGTTCCCGATACTTGCCTTCGGGTCATGCATTGGCAGAATTGAATATTGAACACAGCTTTTAGGAATTAGAATTCGAAATCATTACTCAACACACTCACTGAGAAGAAGATAAGGGAAAAAATAACTTTTCCGACCTCTTTTGAAATTTTCCAATCTCTTAATAACTTAAGCCTCGCTAAATTTCCAAAAATAAAACATCAGCCATTTTCGTTAGAAACAGCAACAGTTGCGCTGTCGCTCATCAGCGCCAGTCCATTTTGTTAAAAAAACTGCTAATATTTCTCACCAATCGTCGTGACACAACTGAGATTTGTGAAATATTATTGGCCTGATGAACGAAAATTGAATCGAAACCAGAATGTTTATACATGTACACCATTATTTACCTCTGCGTAGGTAAATGATATTTACCAATAATAATAATGACATTTCATTAAAATTCATCTTGCAAAATATTCATTTCCTGATCATTACATGGATTGATTTCGAGAAAATGTGAATAAAATAGTATTTATGTTGCCATGACATCTCCGTTTCAAAGAGTAATCATAAGCAAAACACTTCTCGCGGTTTTGTAAACTTTATTCGAGCAAAAATCTCACACACAATTGTTGAAGTATCTCTTTCTATCTTCCAACTCATTAATTTTCCGTTTCAACGAGCGGGAATTTCCCGGATAATGACAGCAAAAACAGATGCCTTATAAAAACTTTATGTACTTTTTACCTACGTAGGCACTTTAACAAATGAACTGGCTTGAGAGAGCATTTCAGAATGAGAAAGATAGAATACTTCATGTATAACCTCTAAACGAATTCGTAGCTGATAGATGTTCAGAAGGATAGAGTAATTCAAGTATAGAATTATCATTCTGTCCTCTACAATATCACTTCTCTCTCTAATGTATTTCGCATCGTGTTGTATGGAAAACTGTCATAAAGGCCAGTCCATTAGTTGTAATGTCTATGACTGTGTACAGAGCTCCATAGTTATTTAGCTATCACCCAATATTATAGACAATACCATTTGCCGGAAATGAAATGTTATCGAATTTTTAGCCATATTGTCAACCGCAGAATGCATTTCTTTTTTATGGCGTTCTCTGTCTTTTCTCTTTATCTCTCCGTCATTCAAATTTCAATCGAGATGAGAAAATGAAAGTGAAATCACATATACACTTACACTTCAACCATAAAAAAAAGAAAAAGAAAAAAGTTTCAATGTTTTTCAAAGTTTGTCAACAGGAAAGATACATCAGAACCGAAAGTAAGCTATAATCAACTACTATGATTACCCCATACGCTATACCTCAATAATTTAATGCTGAAAAGTTTTACACTATATGAAGGTATGCCAGTATTTCATAAGTGGCATTATCGTCAGAGAGAGGTGCTTCTCTCGCTTGCGCAACGAAATATTATGTTAGACTTGGTATTGACCCGGTTTGTGGGTCAAGTTCCTATTCTATTCGAGCGAGAGTGCGATAAGATACAAGGTGTGAGGTTGACGGACTCGTTTCTATGCTTAGAATGCGACTTTGAATAGTTTTGCCTCGAGTATTCCCCAGTCCTGAATTACAAAAGGGGCCGAACACCTTCAATAAACCCATTGCAAATATTTCTAACAGATCTGTTATAACGCTGTAGTAATGCCATGTTCTTTGATAGCATAACACACTAGTGGGTTATGTTATAACCATAAGACAGTTTTACCTAGTTTTTTAATGTGTCCGATTTTTCTGCTTCCACTTCTCTGATTCGATGTAAACAAATTGATGATAGTGACAAAAAATACTACACTCTTTGTTGATATCAGTAGTACATTAATCATGGACTTATTGAGTGCAAAAATATCAGTTTGGTGTTAGGGTAATTGATCCCTAGAGAAAGTTTCAACTCTTACACCAAAGGTTGCAATCTCATCGTTTCTTTGTTCCTTATTTTGAAGAAGTTTTTCATTCTTTTCACACCGATTTTGGGGAGGGAAAAAACAAAAAAGTTATTCAACTCCCAATATCCTCTTCATGTTTCTGAATGTCCTGTTGTTCACAGTACGATACCCTCAGATGTTATTAAGATGAACAGTTCTTACAAACGTGGATTCGCAAGGTTATTTTGAGATACCGAATGTTTAAAATTTATTTTCATGTTTGTTTCAGCTGAATTTGTTGAAATATTTTCTAGTTTTCTGTTGTTTATTGTTTAAAGATTAGCGTTCAAAATGTTTTCGTGTTGACTGAAATTTTACAAAATGGCTTCACTTTTAAAAAAAAAATCGATTTCCTCAAAAATATCTCCAAAACGGATGCTTGTCTTTTACCAAGTACCTATATATTTTTTTATGTAACAGGATAAATGTTATAAAATATGATAAAACCGTGCACTAGAAAGTTATGATACTTCAAAAGGGGAAAATGTAAATAGCGTCATCTTCAAATGAAGCAAAACTCACCAAGTCAATTACAAATATGAACAACTTGAAAATATTTATTGAAAATGAGGAAATCCCCAACACCCTAAATCATAAAAACGAGCATTGCGGACTGTTTCTTTTATAAAAATTATTTTCTGAAAATACCTGTGGAATCGTCCTGTTGAATATTGAGCGCTTATTGAAAAGCACCCAGTACAGGTATTTCCCATATTTCTAGAACAATCCCTTAGCCTTCTGCTTCATGATTCAACTATAATGACGTCAAAATAAAAATAAAAAAAATTGTGGAATATTGGTTGTGGATAAAATTTTATATATCGTTGTCTAAAAAATTTGAGACCCGGTCCTGTGTCTCTCATGTCTGACTATTTCTGAACTTCCTCATATGCCTAATCAAACACAACTTGTTCAATGAATAATTCACGAATCACAAACATTATCACGTCACCAATACTTACCACTGCCAGATTTTCATTTTCATTTAAATATCACATATTTCATATAAAAACTATCAAATCACAGATAACAAATGAAAATATGACTCATTGAAGGAAAACTTTTCAGCTAACATTCGAGAAAACTCACTAAAAAAAGGAGGCATATGATGAATAACATTTGAGGTTACTGTTGTATAATACTGTAACCGTAGTATGACCTACACTGGGAGTTGGTTGGTTGTTTTTTTCAGAGTTCGGATGTTCACGATTGATTCATTTCACTGGTTTGAACTGTTTCAAATTCACGTTGGTAACAACGCATTATATGCCAATTCAAAAAATATCAAGAAAGGATAAAATCATCGATTATGTTACCCTCACTATCGTAAATCGTACCCAGGAAAATTATCGTGTAAATACGATAATTACCGTACCTCTGACAGCGCGCTGCCTACCACTTGTTTGATGAAGTGATTTCTATATTCACTTATTGAATTTTCTCATGAGTCAATAGAGTCGACGTCATGAATGATTTGCCGTGGTATAGTACAATATTTGAACTTTCGTCCATTGTATGTTTCATAAGTTTGGTCATATTTCGTATTTTAAATTTCATTTATTCTATACCATCCGCACATTATACAATTCAATAGATTAACTAACTTCCTTTTTTTTGTTTCAGGTAAGTTCATTATTTTGTACTTCCGTAGAAAGGACGGAAACCGTCATCACTGACTTGAATGACGCCAGTACGTATATATGTTTACTAAGTTATTCAGTACATAACTGAAGCAGAATTTCACTGACCTAAAATAACAGTGAAAATTGTATATAAAGATTAGCAATGCTGGAGTGCCGAGACTCACTCTATGTAACATTCGACTAAGGGCTTCTTCTATAAGTATATGCTATCTTAGTAACAATACGAACTGTAAAATGGATGATTCTATTGCGGAGTATCTTTATTTCCCGATAAATATGCACTTGTCTATCCGATCGTAAATAAGGCATTTGTTTCTAATACTCAATTATATTCAAAAAATAAATAACGCAATTATCAAGCCACAGCTACAATTTTTAGCCAATGAATGAAATTTATTGAATTCACTCTCCTTATCACGTGTTAACCGAAGTGAGACTAGCAAGATCCGCTCTGACTCATATTTCATCACTTTAATTCTTACAATGTATTAGCATGCTATAGTATGGAACGTAAATAACCGAAAATTTGAAGCAAACATCGTCGAAAGTTAGAGAGTCCCGCCAAATATAATGTTTTTTTATATGAAGAGAATGATGCTTGTCCTGTTCAGTTCGTAGTTTAGTTAGTAGTTCAGTGTGTCTCGAGGGTTGAAATTGAACGATGAAAATTCACTTTCCTTAACCATTCAACATACTGTAATATTCTATAGTCGAAAGATCTATGAAAATGTTCATGTCAAATAAGAGGGCCATTCAAATAACTAACAAACTTGTGTTAAATAAATGAACAATTTTCTATCATAGAAAATCGAATTATCTGAAGAGAATCGAATTAACGACTACAAGAATACAAAAAAATCAAATTTACTCGTATCAATTTAAAATATCCCCAATGATGGTCAAGTAAGCTCTTATTTTCATGTAGAACACATATACAAAAAATATAAAAAATAAACAGTGGTGTATCAGAAAATATATATATCAAATGATATTCTGTTCAGGTTGAACGAAGTTTTTCATTGATTTTCCATATTTTCCTCTATTTTAGGTATTATAGTATTCGTATAGATTGCAACACTTTCGGATTCAAGTGTTGAAAGCATTTCAAAATTTTCCTGAACAACTGAGTGTTCACACATATTAATAATTAGAAAGTAATAACCTTTTTCTCTCAACTTGAACAATTGAGAACTTATACAGTTTACGGATTCAGATATTTTCTATATACAGTTTCATAATTTTTTGTAGCTGTTATATTACATCTTTAGCTGAAAATAAAACGTAGCTGAAATTTACGGAAAATTTCAAGTATGAATTTTACCTTTAATAATAGTCTATTCTAAGGTCATTTTGATTTGTGAATAGACACAGCATTTCAGATAAATGAATATGTACGTCCGTTTCATTCATTGGTCTAAAATCTTTGACAGCGTATATTTTTTTGAGAAATAAAGGAAAATCATTTTCGTAGACTTGAGAGCGGGGAATATAAACCGAGAGTAGAATTATTTGTTAACGTTTATGCATTCGATTCTCATATCAATTCAGTTCTACACTTTTGGAATACAGAAATACACAAATACGATGTGTGACTTCGAAAAATTTTCAATTGTTGAAATATCGTTGTTGAATTGTGATATATAAATGCTCGATCAACTTGGAGGCGAGGACTGAAACTATACACCTTTACGAATCAAAATTTACAATGAAGCCTTTTTCTTGGATAGCTCAGAGAGTAATGAGTTTGAAAACAAAATGTGTGTTATCAACGTAAAAAATGATAAATCTAACTACACGAGTGACTCCTCGGGAAATTTCCCCTCATCATTGTTAGAGCAATTTAAAAAACAAGTAATTCAAACCCACTTTGCGGTGCTTATTGAATTAACAGCTTGGCCACAGGACAGTCGTAATATGAGAACGCACTTTGGAGAATGCATACCCGCATTTCACAGACATTCGGGAAATTAACTGAAGGCCATGTGCAGGCTAGCAAGGATACCATTTCTAGCAGAATGCTCCAAAAGTAATTCTGTAATTACCGCAGAGAATGTACTACCAGCATTTAGGAAGTTATCTCAAACTGCTGGTCTGCTAGGTCGTGTGAATAAGTACTGAAGTATTTTGAGGCAGACTCATTCATGCTATTGATATAGGAGGAGGACGAATCTATTGTAAAATCTAATTTTCCACTTTATTCACAAGGTTCACATTGATGAACCATTGGTTAGAAGACTAGGTTCACGATATGGTGGGTAAAACCCGATACGATGATGTTTTGGAATAAGGATAGCGTAAGAACAATTGAAAGATCCCAATTTTTTTATATGCTGATTCACACGAAAGGGAAGCCCTATAATGTCCACAGAACACCGTGTGTATTGAGGGACAGGAGAAACGAATTAACACACTTTGAATTTTTGAAGTTTGTTACCCTCAGGAAAAACCACTCTTGGCAAGGAATTCCAAAGTTCAGCTGTTCTATTGATAAAAGATCCCTGAGTAAAAGAGGTTCGACAGGTCTCCAAGCTCATAACAAAGGGATGAGAATTCTGTACTCGTCGGGTCATCCGTGTAGAGATTGCCAAGGGTGGAACGATTGATAACAACTCAAAAGAGCACCGACCGGGGAAATATCTATAGAAGAGGAACAAGTCTCCAATTACGCCCGAGTTTAAAAGTGAATCTACATTCTCAATTTTTGTAGGTATGAGTAAACTTTGCTGGGCTGCAGAGCAGTGCAGAGCAATTCGAAAAATAAAACACTATCGAATGATAAGAGTTCAAAGCCAACATTTTTGTATTGAGAGAATACATTTCTGATTAGACTTTTCAATAATACATTAGTTTACTAGCGATAATTTGTTTGTCATTGAAATTCGGACAAAATAGAGTGTTACTGAAGAAAGCAAGAATTATCGCCAAATCGTTTGCTTCCAAGTTGTAGCCGCCCGATAGTATCTATAAACTGTCGGCTGGTGTCCGAGGTGGCTACGGCACCATTTTGTATTCGATTCAAATCTCCCACTTCCGATTGAATCCGTTTTCCCGTTATAACTCATTGCTATAGGCACTTTTTGATTGGCTAGATAGCACTGTGGGTGCAGGTAGAATAGCAAATACACTACCGTAAAATTAGTAAGACGCTCCAGAGCGCTTAGGACCAAGGGTAATCGGCCGGTCCTTTTCCGCACAAGGCTCTGCCTTCTGGTCATGAAGGGGTTGAATGAAAGAAAAAAATTATTTAAAAAAACCTTCTTGAGATTACGAAATAAAGAGAACACCTGGACGTGAAAATATTTATCCAGAATGGCATTATAGGTAAATATCCAATTTATTACGTGTCTTCAGGATACAATATCGATTCGTTCATTATCTTGGTACAATCTCAACAATCAAGATTCATTTAATCCAAATCTAAACCGATTCTCACACGGCCTCTCATTGTATCTCGCCGCTCGAATCGAAACTGATTTCCCTTGGTACACGATCAAATAAATAATGATAGATCTAAGTGAAGGTTTACAGTTTAGATTATCTATCGAATCCAACGGCTTCACATGATCACAATATGCTTGACGTGAGACCACTCTCGGAAGCCGTATTCGTCCTAATCGTTCAAAAACAAACCGAGAAAATAATCTAATGGCGCTCCCGAAGGCAATGACAAGTTTTCTTTTAGTTTCTTTTTTTCTAGCAATATCTCCGCTCTCTCAATAATTCATGGGCAATACTACAATGTCACTGATGTAGTGGAATTCAGAGATGCTTCAAAAAATATGTTGGGAATAGCTCTGAGAATATGGAATCAATGCTCTAATGAGCATACGTATGTCATGCAACTAATCATTTATTATGATTTCAGAGAAACATTGTTTCTTCTTTCTGCACATTCCTTTCACAACATATATAATCGAAAATTGGCTTTGGAATTGGTCTACAATTGAAAAATAAGTGCAAATCTTTGTAAAGAGCTTTATCGCACTTAGCCCTCCGTAGGCACATTGTGCTTCCTCCTGTCTAGTTATCCATAACTAAGAAGTTTATTGAGTAATCAACTAGCTACACCAATTACAGAATCTTTTAGATAAGCTACTGTATTATTCGACGGGCGATTTTCTCCGTCGAGCCTCCGTCAGGTGTGGCGATGTCGGCCACTGTTGATGTGTGGCCACCCTCACTTTAGTTATCAACGTGTTGTGCTTGAACTGTCGACTTGGATAGTTGTCAAATATATCTTCTGAAAAATCAGTTCATAATATTGCCTCTTGTTGAGAGATGACAGTAAAACACGATAACATTTCATAATATGCCCACAAAAGCTTGTTTCTCTCTTCTCAGATTTGGGTTCTTCCACTACTGGTCAGTTCATACACCACACTTTTACTTTATCTTTTACTTTTACTTTGAGAAAGTTGTGACAATGTAAATCAATCGAGGCGTTCATACACGGCACTTTTACTTTTAGTTTAAGGATGAGAACTTTTACTTTGAGATTTAAGAATGAAATAATTTTAGGGACTGCGCATGCGTGCATGTGAAGTCATCACAGCAAGCAGTGCCACCAACATTATAAGGAAACGTAGCCTTGTTCTTCTTCTGAATATTTTACAGAAATGATATAAAATGGGTGTTCTGTGAAATATCTGTCATTATCCGATACAGTTTGGATATTGTCACTGGTCAAAACAATGACGTAACCCACGATTACTTCTTCTTAGTTTGTTTTTGATCACTGCGCATGCGTCCTGTTTACTTTAACACTGGTGTATGAATGGTCCAATTCCATTCTTAAGATAAAAGTAAAAGTAGAAGATAAAGTAAAAGTGTGGTGTATGAACCGACCATACCACGATCTGATAAAGTAAGAATTAATATTAGAGTGAATCTATACAAGTGGGTTGAGAACACAAAAAAAGAATTCATCCACCACAAAAAAATAACTTTCAAAATGCTTGTTTCGTTCTTTACCATAAAATAATTATGCTTTCGAATATCATTGATGTAAGTCTCGAAATGATAAAAAAATATATTATTTAATTCATCTATTGGGAACATTGGAGGTGACGGTAGATAAATTTGGTGTGAATCATGAAATAGAAAGCTGAGGAAACTTTTTCCCGTGTCGCTCGAAATTTTCAAAAAAAAAATGTTCTTCAAAGATTCATTTCGGAAACTTCAACTCTGACAAGCCCAAAATAGCATATTATGAGAACTGAAGTGATACACAAATTCGCCCGTTTTAGAAACAAAACGCAACGCAAAGTCAAATCCCAACCTATATTATTTATTTATTATTGAAGAAAATCTCATACCGCGCGGATTTCAATAACATTATTGAAAAAAAGTTAATTTTGTCCATTTTCCTGAAACAGAAATATCTGCTATTGTGGTGTCTTCTTGGAAATGCTCTTGTGGTTAGGGAATATTGCTTCACGGTAGCAGTTGCATACACACCGAGCCCACATGTTCTCCTTTATACCTAAGACCTAATCATTTGACGTTGGCCCGGAAATCTGCCAAATGTCTGCCAGGACACATTTTCTCAACTCATAAACTAGAATTCTTCGCCTTGGCCAAAGAGATTCCTATTGAGGTCCTTGTTCAAATTTTCCGATATATCAAATACAAATTCAGCCGATTGAATGATCTTGCTCTAAATGAAATAATCCCATCTTCGTAAAAAAATACGAAAATTTTAACAGACAGTCACATTGTCATGGGCTTCATCTCTTCCGTTATCTGAAGAATATTCTTAATAATCTCCTCATAAGTAATCAAATATCCACCATAAAAATAATTTGATTTACGATTCCTGAAATGTTTAGATGGTAACGTTTTCTATACGTTAAAAAGTACTGAATACGATTTCAGTTGTTTTTTTTTATAAATTAACATAAATATTTATCTCTTCTACGTTTACGGGACTCAGTTCTTATTTACATATTCAACCGATATGATATACCTGGCAGCTGTAAATATTTCACACCTTTGAATAATATTTATTCGTATCATGTTCTTAGTTACGATGAACAGAACAATTTGTTTTCGTTTTATGGTAATGAATAACAATCAACGTTCATGACGATGAAAACCTGTGTGACTAATCACTTTCAGCATTGAATACTGAAAATGAATGACAAATAATGATCGTAAAGTGAAATCGTTTAGAAGCACTCTTTCGAAAATTCTCACATCAGTGTCAGTGTTCTATTTCGAAAACTTCGAAAATTGGGTTTCAGAACATTTTCTAAATGAAACAGGAAAAAGGTAATCGTGAAGGGTGGGTGACGCAAGCGTCGGCCACAAGGCCCCAGTGGGCCCTTTTCGCAAACCCCATCATCTTCACTCACTCACCCTATGGCGGATACCTGTTCGAACCTCTTTGACCTTATAAAGGTCGAAATATCCTTCCATTGCAAAGGGTGCAACTCCTCTTCCCTGATAGTGGCGGCTCCGAAAACTTTTTATCTGAGCCTGCTATATATATTCCACATTCGCGAAGGAACTGGAAGGAGTCTTCCTCCTTTCCATATTCTCCAAAAGGTTTGTCGCGCATAGTTTTTATAATCATTCGATCCCACCATTTTCATCGAGAACAAAGTGAAATTTTTTCAGTTTGGGTGAATTGTTCTGCTAAAGATTTCTGCAACGTCAGAAGAAAAAATTTGTTACATTCCGAAGTATCTTGAATTCTAACATATTATATTCTTGATGTCTCAATGACCTCGGGCTTTCGTGGAGAGTTTTGATGTCAACGAGATTTTCATTTATATTGCCATTTTTAATGATGAAATAAGTGAACAGATATGATTATTTTGTGTAGTATTTTATTCTAATTTCACGGTGATATTTTCCATTTAGTGATTTTCTGAATGTCCTCGAAACACTTTTCAGACAGTCATCGTTAGGGAAACTAAATATGTGTCAGAAAGGGGCAAGCCCCTCCCTGTATAACTTGCTCGATAATTTATGTGTGAAATAAGAAATCCCTTGAACTAATTGGCAGTAAATCGATTAAATATACATTTGCGATGATATTCCAATTGTTTTTAGTGTTGAAAACCAATGCCAAAAGGTCAGTTCAACAAAAGATCAACTTTATGTCCAACATTGTTGAACAAAAGAGGTGAGTTAAAACAATCGACTGAAAAATGTAATCCAAGTTTTCGATCGATTGGGTACCAATACGTCAGGAAAGCTTAGTGATGAATGATAGTTTCCAACCTTGACAATCCTTCGTCCAACATAAATTTCAATATTGAAATCGCAGCCGTTCGAGACATAACTTTAATTGCATTCCAATAGCTATAAGTTATATCGTCCTATTCTGTCAATGCCGCTTTTGTAGATAAATGCGGTGCTTCATAATTGGACAAACAATTGCAAATCCTTTTTCGCCCAGTATTAAAATGGACAGTGTCAACCTTGTCGCTTCGTATCTTATGATTGTAAATAGAATACAATTGCGTATTGTGACTCGGTTGGATTACCATACATTTCACAGGATGATAGTCTCATCAGGTGTGCATACTAATTGAAACTGATACAAATTTGGATACCCCTATCAGAGACCTCCACTTGGAGCTTGTATCTCCATAAGCAAACGATATTGTTTTGTACTGGTTGTAAACAATGAGGTCACAAGGGAACAAATATGAACGTTAATATACTGTACAGGTGAGAAGATCTGAGAACATCATTTGACATTATGTGTTTCTCTTGAAAATTGAAAAAGAAACACCGCACACCAACCCCCTTTCTGGTTCGATGACGAATTGAAAAACATATTTGTGGGATTATTAGAGATTCCAGTATCCAAAGAACTTTTTAGGAAGTGAAAGCTTTGTGTTGATTCTATTATAAAACTGTTTTTCTTTGGGTTTGTTTATTAAAACTCCAAACAACACTTCACTACTTCACAAATCTTTATCACAATACAATACAATCACTCAAATTGCTCCGCTAACTATCCAATGCTCTGTACTAAAACTCTCTGTAATATAAATTCTCCAGTTCGACTTCTGCACTTAGCAATACCAAAGCTCTCTCCGATAAAAACTCTGCAAAACTCGCCGCCTCTCCACTCAGCTAGAAGCTCTGATAACTATCTCTCGTAGCGATGAATCGCTTCCGTATATATACTTACTTGCTTACGCCTGTGGAGAATCTTCCAGTCGAATCTCGATGATCGGATTCTCCACGCGAATGAAGAGTTCCTGGAAAAATGACGTTCTCTCTTCGACCCCTCATTTCATTTTGCGTTTACGAGCGACAGAGCCGGCGCTAGGAAATTTCGTTAAAATATCACATCAAGTATGTCCAAAACAAAAACTCTTCGTGTTTACAAGAAATAACGTAATCAGAGGACTTGAACCAACAGTTCCCCACGAAGTGGAGATCCCGTTCGCCACGGAAGTCACCTGGGGCGACTTTCAATCACAGGCTCACGTGAAACCCCACATTCAAAAAACAGCACATAATGTCGGGATCCTAGGAATGTATAGAAGAATGTGCGGAAAACTGGGGGCTGAACCCAAAACCGATTTATGGCTATACACCCATGATAACATATGGTGGTGTAACATGATGGACGAGAACAAAGCCATAGGGTACGGCTAGGCGTGCCTGAGCGTAAAATTTCAAAATTGTCGTACCAAGTTGTTCAAATCAGTAAATCAGAATTCAGCTTGATCATTGACAAAGAACTGATTTTATTTATGAAACATTTCAATATCACATCAAACAGAACAGCGCAACAGTACCAACGATGATCCAAAAAATGACCCGCCAAAATGGGAACTGTCAAAAAAGGCTGACACACCCAAACACCGAGGGCCCAATGTTGCCAACATAATATTCCAACTCAAACAACTCTCTTATTTTTTACAAGTCAATTTGTTGGTCTTTTTGATGATTCTGCCAGAAGCAGTCCTAACTACATTTTCAGTGTGACTAATTGGGATTGAAGAGTTGGGAACTGAGTAGTCTGTCTGATCTATAGGTGAAACGGTTCCATGGACTAAATCATTATTGCTATAAGGAGGACCAATTACATCTGAGTTATTATCCACCTCAGGATAATCATCATTGACATCACTCACACCATCACAGACATTTTCTTCTGTGCCCAACTGATCATTACCCCTGGATACAATGAGCTTTCTAATAAAATGAACATTTCTTCTCGAAAGTTTTCCATTGAACATCCTAACTATATAGGATCTGTTACCCAAACATTCAACAATTGTACCCTATTCCCATATTTTGGACCTAATATCCTGTACAAGTACTGCTTCATCAACACAGAACGATTCTACATTCTGTAAACTGTTTTTGTCATATGACAGAGCCTGTTTATTCCTATTCGTAATTCCAAGGTCCTTAACATTCAATTGAGTATTTTAACAACTAGTTTTGAGTGTTCAAATTCCTTCGAGAAAAATATTCTTGAACGACAAATAATTCTTATTAATTTAGTTGGAATTTGAGTCTTCAAGTTAAAAGTAGTTCGTTGAACTTCATGAAACTGAATCGATTTCTTTTATAGAACAACTGAACTTCCAGACATTTGACCTAAATGAAATGAATGATGTTTTAATGAAATGAATACCCTTCTTGATGACCTGACGATAATTAGAAAATAATCCTTCTTATCTGGTCTGTTGCAATCGAAGCATAGTGCCTCTATTAACGAGTTCAATCAACCCGCATCTTCGAAGATATATTATTCATGTCGGTGATTCTCTGCTTGGAAGATGTTGAATAGGTTTCGAAATGATTGAACAAAGATAAATATTGCTTATTTAAAGTTCATTCTTTCAAGTTAGTGCAGCTTCGATCAACTTATGATTATTTATACAAGGAGAAAATTCAAACAACATAAGTAGAGGACATTCATATCTGAAGTTAATCCTACCTATCTCACATTATTCCCGTTTGTTTGAATGATCTGGTCTACGTGAATTGAGCTGACTACTCGATGATCCATAGTTATGGTGGTGGTTCGAAATAACTTTCCTCTTTTCCCATTTAATAAGAAACTGATTCTCCGAATGTGTATACATTCCTGTCTGGTTTTGTCCAATTGCTAAACAGGCTGGGCTATTGTTTGGGAAGCGGGGCCATTCTTTTTCTTTGGTAATATAGGTACGAACTTACTTGTAGTTCACAAATGCTTTGCGGGAATGACGAAACATTTTTGTTTCAACTATAACACCCGGTAAAATCCGAGGAGATGGCTGAGTGTAACCTGTGAGGTTCGAATTTCTAGCTGTGGAATCACACGAGACATGACATACATCCAGTGTCAGTTGAAAGCACAGCCTTGCTTAGCCATTATGAAGCTCTTGATCTCTGTCTCCATTCCATTTGACGTCAGAAATTTGGATGAAATGTTCTAAACTTGAGACATTTATTTCATCCTAAAAAAATGCTAAGCTTTCGCGTTCAAAACTTTCATGTGGTTTTTCATCTAAACTGTAGGCGGACCATTCAGAAATTGATATTTTGACTCCTAACTACTTCAGCGACTTCATTTAGAACCAGTTTGCTGTGAAATTTCAAATTCCTCACACCGAATTGTTCAGCTCTCGCAGATGCTCTTTCACATCATGAAGAAGTGGGATTAAAATCGAAATGGATAAAATTTCATAGGGATCCGTGCTTGGTTTCGTGGAAAGCCATAGTTCAATCGCCATCCTCGATATTTCCCCCAAAAAAATATATTTTTCGTGTAAACAACTTTAAAATCTCAAGAAACACCCTATATATCTGTTAATAACTGGTCGTGAACGAGCGAAATTAATATCGCTTACTAAGGTCTCTGGAGCGTCTCAAACCAATGTGTCTCCTTCACTTCCGTGGCAAATGGGTACACATTATCTTTAATTCATTTGGGGCTGTGCCAACTCATTTCCATGAGTTGTGTGTTTAATGACCGAAACATTTGGAGAAATTGAGAGGCGGTTAATAGTATTATTAATTGAAACAGCTCTTATTTTTGTATGTCAACAATGAATATGTATTTCATGAGCATATTGGTTCTCTCTGTGAATTTTATGTATAGCTTTTTTTTTCGGACATTTCTCATATCTGAGAGAGCGTTTCCATCAGCAGATTCTACGGATTTGGCTTAGTTGGAGTGGAAAGAAAACAGTTTCGCTGCTTATTGGCCGTGACATACACTCCGTAGGCCAGGCAAAATAAAATATGTTAGGATTGAATGAATGTTACCGCAAATTATAAAGCAAGAGGCTTCTTCAAGAAGAGTAACTTTCCCTGAAGTATATTTACAAACATGCCAGTTTTCGAGTTCATTTCGAGTTGACGTTCCTATTGACCTCAAGTTATCCATTCATCCTTTCCTTTTCGTCTGACAAAATTTAGCGCTTCATTAAATACCGATGGTATTTTTCCTGCAAGAGTATGGAATGATATACCTTATTTATATACGGAATTAATCTCGCTTGAATGATGACGGTTTCGACCATTCCAAACTAGTCGACTTGGAGATGTAATCGCGTGAACCTCATCAAAGGACAACTTGTTGACTGCGTTGAACTTGTTCTGAATCACCTTTCGAATTTCATTATTGGGCCTCATGAGTTCTGAGAGAAGTTATCACGAGCGACTGGCTTAGTTCCTTTGCTCTTGGGAAAAATCAACAGTCTTCAAATAGTTGTTGATATTTTTGCACTGATGAGAAACAATCCTATTAATAATGTCGAATCCACTAATAATTTATTGATACAAGAGGTAATTGATTCTAGGAAAAGTCAAGGAGCATGTCTTGCGTGAAAAAAGACCCATTTGCAACGAAATTACCCGTTTAATGTAATGTAAGAAACGAATTTGCAGACAGATTGTTTCATTGTTAAGGTAAGCGTCCATAGGTACGCATCGTACGTATCGTACGGATCGTATAAAACGGATCGATTTGTGGTAGTGCGTCCACTGTATCCGTAGCGATCGGATTGCCGATGCGACGGTCGGCTTTTAACTAACATTCGCATTTTCGTAGTGAGTGGACGATCGGAAACATTACAGTGTGTAATGTTTCCGATCATGGAAAGTGATGAAGAACTTGTCATTATTGCTTTGTTATTAGATGAAAAAGAAAGGAGAGGAAATAGGAGAAGACATAGAATGTGGATACATGACATATTCAAAAAAAGATCACAATTTGGAGAATATCATACACTATTCACCGATTTGCTCCATGATATGCGTAATAACAATTATAATTAGGGCACGTGTGTGTACTTAGTGTCGAAATGTAACAAAATTCAAATGATCTGTGAGGCGACCAGTGACTACCTATTGTGACATGCGTCCACTTATCGGCAATCCGCATGACGTTATTCGCACCAGTCGGAAAAGTTGCCCCTTCGATCAATTTCATCGGCATTACCGACGGACCGATACGTGCGATCCGTCTGCTGCCGGTCAGTGGACGCATATGCATAACTCACTATACTTATAATTCTAAAATCCGTTTCATACGATCCGTACGATGCGTACCTATGGACCCGTACCTTTGGACGGTAAATATTTTGGATAATTTTTAGAATATTCTCTTGCCTTATGTGATCCAAAGCCTCACATTCTCAAAGTATGTGGCTCTCTGTCTCTACATTGTCTACAGCTAAGGTAGCCCTGTACGATTCTTAACTCATTCCTGCTACTTTGGAGCAGTTCCTTAGCCTTTTTCCTCGATGGCTTGTCGATCAAAGTTCTCTCGTAAGCGCAATTGGCCAGTTTACAAATAACCTTCAATTTTCTCTAACCCAATTTCTCATGTAATATTTTAGGTGACTCACTTCCAACTCCGGTTCAGTGTATGTTGTGAATGATCCCTGTCTATCGAGCTCATCAGCTCTCCCGTTGCCCGAGATTCTTGAATGACCTGCCATCCAATATAGTGTCTCCTAGGCTCTGCCAATGACTCAGTTAGTCCTATTGATATTCCCTTTTCGCATTGCGCATTGGAGAACTTAAATACATATATATTAAATTGTAAATTTTGTCTAACTTCAATATCTTGTTCCGTTCAAGATGTAAAAGTACATTGGGGGGACATTTTACTACCGTGATATGTATATTAAGAGGTAATACTTGTTACACGATAGTAACGAGGAGGATAAGTAGCTTATTACGCACTAGCGAAATATTGTTTACACGAGGCGTAAGCTGGGTGCGGTAATTCGGGAGTGCACATAAGTGGCCTTATTCTCGAGTTGCCTACCGTAATTTTTCTATGTTTATTATCCCTTTTTTTACACACAACAACAGATAACTATAGTAACAAATTATACCATGTGAAATGAATTTAACAAAATTTTCAGTCTACCCCAGTCACTCCTACCATGCTTGTGCGGAAATTTCTGCTGGTGTAGCAAATATGTAAAAAATATCATCAGAGTTATTTTCGATGAACGACGAGACCCTGAATGATAGCAAGTAGGTAAAACACGAGGGGTTGACCACATGGGAATTCCGGTGTACACTTGATATGAATTCCGGGGAATTCCGAAAAATTTCTAAAGAAACTAAAGGTATTATTATTAGGTAACTTCAATTTATTCGCGCAATAATAAAAAAGCATACAGTAAAATTTCAATATTCATACAAAATCATAATTAAAAAACAAAACACCCCTGTGAAGTAATCCACTTCCACAGGACAAAGAAAGTTAGGAACTTTGTTTTGAAAGAGTTTGTGGCGAATTTCCAATTCGAAATAAATTTTGTTAGCGACAAATAAGCCTGATGACAACAATCTTCATGATCTGATAGACATCTGATATGTCCCTGGAGGTGTGTGTTGGGGAGTTTTTGCAAATGAGTCAATAACTTCTTTCAGTAAAATAGTACCTCATTCTGATTCAAATATATGAATAAGGCATATGAAACAACCCAAAAAACTTTGTTTCATAGTTTGTGCGGCCTCGAGTGGGGTGTGGTTGGGGGTAGTTTTTGAAAATAATGCGATAACTTATTTCAATGGAATAGTTCCTCATTCTGATTCGAATATATATGAATTGGGCATGTGAAACAGCCCAAAAAAACCTAGTGTCGTATTTTGTGTGTTTGTTTTTGGGGTCAACCTCTGCGACTGCCATTATTTGCCTCAATATTTCAAAAATGACGTGTCTTGAAATTTCACTCTTCAAGACGAAGGGACGCCCTTGATTGTGGAAGTGAGACTAGATCATAATTGGCAGACAAAACACAGGTTGTCTACATTGTTCCCAGCGTTTACCGAAATTTGAATAAGACGGTAATAGCTCGCGTTATACGATCTGAGTTATTTAGTCGATGACTGCAGTCTTTGTATGATTTCTGGAGTTTCTTTGCATCTCCATCATGTTATTGGGATGGTTTTATATAATTTATCGGTTTGTAATAAAAAGATGATCGAATATATTGTGGTTCAGTGTCAACTGTTCTAATTTGAGTTTATACAGGGTGAACACACCGGTGAAAAATATTTTTTTATTTTCCTAGTAGGTAATGTTGAAGGATTATCAATAATTTTTGATATGGAATATACGTTTTTTGGAAACAGTTTATTTTCGCTTTATAAGCGATGACAAAAACGTATAAAAAAGATTTTCTCCACAGATTGAGTATCCCGTAATCATTTAGCGGTTGAAAATAATAGAACTCACTCAATAGACCATAAAATATTGTAAAATTGTATTTTTTCGATGCTTATTTATTCTAACGGATTCAGATCTTGATTGGAAATCTCAGGAAAAATGATGCTAATAAAACAAACCTGAGTGGAATCAGACGATCCGTTCCCTTTATTTTACGATTGTGAAGTTGCATTATATAGATGATTCATTTTGTTTCCGATATAATAAATACCAGCCTCAATGAAAATGTGAAAAGTTTCGATATGTAAAATCCGATATTATTCAGATTGGGTCATAATCATGACATGGTCTAGGTACTCAAAAGTCTAAAGTTTATGTTCCACTCAGAAATCTCAAAAAAACTTTTGTGCGAAAGTTCCGAAATATATCTTTCATATTTCGTCGGATTTTCTCGGAATTGCCCGGAATTCCCAGTATTTCCATCATTTAGTCTTGAAATTTTATCGATATTTCTTGAAATCCCAGGAATTCCGGTTTACGGGAATTTCAGTGTACACATTTTTCCACAGTGGTCAACCCCTCGGTAAAACATTTGTTTGATTAATGGATTTAACTAGATTCAGTCCCAATCTACAAACTGTTGAACGATGGATTCCCCAAACATATGACTTTTAATTCAATTCTACAAAGTATTTTGAGCGAAAATCCGCTGAACTTGGTTTTGGGACGATGAGATCAAATTTATCAGATTATATGTTATATACCAAATCATTAAAAAAAACGGAGGCGGCCGCCAGTAATTTATTATACACCGTGTATTTTAAATGAGCCATTACCTAACAGCTGTCAAATATGTAATGAACAGTTTAAATTAGTGGGATTAGAAAAATAACTATTATCTCTTCTGATGAAATCTGCAAATTCCTATTCTCTAGTTATCGATCGAATGCTCATCAGTATATTTCTTAAAATCATTGGTTTCATATGTTAGTTCGAATAAGTCGTTCGAACTCAGATTCGAACTTCAGATGCTGCTGAGAAAATTATTCCGCACATGGCGATCTCGTTGGATACGGTCGATGGTCATTACACGGCCATTTATTTCCTATCGACATTCCATATCCGTTGCAAAGCACCATCAATACCGATGGAGGACGGCCTGCGTGCCATCCGCCGATATGGAAATTGGAAATTCGACTCGCGAACGTGAATATACGAGCTTCCTGTCTACTTAATATTCCGACCGAACGTTAATGAAACGTCAAAACGTTGGTCATCCCTACGGCTTTGCTAATATATGGGTAGCACGTTTCCATTGACGCCGACGTTTCTGACCGAACTTCAATGAGGAAATGCGACGGTTTCAAACAAAGCGAACGAGAAGGGTGTGTTTGGGTTTAATTTTCGCATCGAGGTGCGGATTTGGATTCCCGCCGTGTAGGGACATTACTTTCTCATTATAAAACTCTTGATAGTGACCGCCTGTGGAAGACCGCATTAAGGTACCCCTTCACGTTCAGTTTTCGTCAGTTTTGGACTGTCAGTTCGTTAGTTCAGGCCGAAACTGAACGTGAAACGTTCCAGTCCCGGCGCGGACTGAAGAAATCAAATCGAACAAATATTTAGGCGCGGCCTGAAACGCGGTACAGGCAAGACCGGAGCATGTAGGTGCGCTTCAGTTGTCAGTTGTTGATTAGCAAGAGTGCGAATATGGTATTTTAAGTGAACGAAAGCGAGACGTGCGTAAACACTATCAGTTTCGTCCAAAGCAGCTCAGTAGGTAGTGCCTTCTGAAGTATATTTTAATTGCAATACATTATATTGTATAATAATTATAATTATTGTTGCTTTGAGATGACACCTCCTCATTTCGTAACAGAGTAACAGAGTTTATAATATCTATCTTTTTATAATCTTCAGGATTTGTTTCATTTATTTCTTTCAAGAAGCTGATATGAGAAGATTCGCCCCTCCGCAAATACCACGGTTTTGACCAATAACTCTTTTTTGCCCTTCGAGTTACATGTTCTGTTTCGTCGGCTTCTGCTAACAGTAACAAGGCAATCGCTTTTCTTTTTCGCAAGCTCATTATTTCAAAGCGCATTCGGTTTCTTTCAGTGAGCAATGAATTTTCACGTTGATACCACCACTTCTCCACATCAACTGACAGTTTTGGACTTAAAGTGTAGGCCTTTGTGTTGTGTTGCAGTTCAACAACTTCAGTCCATATATCTCTACGTCACTCTATTCGTATGAAAATGAAATCCGTATGACTCAAGAGTTGCAGCCCAGGAGCGCAGGCCTAGCCGTCAGTCCTGGCGCGCAGGCCACGACTGTACGTGAAGGGGTACCTTTTAGTTGGGTTTCTTTTTCGTCGAAGATCCAATTTCATTTTTTGTGATTATTGCCGTATACCTCAGACCCAATAGGCCGTTCTGGTTTGCTCTCCAGACTGTTTCATAGTCAGAGAATAGTCCGGTTGGTTACTGAATATAGCCTCGCGTAAATCTTCTACCTCCACAACTGATTTACTGATTTTGGACGATCCTTGACAGTAAATACTGAAAACTCGAACAAACCTTTTTAGTTGAAGTAGGTGTCAGATGTTGGCAAAAAACAGTAGTCTATCGCAAAATAACTCGATAAACGCTTGCCGAGCAGTAATTACAGCCAGCCGTTCTGGTTGTATGGAAAGAAGCGGCTCGAGTGCATCGTGATGATAATAACACAAAATGATATTGTCTTATTGCTGAACAGTCATAACCGTAGACGGAATTGAGCCGTAGGTTTCCAAGCGCACTGACGTACTCGTAGGTATATGAATATACAACATATCCCAACGAGAATAGACTACCCTGACTATATCCAAACTTACCTCTCGCACGCCCCAAGCAATCTGCCTAACTTTTTGAGTATGGTCCAGAAATAATTGAAAGCATGCTTCCAAAACTGATGTCATGTTTCTAGAGAATCGGTGACATTCGGACTACGGTTTCCCAAAAAGTGGTTAACCAGAAGTCAATCAAGTCACCGGCAAATATTAGGCGGTTATCGACTGTTGTCATTTTTCGTGTTGGTGTACTTCCCAAACTTTTTTTTTCTCATGGACCCCTTTCAAAATTTTACTGGTTCCGGTGAACCCCCTTGCAGCTATACTCCTATCATATTTCCAAAACTCGACAAACAAAATCACGCCTACGTGGACCCCGGACAAGTCTCTCGTAGACCCCTGGGGGTCCACCTGGACCACTTTGGGAATCAGTGGTGTAAGTATTCCGAAAGTAGCCAGCAATATATAGTTTTCCGGATAACCACAATAAAAACCTACGGAGAGTACTGGTTAGTACTTTCCATACCTTTTAATATATGATACATCATTAGAAATGTTCCATAATGGATAATTTTCAGTCCGAAATATAATCTGGTTCTTGCACAAATATGGTTGATAATTCTCTTTGTTCAGTGTGGTATTTATTGGTTCGAAGGTCTCTCTCTTAAACTCGTACAAAATAAAAACTTATACATCATCGATGATGATATTTAATAGGACAACAACCTACTGATATGAATGCATTGGAACGTTCACATAGAATTTTAAATTTCGCGCCAATTATTCTTTGGTACACTGTTGGCAACATATTGGCTGTTGCTGCGTTCGAGTCGATATCAACTTCGGCTTCGGGTGTATGCTTCAAATATTCAAATTATGATCGATCCGTTCCGAAAAATGACAACATAGATGAACGGACACTGTGAGAGTTGGATGCACCTTTGATTAGTTTTTTTCGAAAGAGCACGAACCTTCATTATGATGCAATTGATCATTAAAACTACCATGGCAAAATACATTCAGACCATTTTTCAAAGCGTGTTAATGCCAAAAATACAGTATCGAACATGATACACCAAAGGTGGAAAATAACGTGGAATTTTACATTAAAATACTCGAAACGATTTGGAATTTGACTAGGTAGGTTCAATTCCAGATTCAATGGTTTTGCCCATGAATAATTCAGATAAACTGTTACTTTTGATAGTACCGTAACACTCATGCATTAATGAAATTTCACGCCTCTGATGATGATGTGCATCAGTTTTTATTCTGTATGATATTTATATATTAACACTTATGAAAATAATCGCATTGAGACGAAAATCTAAACTGAAAAAAATGAATTCAAACAATAAACAGTTGATAAATAAACGATAAAATTGAAATGCATTTCTTTATTAGAAAGAATAAATTGAAATACAGAAATTGTGCGATTATGATTATAAACAACGGTAGAATCGAACAAAAATTATGAAAAAATAATAGAAATCTTAAAACGAAATGTCAATACAGTGTTATATCGACGTTTCGGTTTCTTCTATTCGTATTCGTCCTCAGGTGGTTGTTGCATTGCGTCATTGTAAAATTTTGTTTTCCTTCAAATGTCACAACGGAGATATGACGTTTTTGCAACTGAACTGAGATTGACGTTCCATAAAATTTCAATCTTTATCACTATGGTTACGTTCTTCTTCCATGCCGCCGGCATTGAAACTAATCATTTTTTCTGGTCGAGTGGTAAAAATGAAGTTTGATTACATAATCTGTGTTTCAGGAAAAATAGCATGTGTAATTCGGAGAGGTGTTGTCAAATTCAATCTCGACAAACAAAGCATTACTTTTTGTTTTTTTTTAATTGAACAAAAACGAACACAATTCAATATTCCTCAGATTTTTCTTTCTGTTCATATATATGACAAATAATCTAGCATTAGGAAACCCAACAAGGAAGCAGGCAGACATCGAGTATACGATGAATGCGCCCAATTAAATTAAAATGTCACACTCGTTACGGACGTTATTACCTCTCCAAAGAGATTATTGAGCGCTGTATAACCATGTTTGTTTGCTGCTAATATTAACAAAACTCTTGTCAAGAGTAGTTCTAATCATCCACAAATACCAAGTATTTACATACTTGTTGACAGAGCAAACAGATTAATGTCAGGAGATATGCATTTTGGCTCGGGTGTATTACGAGCACTTCAAATGAAATTAAAACTACCCGTGAAACATTATCTATGCAACAAAATCCGAATCTAGGAGAAAAATCCATCGAAATATAATGGGAAGTTGTCGATGTGACCTTTTTCTAATAATAGCCAGGTCGATATAGTTGAAATATGTATCATGGATGGTCCCGTTGTTTCGTTCGTAATCCATGCAAGGATGCGCCACTATTTTATTGATTAGTACCGAGTGAATCAAGTATAAGTTGTACAGGGTGTTTTCGAAGTAGATTTGAAAATATAATGTTTTGTAAATTTATTTGTATTAGTCACGGTCAGCTTTGCTTGTCTCATTCATTTTTGTTCACTCTGGCTTTATACTGAAAAATGGTCTTATAATCTTCAGAAAACATTGTGAGAACTCAAGATGAGATATAAATTAGTCTTGAGAACACGTTTCAGTAGTTGACTGTTCTGTGTTCAAATATTTGTTACGTTATAAGTAGTGACAATTGAATATTAACATCATCGATATTTCAGTTTAGTAGAATCAGAAATGTTTTATTGAAACTTTTCCTAGAGATCAATTGATCGAATTGATCGATTTTCTTCTCCTGAAGAAGCTAACCTTGTTAGCGAAACGCGCGTTGAGTGCAAAAATATTTGGTGTTAGGGTAATTGATCTTTAGGAGAAATTCAGTATCACTACTTTTATTCGGGTTTGAAGGCCGTCGTTTTTTGGAATTTCTTCCTGACGTTTCGCTGGCTCGAGTGGCTAGCTTCTTCAGAGGTTCATTCATCTTGGAATTCACTCCGATGACTGGAGATTGTTTCTTCGCAAGTTGTATTTATGCCGATTCAGGTAGTTTGCGGTGCTAATTATTCTATATTATTGCTAATAATTAGCACCGCAAACTTGCGAAGAAACAATCTCCAGTCATCGGAGTGAATTCCAAGATGAATGAACCTCTGAAGAAGCTAGCCACTCGAGCCAGCGAAACGTCAGGAAGAAATTCCAAAAAACGACGGCCTTCAAACCCGAATAAAAGTAGTGATACTGAAAACCTCGGCCGCGAAAGCCTCAACTATTTTGTTTAGGAGAAATTTTTCAACTTTTACACCAAAGGTTTCAATCTCATTGTTTAGATGTTTTATGCCCACAGGAGCGTAAATTTCAATTTTCTGGCTTTGTATAGATTTACTAGACATAAATTCTTTGTTGCCAGACATTTTTTTACTGCTATACCATTTTTGTTTCTTCAAAATTATTTAAGAATTTTAGTATGTCTATGATTTCAATATTATGTTATTCGAGGATAAATAAATGTAAAATCAATTTGCAAGACATTAATTCAATGAATGAACTTTGAATAAGCCCAAAGAGGTCATGACAGTATTACGTTAGTAGTCCGAGAGGGGCAGTTTGAATTGTTTGTTTTTTTTTATATGTTTTTTCCGCTAACCAGCTGACGAACACTAACCCTCAGAAGTCGAAACTTATGAGAACCAAATCCCAACTACCCGGCGGGGAACAACCCACTCCCGGAGAGGGAGAACCGAGAAAGAAGAGAAAGAATAAAGAAATGTATATTTTACGAATCGGGAGAAGAAATTGACGATGAGAAATAACGGAAAAAAAGAAATGAATACCAAGAGATGTGAAAGAGAGAGGGAGAGGAGAGATCACCGAAATGAGAAGGGAAGGAATGGGGATTGGAAATATTTGGGAAAAGAGAAAAAAATATTTGGGAAAAGAAATTGAGAAAAAGAAAAATATAATTTGGAGTGAGGTGGGATGGGATTTCTGAAGAGAGGAAGTGGGGAGAGAGAATTTGTTGGAGTGGTGAGGGGTGGGGGGGGGGAGGAGATTTTTGTGAACACCGGTAGGGACGGATGGCAGAAAAAGAGGAGGGGGGAGAGGAGAAGAGATGATGATTTGAGGGGGGAGGGAAGGAGGATATTTTGTGGGGGATGGAAATGTGGGTGAAGTGTCGACCGATTGAGGTGAAGAAAAGAATAATGGTGGGGGGGAGTGATTTTGTTGGAGAAAAATTTTTTTGAGTTTTTTTGCTCTCCTCAAAAATAATCAGATTTCCAAACAGTGATGCTTTGTCGCTGAAACATTTCGGAAAAGCTTTTCAGGACTCAATTTTGAAGAAATCAATTGTAGAAAAAAAAGTGTGTAAGATATAATTTCATGCAAGGGCCGGGAATCGAACCGGGGATCCTTATTTTAAGATGCAATTTGAATCTATAAAATTTGATTGTCTCATATTTACTACTGTTACGAATCTCCTGGCGCCGGCCCTGACAATCGTAGACGAGAGAGCGTCATTTTTCCTGGAATTCTCGTCGCGCGTGGAGTGTTCGATACTCGAGATTTGAGTCGAATATTCTTCAGGGGGGTACGGGGGGAGATAGGGGAGAGAGACCTGATCGGAGGGGGGAGGGGGGTATTCAAGAGGTAGTGAGGGGGGGGGGGAGAGAGGGGTGTGGAGGAGGGGGAGGGGAGGATATGGATTAGAGAGGGGTGATGAGAGGGGTTGAGGAGAGGGGGGGGGAGAGGGTGGGGAGGGGTTTGAGTGGGTGTGGTGTAGTGGAGTGGGAGGGAGAGGGGGAAGATGAGGGGGGGAGTGGTGGGTGGACTTTTAATAAGCGAACCCAAGGATATATCGTAACACTATATTATATTCACTCAATTACTAATGATTCTCCGTACTCACCACGCTGGGAGTCATACGTTGAAAAGTAAGGGCTCGTTAATCCATTGCTCGTAAAAGTTTCGTCTTCTGAGGGTTGAAGGTCGTCAGATTGTCAACAAAATAAACATTTTGAACTACTAACTGACATCATATACTGCCATATCTCTCATGAATTTTTCAAGCTTATTCAAAGTTAAACAATTGAATGAATGTCTTGCAAATTAATATCAGGATTATTTATCCTTAAATGACATAATATCAAAATTACAGATATACCAAAATACTACTGAAAAAATTTATTGAATAAAACTCGTATGGCACATTTGACCGTGATGAAATGTCTGGCAAAAAATTGAAAATTACTCTCCTTGAAATTCTTTTGATATGTAGGATTCTCACCTGTACAGGTAAGATACGCACTAATGAACGCCACCGCTACCCCCAGCCAGGTGGCTCAGGCTCTGACTGAAAGAGCTAGAAGGACGACATAACAAAAAATCTGCTGATCTCGAAAACATTGCTAGCCCCTGTACTAAATGAAACTTTGAGTATTTTGTTCTGGTACAGTACCAAACAGACGTAACTGAGGAGTTTGGTGGAAAAACATTGAAATACACTCAACGTGTGATGTAAATAATGAATAAACATTATAGGGTATTGATAACCTTAAGGTTTTTTATTACTGCCATTTGCCGTAAACTGAAAACTTAGTTGTGTCCACCGACCATCACTGACTCAAATAAACGATGTCTCTGAGAAAATATTAACTCAACACGCATCATTTATCTCTATTACACTAGTCAACTCACTGTTTAAACGTTTCCGATTAGTCCAATTAAATAATGGTGTCATGTTTTAAACAGATGCGATCATGAGAATGGTTTAACGAATATGGCAGACATTGTGCTGTGACGTCACCCGATTATGTTTGTGGTTGATCGCAAAGACTGAGGAAAAAGTTCTAATTACATAAATATTAGCATCTGTGATAACTCAGAATGTTTGCTACTGAAAACGTTCGGCGATGTACATAGTTGCGAATGATTGGGCGGGCTACAATCTGGAGATCTTTGATCTTTTTGACGTTGTTTTTGATTGATGTATTTCACATTTATGTTCGTATGTGTTTATATTATGAATCTGCTTCCTATAATTCGGAACTAGTATATGTGTGTGTCCGTTGGTTTAGGTAACGACAAAAAAACATATTATTATTCCGATGATTGCTATCAGATTGGATAGATAAAATCTGATTTAGATTCTACGACACCAAACACTTTTTCTACAACCATAACCGTGGATTTTAGACGTTCGAGAAAAAATCTCCTGAGTCAAAACGGAGAACAAATCGGCATGAGGATGAGTCGGAAGATCTTGCAAAATATTCGATTATATTGTTGATCATGTACCCCTTTTCATCTGTTCTGTAACCTCTTGAATTTTTTTTTCAGAATGGAGGGTTGTATACCACTATATGAAAATATGAACAGCTTAGTGATTGATATTAGTCACATTTTTTCACACCATTTTTCCAAAATTTTTCCTACTAGGTTTGACTTATTGGTCCCGATGCTTCCACGACAACTCTGAATTCAGTTCACATTTTCCTTCCATTTCCTCTCTGCTGACGAGCTTGAAAAAGTTTTACCGTCTGAATTCTCGGTATATGATTTCCGTTAGTATCTTTATCACAGTAGGAGCGATGAGAGAAGAATTTCAAATTAACCGATTGATTGAGGATGTTGTGTCTCGAGGGGAATTGAAACAGGACCGGGCCCGGTGAAATGTTGTCATGTCATTAGTCATCAGTATATTACTTATAAACCAAAATCGACAATGCATTAATGTTTTTGATAGTTTGCAGACTGCTTTATCTACAAACGAAATTATTTGAAGCCGCTCTTGTAAATATTAAATTTTACTTCAGTTGGGAATAGCATTCATTCAGCCTTGGAAAAACTTTTATGTTTCGAAATGTTTCATATTTTTTCTCAGGGCTTCTTGCACCCAAATTGAATTCACCTGATTCGTGTAAACGATCTTCTGCTCTGTACAGTTTCCAGATCTAGTAAACCAAACGTTATACCCGAGGGTTTACCTTGACGGGCGGAGTCGTTCATTCGTTACCGTGAAAACATGAGAACTACCAAGCTCACCAATTATTTTAGAACGGTCCATCTGGCTTCAGATGACTCATCTACTTCTCGGGAACCGTATCCCAGCCTCCAGGCGGCCGTTTTGATGATCTATACCTTGGGATGACAAATTAAAGCCATAATTGGAGAAGAAACATGAAATTTTGCTGGTTTTGTATTGTTAATTGTATTAGGAGGTTTTAATTTTCTCAAGCTTTCATTGAACAAAAATTCGCTATGTAAGTAAGTTTATGTAACTTGAAACCAAGAGTCAACCTTGCTGGCACATCGCATTGTTTCATAGACGTGTTAGAACGGAAAATTGTGTCATGAAAAAAACTAGTAGTAGTAGTAGCTTGCTACCTACTGTTCCTGAACCAGTTGTAAAGTATGCCTATATAAGTTCCGAATTTGTATTTGAGTTTCAAGGACAAACTACGATTATATTTCATCTTCGAAATTGGCGATACATCAAAAGCAGATCTGGTCTGAAACTTTCAACGAGTTATGGGTTCATACGCCTTGAACTTTCGAGAGGCGTAAGCTTGGATTGGTCGAATAAAATATTTCTAATGAGAATAAGTGCTTCGTACGTTGTGGCCGGTCCAGACCAAGCGGACAAAACAACGTCAAGAAAAAGACATTCGTGTTTCGCGACAAAGTGGCGACAAATCAGATACATTTCTGCAACATTTTTGTCTTATTTGTGTTTTGTTTTTCAATTCGGAAACTTTGGTGAGTCCTATCTCTAGTCGGTAAAGATCAAAGGGTCTCTGCTTCGTCTGCATAGTTATCGGTGCAGTGTGGACGGTGCCCGCTGACGACACTAGCAGACCTGCAGTAAATCAGTGAAGAATCACACAAATTTAGTTCTGTTGTGGTGTTGTGTAATGGTACTAGTTGTCTGTGCAAAAATCTCGGGGCAAAAAAGTGGAACTTATTATGGAACCCTAAAAATAAGGACTACAAACTATCATATTTCTGTAGTAAATCTTTTGGCAACTACAGGACCAAGGCATCAGATTCTCGAAATCTTCGGTGGACATTCTTAGAAAATTTATAGCTTCAACGCATCTCACCACTTCCAATATCATTCTGACGGAACTGAACTAAGAATTTATTCATGGAAATTTCTTGCTTTTTTATGCTTGGTCAGCTCGAAAAACGTTTGCGTTTTATATTTCCAACATTGGATTCAGAGGAAAGAAGGATATAACAACTGGCGGCTAGCATTGAATCTTCTTTTTAAATTTTTCTCCTGTTGGAAACGCCACATGGTTAAACCAAATTTTGTTGCACAAATAATAATAATATTTATTCGCCATAATTTCATAATGTTGTGAAATTATGGCGAATAAATATTATTATTATTTGTGCTTGTGCTGTGGACAGTTTGTCTCAATTTTGTCGTGTTTTTGTCTCGAAATCGTTTTCACTTTTTGTCTGCTTGGTCTGGACTCGACATTACTTTCCAATTCTTTTTCTGTGAATCGCCCTCCGGCGCGAAGGGAGAGGGTGTTTCTCTCCCTTCGCGCAGGATATCCTCGTAAATTTTCCTGAAAACCGCACCCATAAAGTCGGAAACAGTTTCTATATATTTTTCCCCGGTGTCTGCCAGACAGCTGCCGCTTCGAATTTATGTTTCCAGTTCCGAGAGGCATGTCTTTATTAATATTACAGTTGCATCGCTGCGTTGAGAGGATGCCGAGGTCGATGCGAGATGAATCGAAATGGCGAAGTTACGCTACATACTTCGTCTGCGATGCAGGCCCGGACGTTTCGCCCAGGCGCGGTATAAGTTTGGAAAAAGAATCGGGAACAAATGACAGTATCAAGAACCAGTTTTTTCAAAGGAAGAATATTCTCATGTCTGAATTATAGTTCTCTAAACAAAATATCAGGTGTAATCCAAATCGATATTGCGGTAATTAAGTACTATGGCTGGAGAGGTATGACTGGTACAACTGCACATTCACACCGATTACAAACGGCTATTCTTGAGGAGATCACGAGTCACATTAAAACTTACATGAGGATGTCACCGTACCCCAGTTGAATGAACTCTCTGTGTGACACTGTCAATATCCAAGAAATCTACGGTTAATCTGGCAGGACACTTCCAGCTACGAAAACGCCTCTTTAATTAGGATAACTATCAGGATGCATTTGATGAACAGTTGCACAAAATATTTCTTGAAGGTAGGGTGGAAACGTTATAAATCAGAAATGTTGTCAATTACCAAGATTGACATTTGTCAATTACCAAGATTGCCTACAAGATACATTGGGATTTGTATAGGAATTTGCGTATCAATTTTGAAAACGGAAGCGGATTTATTTTCCAAAACGTTAACGATAAGTATTTTCATATATATATATTAGTTCTTATTATTTTTTTGATAGGCAAAATTTGAGTTATACGAGACGTTGCTGACTAATTGGACTTGTTCTATCCAGAAAGAACTGTTTTTCATTAGACGCAGCAACTTTTCGAGTAGATTGAAAATCTGCCCTTCTACACTCGTATAGATTCCAATATTAATTCTTATTTTTTCAGATTGTGGTAGGTTACAATACCCAGAAAACTACGGAACAAATATCGACCACAAAATAATGTCGTTCAAACAGTAATCAAGTAGATTCGTGAATCGAAGTGAACTCAATAAACAAAGTAAATAGCCAGATAGTATAGATTTAACCCCTCAGTAGGTGGAGAGGCCGACTTTTCAACTTTCAAATCATTATTCGAAATGTTTGCATTTTTCGATAGTCGACACCGTACCTAAGTATGCTAAAATGTTTTGTGTATTATTGGACCCTCTAGCTAGACTCTAGAGAATTGTAGCCTGGGATGCGCTTCTTGCTACTTATTGGAGCCCGATTTTCGTGTATCAGGAATATTTTTCCTGTATAATGTGAGGTTGAAATGATGTAATTCAACATTTGCAGACCGTCTGTAAAATACAGAACGATCCCTGTGACTCTAGATTTGAGTCCCTGGGGGTATTTCGCACTTAAAAAAATTAACAGCGAAATTTTGTCGTAAATTGCGTTTGAATGGGTTCGTTTGGATCATACTTGACTCAAACATTCCACTCTCTTCTTTAAAACCAGTATTTTAAAAAAATACAGTAACGAAAGAACCCGAACAAACTGTCTGAGCACATGCGTTAACCAAGAGTACTATGTCAAAACCCACATGCTTTTAGCCAATCACATGTCGGTTTCAGGAAAAATAGATATTTTCCTGTAAATACTGGTAAGTATTGATCAAAACGAACCCGTTCAAACACTATTTACTGCAGAATTTCATTTACCTGATGGTAGACATTTTCACGAATATTTTTGGTTGGCAACTTGGACCGATGTCCTCTATTCCGGTCATTCTATCACTGCACATGCCGGACTTCTGTAGAAGTCTTCTCACCCTATGTCTCGTCTAGTAGATTTCTGCCCAATGACCTACTTATTGTCCACGTTCATGTCGAGTTATAGAACGAGCTGAGGAAGTATCGCCCGTAAACTACCCAAAATCATTTTTCTGTTCAGTTTCATGGATACTATGACAATGCAAATGTCGAAGTTATCTTTAGCATCGTAACCCCAAACTGAACAAATAGCATTGAGGATTATGTAAACAATGAATTACTCGTGGAACTACTTAGGTTTTGGGCCGCGAGGTGGTGGGCGCCACCGTCGATTATTGCTACACTTTTCCACTCGAATAACAGAAATCTTTCTTCAATTCGTCTTTCATGCAGTGTTGCCAAGTCTCATTGAGACTCTGTCTGAGCCCAGATTCTATTTCACGAATTCGATTATCGAATTGTTTAGAATATGCGTATATTTTCGGTACAGCTCATGCTGGTCTCGGTAGTGTAGTGGTTAGCATATCTGCCTATCAAGCGGAAGGCCGGGGTTCGAATCCTCGCCGGTCCACCGTGCTGGGTAATCGCACGTTAAAAGGTAAGGCCTCGTTGATCCATTGCTCGCACAAGTTTCGACTTCTGAGGGTTGACGTTCGTCAGCTGGTTAACGGAAACGAACAATTTTAGAACAATTTTTTTACAGTCACAGTCTGAGCAACTCGTCAATCGAATTCGTGAAATAGAATCTGGGGGCAGATCACATAAGGGAGTACGTGAAAAAATTAGATTTCAAATTTATAACTATATAGAAAAATAATATTTCATGATAATAGCATTGACAATTTATTTGGTACGAACAACATTTTGTTTAAGATAAAAAATACATAACATGTTATAAATCATATGAATAGTTTGTGAACAATGCGACAGTGTTATTATAGAATATATTTAATATTTGCTCTGTTCTGAAAAGTTGCATAAAATCACCTATATGAGGGAACCCACGAGCTAAGCTTCAATTCACTTTTATTGAATATGTTCTCCGGAAGAAAGCAAATCTACTACTGAAACTAATTACAGAATAATCAAACGTCGTATATGTAGTCGAACTTCAGCATTGTGATAAATCCTCATAGATCAACAGTAGTGAGAATCATACGGAGAACTGAATAATACAGTTTTCTTTTGCTGTCTCATTTGTTTCGGACGAGAATTGAAAGCATATTGATCTAGAGAAGGATGCCTCGCATAATACAAAATAAATCTCGCTGGGGATAGAATTTTAAAAGGCGATGTTTTAAATTTCATTATTTAAATTTGTTGTTTTGTTAGAGTGCCAGACGCCAAAAGACCACACGTCTGCTAGCTATTTCTGAAATTAATAGAGGGAACGTACACAAAGGGTCGTCTAGAAATACTCTGTCTCGGTATGGTATCTCGAACCTCCTCTGATGTTTACAGCAACATGTAAAAGACGAAAAGAAGCCGGGGTATTTTCGTGAACGTAAATTTAAACTTGAGAGTTCATAGAACTGCTTCAAGGATGAAGCGATTTATCGAGACACATTTGTGTTTTGACTACGAGAATAGCGTAAATCTGAAACTTGTAACAATTGAGATTTGTTCAGATTCCAAAAGCGTTTTGTCATTTGAGTAAGTAAATGCTCTTTCTGTATATTATTCTCTGTAGTAATTCGAAATGAATTCCGAAAAGATTATGCGGTTGAGGTTCAATCGATATATACCAACAGCTTTGGTTTTGATGAAGAAAAAAAATGTAATTTTTTTGGTGGCATCTTTTCTAGTCTCGTGATAATACGACTACGAATGTATATCGACGAATTGTTAATACCCAGTCACATTATCGTAGATAGTTATCATATTTCAATTTGTGATGAAGTTCTGGCACGCAAGTTTTCGCCCCCGTTCAAGGACAATTAAAACAATTTATCAGTCCTATGTAGTAGGTAATATATATCGTGAAAAACAATATCGGGCAAAATAAGAACTTCCATCCTCATCATGAATCCGACATGTGTTTGGCTTTTCATGCTGGTCAAGAATGCATTAATACAAGGAATCATTTTATAGGAGTGGCAATGATTTGAGGATGCATTTAATTTCAGGATGCATTTAATTTCTTGTAGTTTCAGTATTAGCTTTTATATCTTGTGTAACCATCTTGTTTTTGTAATATTAGCTAGGTTGTCAAACATTTTGATTGGCAGGCAGGCTTCGATCCTCTAGTAACAGCCACACATACAACTTCAATCAGCTCTTTAGAAACACGTGTTAATCTCCATAACCATGGTTCAGATCAAGGTGAACAGAGATATTGTGAAACTGGCTCTTACTGGGATGAAATAACCAAAACCTCAAATTTGTCCAAGCAAGGAAAAATGATCTTGCCCGTCGCAATAAATTATAATTTAGATAATAAAGTCCATGAAATGATTTTTCTTTCATTTGCCCTACCCTCGGCCCTATCCTTTCTTGCCATTTCATTGGGCGTCCCAGCGAAATATGTAAAGATTCTAGAAACACCAGGTTTTAATGCCTGTATAACATAGACGTCCTTACAGAAATCTGTCAAGATATTCGCAATGTTATCCCTCTTCGTAAAAATGTCACATTCTATGAAGAATTAGCTTCACATTTGTTTCTCCTCCGTCAATAGTAAGTAAAATGGAGCTCGAAATAGAGTAACTCTAGTTTATGGATAAATGAAAATTTTGTGAATGTCGCATTAATCTGCAAAATGTTGAATATAGAATTGAAATCACATCAGATTATAATGAAAAGAAACAATATTCTTGAGGAAACTTTACCTTATTAACTGAAATACATTAACAATAAATTTTTCATGGACATCAAAATTACTGAACCAAACAAAAATAACCTTAAATTATCGCCATTCTCATATGACAGTTTATTTTTGTATCCAACTTCGCATCTCGAAGTTCAGGAAATTATTGAAAGAACTACTCAAACTTCAGCTGCAGGAATAGACGATATTCATGGAAAAACTTTGAAAGTTGTTAGCGACATTATTCGTCACCCCTTATCATTCATAATAAACAAATCTTTTTGTGACGGAACATACACAGATTCGCTTAAAATATCAAAATCTATACCCATATATAAAAACAAGGGATCTAAAAATGATATGAATAACCTCGTGAATAACTATAGGAATGTATGTGTGCAATCACAATTTGCTAAAGTAATTGACTATGGCTACTATTTGGGATTGAATAAATTTGTTGAATATCATAAACTTATTCCACAGATGGTTTCAGACACCAAAGATCAACATCATCAGCAATTTATGAATTGTGTGATAACATCTATGATAATCTCAATAATAAAAAATATACAATCGGATTATTCTTTGATTTAACCAGGGCCTTCGATACAGTTGACCATGCTCTGCTGCTTGAGAAACTGAATCGAATGGGAATACGAGGAGTGGCTAATGGATGGGTAGCCTCCTATTTGAAACAAAGGTCACAAATAGTGGTTATAGACTCAATTAAATCTCAACCTGCCCCTGTTTCAATAGGAGTCCCACAGGGTTCAACCTTGGCTCCACTTTTCTTTATAACATTCATGAGCGATATAGGATATTCATGTGTATCTTCCCAAAAAACAATAATCTATGCAGATGTCACATATCAAATAATAGCAGAAAATGAACTTTCTGTTCAGACTGCAAATACATCGGCTGAAGAATTTTCACAATGGTGTACAAATAATGGTCTACTAGTCAATGGTAATAAAACCTTTTTCATGAATTATCAACAAAAAAACATCTCCTTAGACCACTGTCCCCTAATAAAAATAAATAATAGATCTATAGAGCAGGTAGGCCAATATAAATATCTGGGTTTGATAATCGACCAAAAACACACTGACTATTTGACTTCCAAACTAAGTAGTGTTTGCTTTGTACTCAGGCAACTACGTGGAATATAATCTCATCAAGTGCTCAAGTTGGCCTATTTTGGACTTGTAGAGTCTAATTTATCCTATGGATTAACCTTTTGGGGAAATTCGGCACACCCTATAAAAGTATTCAAAATGCAAAAAAGAATAATTAGATGTATTGCTGGGTTACACCACAGAGAATCATGTAAGAACACTTTTAAAAATTTGGGTATATTGACACTACCATCACTCTATATATTATTATTAGTTTTAAATGTAAAAAAAAATGTATGCCTCTTCACAAAATAAAATATGATACACGCATACAACACCCGTCGGTGTAATGAACTGAGGCTACCCTATTCACGGTTGAACATCGGGCAGGACTCTGCAAGCTATCAAGGTGTCATCTATTACAACAAAGCAACAAAAATATTGGGCAATGTAGACAATTTTAATATATTTAGGACACTATCTTTTATCAAATGCATTTTATTCTGCCGAGGAATTTATAAACGTTTAACATTTAAATTGTCATCTTTAGATCTCATTATTTAACATTGAACCTATTGGAATTTTATTTTATCTTTACAAGTTTATTATTTTATCAATAACTATATAAGGAATTTATACAACATATTTAACATTGTCAGCTTTTAGATTTTATCTCTACAATTTTATTATTTTATTTTTAAATCAACTATATTCAACTGTTTTTGACTAGTCTGATAATATGTTATATATTATGTGTGTAATATTTTTAATGACGAATAAATTCTATTCTATTCATTTGTATAACATTTATTTACGACTAATATATAATATAAGTATTATACTTGTGGTTTTTGAAGTATAATGCCATATATTAATCCCTTAGGGAATAATGGCGAGGGATTAATAGTCTTTATTCCCTCTTGTACTCCTATCACAAAATTTCTCGAATTAAATAATACCATGGAAACAATATAACCAAACTCAAAAGTGTCAGTGTCAAACGCGTAGTATTTGTGTATTTGTATTAAAATGAATGAAAATGAAGAATCTTTCACTTGTACACCACCAGAAATTGTACAATTAGCTGCAGCAACAACATCTACCTTAATACCAGAAACATCGAAATCCATTTATAATAAAACTTACGCATCGTTCAACGAATGGCGTCTTCGAAACAAGGCAAACTCTTATTCCGAAAATGTTCTGCTGGCCTATTTCGCTGAATTGGGTGCAAAATACAAGCCATCTTCATTATGGTCATTCTATTCAATGATTAAATGTGTGTTGAAGATAAACCATGACGTTGATCTGGAAAAATATAAGAAACTACGAGCGTTTTCAAAAAGAAAATCTGAAGGATTTCAAGCAAAGAAATCTTCCACTCTGACCCCGGAAAAAATTAGGAAATTCATTGACAGAGCTCCTGATGAAATTTTTCTTTTGCATAAGGTAAATGTTCTGATCTATTCAAAAACTCATGTTCTTATTTGATTCAGGTTATATTAGTTATTGGAATTATGGGCGCAAACCGCTCAAACGAGCTTTATGAAATGAAGATAGAAGACGTGAAGGATTTCCAAACAGAGTTATTGATAACAATACCCAAGACTAAAACTAAAATTGTACGAAAATTCACCATAAACAGTACGTTTTACAATATTGTAAAGAAGTACATCGATCTCCGTCCGTCACATGTAGAAACCAATTCATTCTTCCTAAATTATCAAAAATCGAAATGTACAATACAACTTATAGGAAAAAACAAATTTGCAGACATTGGTAGACAAATTGCCAAATATTTAAACTTGCCAAATCCTCAAAGTTATACCGGCCATTGTTATCGCAGATCATCTGCCACTCTGTACATTGATGAAGGAGGCGATATAACTGGATTGAAGCGTCATGGGGGCTGGAAATCTACCCAAGTAGCTGAAGGATACATTGATCAGTCTATGAGAAACAAAACAACTACAGCAGATACTATTGCCAAACAGATAAATAGTAATGAAGCAACTTCTTCTTTTACAGCAACCGAAATTCCAAATATTCGTGTTGAAAACTCTTCCAAAGTTAATCATAATTTACGACCAATTCAGTTTATTAATTGTACTGTCACTAATTTAAATGTTGTTGACAAATAAAGTTGTTCATTGAAAATCTAAAATAAATGTTATTGACAAATAAAGTTGTTCATTGAAAATCTAAAATAAATAAATTTGTCGTAAATAAAGTAGAGTATACTACTCGCAATAATGGCTATTATTCTCTCGGAATGTTACTCCCTCGCCGCTAACGCGGCTCGGTTCGTAAAAATTCCTCGAGAATAATAGCTATCATTATTGACTCGTGGTATAATCTACTATTATATATTGATGTACTTGACAAAATAAACCTTTTCCAGGTTTTTCCTTCATCAAGTGACATAACATGCACCTCCCTCGATGCACCCTTTCTATGATTTAATCACATTAAAAAGGTTATGGCAGCATCTGGACAACATTATAAGAATTGTTGAAGAAAAAAAGTAGACTTTCCAACTCCAAATAATCAGAACTTTGCTTTATTCACTTAGATATATTCTCAATGTGACATCAAATGTATTATTGATATTAGTTACTGAAAGTTTCGAATTGTTTGAAATATCTATAAAAAATTCACATCTAACCTCCGATCTTTCATTACAGCACATGGTCCAGACGGGCATGACCGCCCCCTTCGGCGCGGCTGCAGCCCAGCCGCCCACCTACACGACCCAGAACGGGGAAGTCAAAGCGGGCGTGGACGACAAACCTGCGTTACCGCTGCTGCCGCCGCCGACAGTAGCGCCGACCCCAGGAGCGGGCCCACCCTTCAGTCCGCCGCCGCCGCAGCCGCCCTCCTCCGTGGAGCCGCCGGTGAGCATAGCGTGCAGCCCGGCCGCCCTAGCCGCGCAGACGCAGCAGTCCTACAAGTGTGACCAAATGCCCGCGGTAGGTCTTCTTCAGATTGAGGTTAGAATCGCCAAGAGTAACGTATTAATTTTTGAAGGATCGTTTTAAGGGCAGCGAAAAGCTAGGAGCGGTAGAGGTGAAATGCAAATTGTCAATGACGTATTTCGATGCTCCAGTTGCCGAACAGAATTTCCTGTCACTTGTCACAAATATTGTCATTCCACTCGCACCGCAATCGAAATGAAGCTGAGCTTATCTCTAGTTGGAGCTAATTTAATATGTGTAACTTCAATTCAGGCTAAATCTTGAGTTTGAGGCCCAAATTGTTTTGTTGTCAGTTTATAAGTTATGTAATCTGTCATATATGGTTCATAGATGAAACTATTACTTTAACTTTTGTCGGAATGATAATAAAATCATTCATACACGATGTGTGTATGTTAAATAAAATATCCAACACTTTCTACTGAAAACTACCGCCACCCGATGAAATTCATTCTTATATACTCTGATCGAACACAGGAGAGTCTTCTCGATCTATGATATACCAGAATCGATGAATTCGTAACGGGAATCATTTCGATCAACTCGAAAGTTCTTCCCGATCAAACAGTGTCTTGTCTTATGTGTTATCCCCATTGTAACGTTCGAGTCTTTTTAGGTGAACAACTTTCATTTTTGCTCAAAGGCTAAGTTGAATCCTGTACTTTGCTGTTGGACTCAATAAATTTTTCCTGGCCATCTTGCCTACGGTAGTAGGTGCAAAGAACTAGGAAACTTCTCAGTTCCTGTTTTTGTTTCAGTCCCGTCTAGTCTTTTATCGGATGGATCTTTCTTTCGTCTGTTCGGATGCCTTCTTATGACACTCTGTGACCCAGAAAAAACATCTCTTTCTGGAACAACAACAACAAACTCTTCCACCTCTTGTTGCTTAGCAAACGGAACTCTTCTTGGTGGTTGCCGAATCGAATGGGCTTGGCCAGTATCGATTCTATGTTTGACCAAGTTAGTTCTTTCTGCTGTTGTCGAATTGAAGATGTCACTTTCACTTCTGAGCAGCTTTCTGTGACTCAATTCTTGAACTACTCGTTTGATGATAGTATACGTCATTGCTAGGCAGAGACCAATCAGATCTGTCGCAGCTTTGCAACAGCGAATACTTAGGAGCCATAACACTTTTGGAGGCTGCCTTCAATACTTGATCTTGATTTGAATTACAGTTTGCTACCCACGTGACAGGTTCGAAGGCTCCAAAGACATCACCTTCTTTAAATGTTATTTATTCGGGATGTACGTTGGCAACTCTCACGGGGATGGCTTGTTTTGCCTTCACCAGGGCTTGTCCGAGAACCAAATTTCTGTGGGATTTATCACATGGCTGTACCATTCCAACGCAGCACCCAGGTTCTTCATCAACTGTAGCGCAAATTGCTCTCTCCGAAAATCCAGGAATTCTCTGTTTTCATTAATCGCAGTTTCACAGGCATTGTCCTCTCTGCTAGAGTTGTAAGGGCAAATTCCTCTCCTCCAAACTTCGTAATCTTCTCTTCGTCGAATGAAAACCCATACTCACTGATCAAATCCATTCCGAGCATAAATGTATCTTCTGCGACGTTTACCGTCTCTATGATGGTAAGTCGCCCAAGAATCAGTGTAATCTCAGCTTTTTCTCGAATAGGTGCGTTTTTACAAGTGACTGTTCGAAGTTGTTAGAAATAGTCTTCACGCTTTCAGGCCGAAGGATGCTGGCAGGATCCTTATTGCCGTGAACACCTGTGGCGTTGAGCTTTCCTACCAAATAGTTTCAATTTTTATTTTTTTTTTGGACATTCATCATTGCAGTGGACCTTTCAAATACAACTTCTGCACTGACTTTGAATCGCTCACAAAACACTTAGACCGCTCCACTGGCTTCCACTAAATAAAACATCAAACACTCTCTACCAAAAACTGCCACTACCCGATGAAATACATTCTTATATACTTTGATCGAACATAAGGGAATCTTCCAGATCTACGATATTCCAGAATCGATGTTCGAAACTCGAAACCTTAACCAAATACATTCTGAAAGAAATCAATAATTTTTTCAGGAAGCGGAAAATGGCCAAACAATTCCCCAACCCAATTCAGAACCCTCGGATGGAACCAACCAATCGGCGGTACAAGCAGCTACAGACCTTTCAAAAAGTCAACCCAAAAGGTTACATGTTTCCAACATTCCATTCAGATTTAGGGATCCAGATCTTAGAGCAATGTTTGGGGTAAGAACACAGGAATTCAAAGATATCATGGGTTAATGACAACCTTTTTCTTTCTAGCAATTCGGTCCAATTTTAGATGTAGAAATAATTTTTAATGAGAGGGGATCCAAGGTATGTAACAACTTATTCTCATATACATGAAAATTATTTGAAACAATATTACTTTGAGCCAGCTATGTTGCTATTGAATACCACAAAGTTTCATATTTGGTGTGAAAACATCCAGAGTATTTGAGGTCTCGAATACTATGAATTAGTAGATTTTTCACTTGGTCTCAACTCATTTGGATGTATCGACTTCATTTTGTTCTGAAGACTAGTATTATGCTATATTTTTTAACCTGCTTGTTTGTTAATCATATCACATGGTATTCTCTGAAATAATGTACTCTGACAACAATAATGGACATGATTTTGATCTATTTATCAGCCTTGTCAGTATGAAATTAATAGTATTTTTTTCAGTTGAATATGTGTTTTATTTTCGAGAAATATTCGGTAATAGGTAAACCTATTTTTATTCTAGGAAATACTTTCAGAAAGTTTTTATATTCCTGTAGCTGTAGAAACTCATTTTCAGTTCGGAGGTGAATAAAAACGCATTTTCACCCCAATGAAATAATCTTTCTTAAGATTCATGGCCAAAAAAATCATTTCAACACCGTTCGTTACGGGCAATAAACATACATGAATCTGAAAAATTGATTGCTGAATATTTGTCTTTCTGTTTTCGAAATTTGATTTATTATTGAACGTTTGTACGCAAGCATAGTTTGAAATGCAAGCGAGGTGGTAATTGTATGGTTCGTTATGTTAATAAAGTCTAGGAGGTAATTTTTCTATATAATTTCTCAACTCCATTCCACTATATTTTTTTGTGTTCTAATGAGCCTCGGGAGCAAGTAACTTTTTCTTCCAAAGTATGGAAGCAATAATGAGAGAGGTTATGTGCAACATTCATATGCTACTAAGCAACAGATTAGAATATAAAACAGGAAACAAAATGAGGGCATAAGGTAATATCTCCAAAAAGAATTGATCAATAGTCCTTTCTTATATCTCTATGAAGGGGAAAGGAGTAGTTTCAGGTCCAAATAACTCGATTTGATGCAACACGCAACACAACTATAGCAACGAATTTTTAATGTTCTTGAGTATATTGTGGATTGTTTCAGATAGAACTTACACGCTGATAAAGATGATCTTCATCTATGTCCATTTTGTTGTCTGGTACATTGATCACCAATAGCATTGAAATACATTCTGTCTTGACATCTACCTTGAAGATTGATTTGGCATTTATCCACTGTTATTTGATCATTAGGTTTTTGTTTGACAGTCTTTTATGTGAACGTCACCGATCATTCATCTCATATATGTTTGGTAATTAAAAATTTCTTGTTTAGTCAATTTGACATGTTTCAGGAGTTGTGGAACACTTTAAAGCCTGTAGACTGTGCATTTGAGATATTGATATAGGCCAACAAAGTTCGTATGTTGAAATTTGTTTTTTTGGAGTTAACATGCATTCACATAAGGGCGCTTCTGAAACTTGAAAAACGTATTTTTTTCTTTAACCGCATGTTAAAGCTGAACATACTTTTGAATAGACTGCCATGTATAAACAAGAAAAAAACAGTTGAAAATCAATTCATTTCAAAACTCCAAAAGCAACTAACGAAAATAATTGTGTAAATTTCCACACAATTCTTAACTATTGAGAGATTAAATTTGGACCTCCTAATCCTTGCTATTCATTTCTGCCAAAAGGTGTGAATAGCAATCTCCAAGCAATTGAGGGGGCTGAGAATTTTCAATTTCTTGATGATTGGTTTCATTTAAAATTTTTCGAATGACAACAGATGCAAAAAGAAACAATTGAAATAAAATCTTCTTTGACTCATGTTTGCACACATAAAAATGAGAAAGGTTTCAGTTATCAGTGAATTGTTTAGCAAATATATTGTGAACTAATAAAAGCATTTCATAGCAAACAAACGATGAGCAGAAATATATTCGAAAGTTTTTTTGGCTCGTATGAGGAAGAGTTAAAAAAATTCTGAAACAGTATCAAATTCACTCACAGGGGCCAATTCTCGAGTCATGCGTATTTATTTTCACACGTAAAGAATGATATAGAGCGATATAAAATAGATGTATTGAACTGCGGCATAATTTTCTGGTCCATGTCTTCACAGTATGCCTTTGAAAAATGAGATGCTCAAAGCTGATTTAGAATACACGTGAATTCCATTGATGGCGGCCGCTCCCGGAAACAGAATTCAACAATGATAGAATATGTAACATTCAACCTGTGAAATTTTATCTCATGACTGCCTTCAATTGTCCAAAAACCAAATTCTTTGCAAAATTGTAGTTAAAATCATCTTTTAAGAAAACTTATTTTTCAACAGTTTGTGTATTTGTAGTTATATTCATGAAGCAATTGCCTCGTGCTCACAATTTTTCGTTCGTGCGTAATTTGCTACTTATCCTTCTCGTTGCGTAATACACCATTATTCGCAAGGGATAGGCGGAGTGTCAGCAAGTGCTGCTCTCCAAATGATATCATTGATCGCCTTGTATACCACTAGGCCTTCATTAAATTTAGTGATTTTTTATGTGTAACAAATGCACAGCAACCTGTAAAAAGTCCATCAAAATTATGATTGAACCTAATTAATGCAAATTTTGGTTTTTGCATGAATTAACACGCAGCTCGAAAATTTTATTGCAGATAACAATTTCTTTTAGCTTTAAGTACTTCCTCTTTCGAAGGCAGACTGAAGAATTGGTCCAAAAAGTCTTCCTCTGCCGCTTGAACTGAACCTCCGTGAATACAGACAAAATGCCAGAATGCATGTTGTTCGTTCATACAATTTTGTTGTTGAATCATTGCAATTCTTTGAATTTATATCAGGCTGAGAAATAGATGCTTCGATAATATAAAAGCATCCCTGCATTTTAGAAATACATACCTTTCTGTGATGTTGGGTTCAATGTTATACCTTATATGTTGATTCGAATATTTGAATGAAAAAGATCTTAAACTAAAATATTCTTGTTCGGCTAGTTTTGTATGGCATTGTTTCAATAAGTTTATCCTTCTCCACATTTTATGATAGTTTTTATTTAATTTACACCTTACTAACTCTCATCATGTAACTCAGTTTCACTTCTTCTTGAATAGTGTTATTTTTTTGTAGAATGCATGTCGTTTCTTTTGTTTCAAACAGTGAAGTTTTAATCTACCAGTATGAAATGTTTCTGTTATCTTATCTTCTTCTCATATGTCGAATACGTTACATATTCCGCTTTGAGTTTGATTTTGGTTGATTGATTTATCACAACATAGTTGACTCAATGAGCATCCCACCGCACTTCTATGGGCTTTATAGTGAATAACACACTGTATAACATATCACAATTAGTTTGATAGCAGCAAAGCTGATTAGGCTCGTTTCCACTTTTTTATAGGAAATTTTCATGGAATTTATTTATAACATGCATGATAACATGTTATACAAATATATATATATATACTACTATTTTACATGAATATATACATATACATTTATGAATTTGTGCAATTTGATGACATTTTCAACAAAAAAAACATTTATGACATATGATGGCGTAGTGAGAATTTTGGTTTTTTCTATTGTCCCCTTTTTATTTTCCCATATACAATGATTGTGCTGTAGAAGCTATTTCTCAGTTCGTCTGGTTTTTATTGATATGTTCTGTCTGAACTTCATATCCATCTTGCCATATAATGGTAGTAATATTATTAATCATCACTGTTTTTTGCAAGTTTGTATAATACTCAGATATTCCGAAATATCCGTAGTTGTCCGTTCAATAACCGAAATATTATTCTGATATATCTATATATCACGAAAAATATTGATCTTGCAGGCTCGTTTGTGATGATATAGTATCCATAATATCATAATACTCCTTCATATCGTTAGTTTGGGTGAACATTTTTTCTGTTTATGTCAAACCATTTTTGGTTGTTATACAAACTGCTGTGAAAATAGACTTGAGAATAATATAATTATTATCATTATATACTGTATTCTATGGAGCTGCACATTGACTTAACACTAATATATCTAAATATAACTGGAGTTATATGTCTTTTATCGTTTAACATTGATGATCAACTCCCCAGAAAATGATTTTGCCTAGTAATTTCAATAATTTCCAGAGTAACATTTTATTTGAACCATTCCCATTTTTCACGTATCATCGAAATATTCGTTAGTGTTTTGTCAATAGAAAACGGCTCAAATTCTTCTAATTCTTCAGTATTCCCAATTTCCAGTAATGATTGGTGTTTTTATGTTGGTTTTTAACGGTGGCTTTTGGGATGTGTGCTCTAGTTTTTATTCATTTTAGACCGCTTTTAACTTTACACCTGGTGATCTTGACATACATGATAATGTTCTGGCTTTGCAAGTTCAGTTGTCATGGAGTGTCGGCATTGATCACTGTGTGTTTCGATTCACTTGCGAAATAATAGAATTTACACCATGACCAAGTTTTTGTAATTGCATTATCAGAAAATGAAGAAAGAACCTGCATGTGATTTCACACTTCACGTTTTCAGAGTTATCTGTTTACTGCTTTCCATGACTTCAGAATCATCAGCTTTGAATTGTTTATTGCTTTGTAAATGTAAGCAAAACTGAAAATTTTCAGGTGTTTGAATGTTGTGATAACACAACCCATATGTTTCCACAAATAGTTAGCTGTACTGGTATTTCAATTTTCTGTGACTGGCAAATCGTAGCTTGTGTTTGAGAATGTAGATTGAGCATCATAGTCGAAGTCACAACAATTTTTCTTTATTTTCTGTAATGCATACATGAGGCTGTAGTATGTTTTTAACCCTCATTTAATCAATAATTTTCAGGTTTTAACATTATACTTTTATTACAAGGAATAGATTATAAATGAATTCAATAGTTTTCGAAATATGATTCATCCATGCTGTTAGCCCTTCCAACCAATTTCAGTAATAGCCTACCTCAGAGAGAAGTAATAGCGGAAACATAATGTACCATTTCAGCCTGTTGAACTAACTTGAAAAAAGTACCTTCATTTTTGCATGTACTCCCTATCCAAGGGATAAATCCAATAAGATATCTTTTTCACAAATTTTCATCACTTGCTGAATCGTCCCGGAACACTTGTTAATTTGTTTTGTTATCAATTCAATAACTAGGGTAGGATTATATCGTAACTTGACTTCTGCGTGCAGTAGTATCATGAAGAAAATTGATAATGAATTGATAATGGGTAATCGTTTTTACACAAAAAATCTACTGCAGTAGTAAGCAATCAGTAACTCCACCTTTCCCCACTACTATTATATAAAAGGTCCTGTTTTTAATGTATCAGAAGATCTTCTGAATTTATGAAAGTTCATAATCACTGATGATATCTTTATTTCACACCAGACAATTAATCCAAAAATCACCTTCAGGAACTGATTTTATCGATTTCTCTATGGTTTTCTCGAGGTGATTTGGGTTTATATTCGATCCCAATAAAACGTTACAAACACTGACGTCACAGGGAGGTTTCTTTTATTCTTGATAGTAATATATGTTCCGAACAAAACAAATGATAATAAAAGTTTTTCTTTGAACAATTCAATCAAGTAGTATTGGTGGTTTACGCAACAATTGTACAATCATTTTTTTGGTAAGCTAACAGCTATGTTAGCCAGGCGTACAAAATGTCTCCAGAGTCATTAAATCTTCAAATCTGTGTATTTTCAGGCACATTGTGCGCATTCCCAAAAACAAACGTTAAAAACCAAATAAATCGTGTAATGAGGTTATGTCTGGTATAAATGGAGGTAATTGATATTGGCATTTTTTTATTTATATTTTTCGAAATTTTCTCTAAATGGCTACTTATTCCCATCAACCAAAACCACATTCCACCTCGAGATTGCTGTATTTCAACAAGCTCCATACTGTTCAACGTTTCCAATATCTTCGAATTTATACCTAGCAAAGCCTGATAAGTTCGACATTCAATTAATAGATGGATATGATAGAAGGCGACGTGTGGTAGTGTAAATAGTTAGGCGCACTCGACGAATGCCGCCATATTGTGCCACTACTTTTTGAGAGGCTTAACAGTGTAACGTAGTCTAACCCAAGACTAGTTGATCGTGTGGAATGAGGCTTCTAGACAAAAAACCTTATAACGCCCTAATAGCACATTGTGGTCCAGTGGATGTCTACAAAGTGCCCTGAGGGAAAGCTGAATACTAGAAAATACCACTGGACCTACTGTGCTAAAAACGCCTGATTCTTGAAATTGGTTGAATATCGTGCTGTGATACCTCTACAATGATCAACATTTACGATGAGAATATATGAGAGTATTTTATAGATTTTTAATTTATTGGCTACTTTCAGGTTTTGCAATATTTCGTATTGAGCGTTGACCCAAACCTCGGTTTGAATTTGAAGAAATGTATGTGTATATTTTTCACCTTCATATGGTGGATTCTGCTTAAACCTATTCTTTGCTTTTGTCTTTGTTATATAATTATATCCCCAAAATCCACTGGTATTCTCTAACTTATAGCCAATTCCTATAGATGATTTTTGTGCCTCATGCATTTTTGCAGAAAATAATGATTAACTCCAACATAAATGGCTATGCACCATTGAAGAAGATTTGGCATACGTATGAAAATCATCTAAATTGTAGAAAGAATATTTGATTTAATTCTCTACTTCGTTTTTGATGGGTTTATTTATTTTGCAATCACAAAAGTGCGATAATATCTTGAATATTTAGTCAGTTCTTCCTGGTTCTTCTTGATGATAACACACCAGTGTGTAGTGTATCCATAACAACTGTAGATAATAGGAATAACAGGAATGGACTATTGTTCCTGAATGTTTTTGCCACGATCTTACATGTGATCTTCCTGTTAGGTGACTTTTGTTACATAGCAATAAACGATAACCACATTCGACATGATGTTTCGGAATGGTTTTTATATAAGTCGTTTATGCCATCACTGTAACCATCGGGGTATCAGATTAGAAGCCAATACTGGCCCCGGTGTGCTATTAGGGACCAAAATCAGTGGCATGCGTCTTTATGATCAAATGTCTAACGTCATCATGTCATTGCACGAGTTTGAGAAGCTGTTTATAATGCATGTCTTGTCTGTCTTTGCATGCAGGGTTTCGGTTTTGTAACATTCGCAAATAGTGCTGATGCGGAGCGCGCACGAGACCGACTACATGGCACCGTGGTTGAGGGAAGAAAAATAGAGGTGTGCATGATTATTATTCATTTTTTCTGGTCGCTTGTATTATGAGTAAATCAAATAAACAAGTTTGTGAGCTCGCCGGACAGTGGTTCAGTTTTTGAGATCCAATCTTCGTTTTATTGGAACTTCTTTTGGATTAGTGGATAAACTGTAGGTATAACTTTGTTTGAGTCTACAGGTCCTTGAGCCCAGTAAAAATTTTATATTGTTGAAAATATATACTCACTTTGAAACGGAATTTTTTAATTTTCTGAATATGTTTTCTGACTCCAATGTCGAAACACCTACTGTTTATTGAACATTATCTTTGAAATACTGAATAACTGTACCGGTAATTCTTGGAATTATATTATAGCTGGTAGTGATTATAATTTTTTTGAAATGTAAGGTACTCATAATAATAGTGAACAGTTTATAGCTATCTACGTGTAGCACTGGCCTGTCCCGTCCCTCCCCGGTAAAAAAAGGTCAAAACTTCGTGTGACTGGCTTGCTGGCTTTAGTGACTAACCGGTAGCACACCACTTCCTCGCTTCACACGTGTTGTTTTGACGTTCTTTTGCCGCACACACTATCAAAATTTTACGTTATTCTACAACTTCGCCAAAACTGAAAACATGGGTCTTGAGTTTTGAGTAATTGCCGACTTGATTTGTTATATTTTGGCCTATAGAAGGAGGGGGATACGATGAATGTGTTTCTCTTCTTTCCATCACAGACCCTAGAACTGATATAATTCACTATATTTTCCCATACGGTACCTATTGAAAATTGATCAGAAAATAACTTCCTATTTGTGTAATTTGTGTATATTGCGTGAGTTGAAACAATTGAAAATACATAAAGTTTTCAATTCTGAAGAGATAAAACTATCACCTCCGATCTCAAATGATATCAGCTATTTTTTCATTGTCGCTACTAGGTGGTTCCACTTTTTTGTAATTCACTTCTGGGCGTGATTTTTATAAATGAGAATTCTGATGATTGTCCACCATCTGCCTTCCAAGTGCTGATGACCAAGTGTACTCTGGTTGATAACACTTTTCCTAAGTACCTCATTTGTGGGGTAATTTGAAATCATCTCTCTATAGGAGAAACGTATCTCAATGAAATAGTACCATTTGATTATCTCTTTAGAGGGTTGAGTTTCATATTCCTTGTCAGAGTCATCAGATAGATGGATAGATATCTATTTTTTTGTAAGAAATGAAAATATCAGTTAGGTGTCTGCAATCTTTAAAACATGAAACGAAACAAATTTTTATCGTTTCTACGTTGAATACATTGCCTTGAATTATTTGTGCTAACCCTCGAAAGTATATCACACAAGCTTTTAATGAGTACGTTACTTGTTCTTCAATCATCCAATAAATGTTAGTTACAGCATAGTTAGGATACTATTAATTAACAGTATTTTTGGAATATGGACCATCGCTTCTGTTCACTTCAGTAGTTTTGATTTTCTCAATGTTGACAGCATTTTCATGTGACATTGAGCACTAAACAACGCTATTGGCATGGTAGATGTATGTTTGACTTACTGAACCTCATTCCTGAAATTGTTTAGCTTTTGATGCATTTTATTAGGTTGTTTTTGGAGAACGAACCCCTAGAAACTGAACTGAAAGATAGATATAGTCCAGCCAAAAATCAATCAAGTTGGCAATTCTTCACTCGATTCGATGAGTACTCATTTAAAATTTGTAATCAGTTCAAAGTCTGATGGTTTATGGAATTTTTGGTACAGAAACTGAGAACATTTTGAGGTTCTCTTTCATTGAATATGGGGGATCTTCATGTTGAAAAAAAATTATTTTAATTTAATTCTGGACTCTTTATCATAAAAGTATATTCACTTCAAAGAACTCCATTTCGATGGCATTCACGTAAACCATCAGAATAAATTTGCAATTGAGTTGAACTTCCTGTCAGCTAATCTGTTTTCACAAAAAACATGTCAGAATGCCCGAAAATATTTCCAATGTATGTACGTTATCTCTAGACCGTTTCGGGACCAAAACTCTAAAATTTGGCTTGCAATGATGACACGATAGTTCAGAAACCCCCTCCCGCTCCCCGCTACTCGGCCCGCCGAGGAGGTAAGTGGGTAAGGCCAGGGAGGCGGCGTCACCGTCCCCGGAGACCGGTCGGGGGACAATGGCGCCGCCCCACGCCACTGACTAAAAGTTAGGTTAAGTGTCCCCTTAATCTTAGTCTAGTAATTAAGGATTGTCATAGGAAAGTTGAATCATGCAATCGTAAAATTCGATCGGGCTGATTCAGGTTTACCTATAAAGACTATTGTCTTGTATTATCTTCGCCCAAGTGGCAGAATTTATACTATATAGAATAAAACAACTCTTCGATCATTTCCACCTTCGCCAACTTCGAACTATAACAAGTGTGATTAACCGCTGAAACTTCAGTAATATAACTCTTGAATTTTCGTATCACCAACTGAATTTGTTATATTCATGAGAGTTTCTATAAAATTGGAGCTGTCGTTTCAAAAGCGATAGATATGCCAGATTAATGCAATTGTGATATGGTCGAAATTCTCCCAACTGCAAACGATTTTTCTTTACTTGAGAAAAAAATTTGATTCAGAAGATTTCTGTTGCATTTTTTTTTTGTAAGGGGTTCTAATGTACGATTTCATTGCTCTATATTCAAAATGATATAAACCGCTGGAGTGGATGATTTCAAATTTGACAAAGAGATAAATGAAAGATTCATTCATGTCTTTCATTTTCTCAAAGTAAATTGAGGCAAATTTGTGGATTCGAAGGAACAGTTGTTGATGGCATATATGTCAAGTTATTAATTGCTGACGAAATATATGTTTGAAATTAAGATTGCGGTGGAACGTGAAAATGTTCGATGACATGTGTACGTATGTTATGTAGTTGTTTCACGTTTTATATTACTCACAAACAGATAATCTGATGTACATTATTGCATTCTTTAACAACAGTTTTAACTGAATACTGTTAAAATACCATTTATGTTGAAAATTTCAACATTGCATTGGAAATCCATGTACCATGAAATATTATGGGTGGCGTATTTTTGATCATTCAATTTTGTACCGGAGTCGTCCGGGGTGGTTGTTAGCCATTTCGTTGATTTTAGTTGAATTTTTTTTTAGAATCAGACATTAGGACCGGTAAACTGAATATTTGCTTATGTCGACCTATCCATGCACCTAATGCATTATATTGCGTGACTGCAAAATATATTTTCACTTATAATGTGGATGGTCACAATAACTAAGATTATTCCATCCATCTCAATAGTCGTTTGTATAATTATGGCAAAAGCAATATTTTCATGGAATCGAAGTTATTTTAAATTGAACTGAAAAATACTGGACAATATTTTGTAGGAGACAAGTAGGAGGTATAATATTGATTATGGTTGAAGATTTCTCATGAGAAATTCGAAAAATTATCGTTATCAATTTCACGTTTTCATAAGACCGTTTAATCTCAAATAGTAATCTTGGCTCTTAGAAAATAAGTCTGATTTAAATGATTTTATTTATCTGAATTTATGTCTAGTATAAATTATTCAATATAAATAATTATAAAGTAGTGAAAGAAAATTTCGATCCACAGATAATGTGGCTAGGAAAGGAAACAATTTGAATATTTCATTTAGAATATGTGTGCATCAGTATTTCGAGTTCTTCATTTATCATCTGATTGCGGTTATTCATTTACATTTGTTCTGTAGATTGTGAAACAACTACTGACACACGCGAAAATTTCATAGCGTTATTTTATTCCTGAGAAAAAATATTGATATATTGAAACGTTTCAAATGAATTGGCACTGTTATGTTGCGACGACACCGTGATTTATTTTTGTGGTACTCCGATGCATTCATCACACCAAAGCTGCTCACTTGTATTCGAAATAATTCAAAATTTTATAAATATCCTTTGAATAATTGCTATGACATTTTCCGTGTTGTTCTGAATAAGAAGAAATACTTCAGAATGGCTCACATCAATCTGAAAGAAAAATACATTCTCATTTGACTTTGTAACATTTTCTAATCGATTAAACATTCTTTCAGATGAAGATTTCATACAAAAAATTGAATAAATATATTTGCCAACCCTCAGCGAGATTTCACACTGTTTATAAACGCATTTGGCATATGGTCACTATTTACTATTCCAAAAAAAATTATATTTTGAGTTTAATGTTAAAACTATGATGAATTACCTATGTCAGATTATTATTTGGAAAGATTATTGCTTATTAGAAAATGTTACGAATTTGAGCAACTATATATATAGGATATGAAAAATTGTGAGCCAAATTCATATTCAATCTCAATTTTATCTAATTATGAAATATGATGTGGCTAGAAAAGCAATAAAGAATCAAATTAGCCAAACATTTCTCTTTCACACTGTTTTTCCTGTTTTGTCAGGTAATCTTAAAAACTAAAACTTCAAACCTTTGACATCATCGACAGAGAATCAAATTTAATAACGCTATTTGGCAGACGATCAAATATGTTTTCATTTTGTTCACGGTTTGTTCACATATTATGAATTTGGTTTAATATTAGAAATCCCCCCATCAGCATTGTAGCAGTTAGGTAAAATAATTTTCTGTTGTTATCTTATGAAAGCATAAGTTTTTGTTGATTTTCGAATGAAAACTTGTGATTTCATCAGATATCAGGAGAACACTGTTATCTAATGAACTTTTTTTCAATGTAGGTAAATAATGCGACTGCAAGAGTACAAACCAAAAAACCTCCAACTCTACCTACAGGTTAGTAGACGCTTATAATTACATGGGATAATATCAAAATCAAGTTTTCTATTATATCTTGTGTCTCTTTTTGTGACTATAACTTTTGTTTATTTATTGTATATATGGGAAGTGAAACGATAGTTCAATTAGTATTCTCCTTTTCATAACTTGCCGTTAATGTAAATTAATAGCTAATATTGGATAATAAAATCTGGATTCTCTCTAACACTGATTTATGATCTGAGTGGTGGTGATATTGCGGCGATTGAATTTGATCTGCTATGTTTTTTCTTTTATATACAGTTTAGAGGAAAGAATATATAGATATGTGATGGTTAGATCAGAGAGCTGTTGATGAAACGTCACATTAACCATTGAAGTTTGTTTATTTGTTCTCGAACATAATTATTCGAAAATACTTCAACTTATAATCAGTAATAATATAGTGACCTCATTTTGTTTGATTCAATTGTAAATACTTCACTAATAAAAACTTTGTGACATTACATATCGAAATGTCATTGACATGAGGCAGCAGTGAGATCTTTTTCACAGTATGCATTCAAAAAGTTGAGATACACATTTATTGCAAACGATTATGTGCAGTGGAATTTACGCTCTTAGGGTTTGCCATGAATCCGAATTTGCAATGGGTGTGAAACTAAAAAATGTAGCAAAAAATAATAGTATGCCGAGTGTAAGAATCGCACACGTTCAATTATGTTTCGGGTGATGAGCTTGCTGCTAACTTGCTGATCATGCCTACTACAGATTTGAACGCGTGCAAACATTCTGCATCAAACATTTTCGTCGCTATCACGAGTACAAGTTTCGATCGACTATGATTTTTTTTTGGATATTACATCATTTTCTAATAGATTATACATTCTCATATGGAACGATTTTAAAAACGGACTAACGATCGAAACGACGTGATTAATCACGCTTCGTAGCCGTTGAATAGTTTAGACAATAAAAGATCGAACAACTGCCACTCATGAAATCCCCTGCCTAGTGCCTTGTTTATGCGTTTGTCGTGTATTTTCATGTACCCTACCCTGACAGTAACCTTGAAACTATGAATACCTTTCGTGGCATTCAAAGAAAAAAATGGGTACGCCACTGTGCGAAACTTCTTTCGGGATGTTATGTGGTCAAAACAAACATGCTATCAAATTGACATATATACCTGGAGCCGGAAAATGACTATTTATATTCAATTTTCTTTGTAACTTACTATTAAGGAAGTCGTCGAAATTATTTGACATTTTCGTTTTTCAACTCGCTCCACCGAATTGTAAATTTATCCTTTATCACTTGGGTGGATGAATAGTAATTTTTTAAATCGTTCCTTCGAATTTTGATATCGAGAGAAACCGGTGATTCGTTTAGAGCCCCAAAATGGAGAAGAAAATCACTAAGATGCAAAACATCTCGTTATGTAATTTTGTAATAAAATACTCTGAATGAACAATTTGTGTATAATACCTTGTTTTCTGAATTCAGTGAGAGCCGGAATCACTCTAATTTTTAAATTAAAAGTATAAATTTCGAATTTTGGTTATGACATTCAAATTACCTTGAACTTTGCCTTGGAGTTTTAGAAAAGAAATTCCTGGTTTATGACGTGAGATGAAATGCTCTACACTTTGTTGGTGCTAGTTCGGATTTCATTATTATGCAACGATCATGTGATGATGAATGTTATAACACGAGCTTAACCGAGATACAAAACGAGCCGAAGGTGAATTTCGTATGGTTTACATGAGAGTTGCATACTTTTTTTCCAAACCCGATAAATGATAAAGAACTATAAATATTATATTTATATGCCTTCCGCCACTTATGGTCGGTTCATACACCACACTTTTACTTTTACCTTGAGAATGGAATCGGACCGTTCATACACCAGTGTTAAAGTAAACAGCACGCATGCGCAGTGATCAAAATCAAACTAAGAAGAAGAAGAAGAAGTAATCGTGGGTTACGTCATTGTTTTGATTTGCAATTTGCTATTTAGTTTATATGATAATGACAGATATTTCACGAAACACCAATTTTATATCATTTGTGTAAAATATTCAGAAGAAGAACAGGGCTACGTTTTCTTATAATGTTGGTGGCACTGCTTGCTGTGATGACTTCACATGCACTCATGGGCAGTCCCTGAAATTATCTCATTCTTAAAATAAAAGTTCTCATCCTTAAAGTAAAAGTGCCGTGTATGAACGCCTCGATTGATTTACATTGTGACAACAAGTAAAAGATAAAGTAAAAGTGTGGTGTATGAAACGACCATAAATTGGATTTCCTATTGATTAAAAAATTAGAATAAAGAGCTCATTATGATACAGATTTTTCATCACGTTACAGATTTTCAATCCCTTTCATAATTGATATCATTATGAAACGGATGATGGGCATATAAGTTTATTATAAGTACGGGTGTAGAAAAAATTAAAATATCAGTGACGTGGTGGTTTTCATGGCTCGCACTTTTGCGTCGCTCAGTTCTACTCCCATTTAACAATTTTGTTCTTAATCGCTAGGGAATATCTCCTTGGTGACTCTCAATATGATTGAATTGTCAATCGAACGCGATTTCAATGAGGGATCATATTGATCTATCAGAGGATGAAACTAACTTAAACGGTAATGAGAGAACATTGATTGATTCATGAATTAAGCCTGTCTCTTTCATTCAATCTTATGTGATGAAATGCAAGAACCAACTAATTAGGGAGAATTAGTTCATCACTCATTTTCCATCTCTATGCATTTTGAAACAGAAAATGAAAAAGTTTGCTCTCGAAGATAAAATTTGGTATTTGCATAAGAAGTTTTGCATGTGTTTATTTTTATCCACACCCGTACTCTAATAATACACTTATATGCCCCACAACCCGTTTTATAATGAAATCCATTACGATACAGATTTTCATTACGATACAGATTTTCAACGTATAGAAACCCATTATTTTTCAATCAAGCATGATGTGCAATCTTTGCATTTTGACGTTTGTCAAGTAAAAATCAGTAGGTATTAAATTTTGAAGAATTTTGTCAATTTTCGATAGACGTATGAAAATGTCTTATAGCAGTGATATAGAAGAATTACCGGCGACCCTCCACAAATGTCTCAGCCAAAAAAAAAATACAAACGAAAGGATTATATCTTTCATTTGACAAATGCAAATGTTTTTATTTTCAACCAAATTGAATGAGCTCTCATGTCCGAGTGGTCAAAGGAGCCGGCAGTGGAAAGTTACGTCCGGGTTCAATTCCTGACTTCGGCAGATTTTTTTTTCATTTTTTTCTTTTCATTTCTCATTGTTGTATTTTCCGTGGTTATACCATTATTTATAATTTTGTAGAATTTTTCAAAGAAATACGATTGATTACCTACTATTATTGTGTTCAATATAAATACCTAATAATATAATATTTTTGGTTCTTCATTATTTATTGGATGTAGATAAAATAGCGTATGCAACTCTCATGTAATGGTTATTAATACACTCGCATAAACCATACGAAACTCACCTTCGGCTCGTTTATGCTCATGTAATAATAACCATCATTACACGTTCATTGCATAATATACTATTTCCGTTTCAATTTCCGCCAAGGTGGCTTGTTTCTAGAAAAATAACGGAAGTACAATCTAATCATCCAACAGTTTTATCTGAATCACTCTCGATGTTTTTTATACCCAGAGGGCCTTCCATCGAGCAATTGATTCTTCTCCATGGCAAAATCATGAAGAGCTACCCAATAAATTCGTTCATTTTTATCCAAGTACGAAAAAGCCCAAATTTTGTTCGTGTGAGACATGTCTTATTTCGACCTCTAAAACGTCCCAAAAGAGAGTTTCATGCTGGTATATCAAGTGCCATATTATTATGTGGTAGAAACAATATCAACGATCTCATGATTCGATTCTCAGTTCCAGTCATTCAGTGGTCCGACGCCACATTGAGAGCTGGCGTGGCAGCTATTCAGCGTGGTAGGGCGAGGGCAGCTTACCCGACGGCAGCTGCTGCAGCTGCCGCAGCAGCGGCTTTCGCGAGACACCCCGCCCCCCTGACTGGAACTCTGCACGGCTACACGCCAGTTATGAGTACGCTACCGGTTGATGGGAGCGTCTACTACGACCCGTTTCTGGCTGCGCATGCGGCTGATCCCAATTATACCAGGTTGCAGGTAAGTTATCTAGAAGGAAAAAGTTGATTGGCTAATATTAATATCACAGGACTATCAGTTTATAATAGGAAAAAGTTCCCAATGACATTTTTCCACCATGAATATCTCCGAAAGAATGAAAATACTGAACGTTTTCGGGTGACGTATTTTCACGCTCGAGCGATGATCGTTTCCAAATGCCAATAAAGAGACTCAACAAATTTTTATTATCTTGTATATAATTCCATTTTTGAATGCCATACATTACATTTCCTTCATCATAATTGAATAGCGTGGATGCATTCGTTGTTATTTTTGAAAAAAAAATTGTATAATTAAGTAGCTGCATGAAATTAACTGTTCCACAACTACTTATATGTTATTTCTTGGGAGCAATATATGTTGATTATTGATATATTCCATGTGCGACACATCATGTGAAAGGTTTTTTCTCTGGTAGAATTTCTTTTCGAAATGGCTTATTACCAAATTTATAGTTCATACAGCAGATGCCCATTTACCAAGAGTTTTAAAAATTGTGAAAATAAGTAGTCAAATCTCTCGATGTATACTCATCTTCATTTCCAACTCTAACGCTGAAATTTCAGAGTTGCTAAAAGAGGCGCACTTCCTTCAACTGGATGAGGAAAATTTAGTCAGGTTTGATTCATAATAATATTCGTCATCAGTAATCTGTATAGTACCTATTAGTTTTTAACATCAACTCTATCTGATCGTATGCAACTTTTTCAAATTCATTCTAATTGACAGCTTCACTTCACCTTCAAATAACTCCCAGAGGCATTTGAATAATTCAATCCGAACTCTGAAACTCATCCAAATATGACTAATTTTCCGTTAGGTGTCTATTGATTGTCGGTGCCAAAATATGTTGACCGAGAATATTATAGCATAAAGAAGCAAGCGACAGTATCGTAGATTTCCTTGATCGTTGATGATCCGACGATTATGAGTGAAACACGGTTCACTGCACTGATACTTTTTCGTGGTACTTGTGCTCACCCATAACTGCGGTAAGCAAAATAGCAACCAGACATTCTTATTTTCAAGGTTTGTTCGTGCTCTCAACAATGTCTTGAAGAATCCTTATTTTGTGACTTGTCATCGAACATGTGTATGTGTTGATGCTCAATAAGCAACTTGAACTTGACAGGATCAAACCAGTCCACTGAACAAGGAATCGCTTGAAACTTGTCGCAATACAACTGTCTGACTGCTTCCAACTCATCCTGAACGGTGTTCGTTCTAGTCGTTTCACAAAGTATGACGTGATCTCTATGATCGCTTAACCGACAACTTCCTAGTCAACTGTTATTGAGCTGAATGCTCTGCCACCTGTCATTAGAAGACAAGATATCGTGAAACAAGTTCCAAAAAAGCAAATAACCCTTTTAAAGTCAAAAAACTGCTTCATATACTTGATTATACACTCATTTACAACAACACGTGTTTAACCACAATTTGAAAAATGAAAACTGTAACCAACTAGAACACAGTCAAGTTAACGTACATGATCATTTCAATAGCCCGAATAAAATTAAAAAAGATTCCTTTGACACGTGCCTTATTTCAAATACATAAAATGAAATGGCCCCTATCAATGTTGATGAACAAGAATCGCTACGTTTCTTTCAGTTAACACTGCTATTTCCACTTGAGTTGTTATATGATTCGATATTATGGAACCATGTTCTACCTGCAAAGACATTCCAAATATCACGTCACGGTAGATTTAAGAAATGTGCTAGATGTTAAGAGTATGAAAACAAAGTGCAAAATTACTTACAGAATATTAGGAGCGTGATTTGAAATTCTCACTGGCTTACATATCTAACAAACGAGGCCGCAATATGCCGCATTGACAAAATCTTGACTAAAAATAAGAATGACAGTTTTCTGTAAGATTTTCACTTCTTCGAGGGTCAGTTATAAAATATTGAAGCTTTCTATTCAGACAACACTTATTTTTTTGGAGGAGCTGCTACAACTAGATGTAGAAGATTGGGAAGCCAAAATATAATTTATTTATTAGCAGGCAGCTGATATTACTGAATCCAATACATATACTAGAGAATTTAACAGAAACAACAACATTACTTCATAAGTCTAAGAGTGATAGCACGTTAGTAGACCTGTCAGTGCAGTCTTTTGAATTCCTGTTATATTGAGGGCCGGTTTTTCAATGCTAGTTATGTGTCAGATGAAAATAACCAAGTTTTCATTTTTGTCACTGCCCATTATTACTCACGCGTACCCTCTAATTTCCTATATCTATCTGACAGATAACTCACGTATCCTTGTATTGTAAAACTGGCCCTGAAAGGAACATTTCCTTGGTGAATACTTTTACCCCTTCCTGAAGTAGCTATAATAGAGAGAAAGGCATAGGTTTTCCTTTTCTCATTGAAACTCTCCTAAGAAATGAATTCATTTTTGATATGCATTATTGAGTTGTCATTCATAGGTAATCAAATTGAATGTTTTTCTAATCGTTCGATGTGCATTAAATACTCATTTATATTGATGTTGCTGATAGCATGATGGTTCTCTTTTCGTATTTTATATCATGTCGACCAGCTGCATTTTTAATCTAATGTTGCATTACATTGGTAGTCACATGTTCAAAATTAACTAACAATCATGCACATATAGTTAGATGATAATAATAATGCATTTATAGGATGGTATATTTACTGAATCATTTCACGGTCTCTACATGAGTGTGAGGTTTGGTAGTACTGTAAGCATTTCTGATTCTGATAGTTTTTAAAGCACCCAATCTCAACATCTGAATGGTTAATACCCTGTTGAAAAAGGAGAATCGAAACATGCTGTGTATTTTATATGATCAGTTTATTCCTGCCCAAGCCTCGTTCTCATAATATAACACATCAAATTCCTTACGGGATCACACATCTAACATTTATATATGTCACCTAGTTATTTATAAAGAGTAAACTGAATATAAGTCTAATTACAGAATTTTGTATAAAAAGTTATACTTTTTACATTTTTATGAGTACACATCAGTTTACTGTTTACTAAATGTTCTTTATGAATGCAGAATAATCTCTCTTACAAGACAAGTAAGCTAATTGAAATTGTGATTATAATGAAATAAAATATGTGAAAATGATTGAGTGAAAGAAAAAAGGAATCAATAAACAAATATTGAAGGAACTCCTAATGATTTCCCAAAAATAGGTTCATTTCATTCACATATTCATTTCATTCAATTACTATTTTCACAATTTCAATTTTCGTTTTGTAAAGCCGTTTTATTCTTTTGAATCACCTCAGTTCCTTCAAGGAACCTATTTTAGAAAAATTAAATAAAATTGAATTTTGAATAGCCACCACTCACATCATTTCATATTGCGTTCTTGAAAGCTGGCATAAAATTATGTTCGTCCGACTTTTCAATAAAATACAAATAGGATATGTTCCGTCAATCGGTTTGGTTAGTCTAGTTACGAATTTAGCGTTCCGTAAAACAGAAATTTTGTAAATTTTATATTTGTGGGGTGCTGTTTCTGTCACAATCGGTGTAACCGGTTCCACCAATTTATTTTTATTACAAGACAAACACCCAAGCAACCGCTAAAATCGGTTACAGAGATATTTTGTATGTCAACAGTTCATTTTCATATTTTCTTTATATGCTTATTCCGAAAAATTCCACGAAGAAAAGAATGATACATTCTTCAGAGGTTGCAGATTGAGGTTGAAATTTATTTAGTCAATATTTTGCAAAAACATCCGTTTATCAAGTGCGGTTAATTTTATTAATATAAATGCTAATCAAAAAATATTTCGACATGCAACCATGAATTGCAATCTTTCTCTTAGTATGGTTACTGTAGGACACAACTCAAATGTCTGGAACAGGTCTAGAATGTGTTCTATCTCTTCATGGTTCATTGAAGTTGAATGATGAAACAAGTATCAACTGAACTGATGAGATAGATATTCATATAATTCACCATTGCACTAAAAAAAATTTGAGTCACCCTTTTACAAAAAAAAGTTTGGGATATGTAATCAATATTAATGCCTGGTTCATAGAACAAAGTGTTACTGTAAGATATTTGTCAAAATGCAATTCAAAATGGGGACTTTCATACACACAAAGTTCAAGTAAGACTGTCATGTATAAACGCTTTCATTGATAATTATTTAGCAATCTGACAACTTCCATAATGTGAATGTTTGGGTATGAACCAGGCATAAATCATGTAACGAAAATCATGTATATGATATGAAAATATACTAATAATTCAAAAAGTGAAACTGATATGAGACACAGGAGAAGATGATGTCCAATACATAGAAATACATAGAAAAACTCTATTGAACTATATTTGATGCAAAAATTGGTTCTATATTGCATACCCATATTACATTGGGGGAGATTCAATAATCTGAGAATATACATCTCGGATAATTCAGAATGACACTAAAAATATTTTGACGGATATTTCAATAATCCACTATCTTAGTTGCTTCGATTCAGTTTTCTCCATTTTTCAATCATATTTTTTATACATTTGTGTTTATGGCATAGGTTAACAACTCTGCAATATTCGTAGGGTCAAAGAGTTCTTGTGTATTTGTATCATTCTGAAAAAATCTTTGTAATCATGACTGAATCATATATACAACACCATTTCCTTCCTCTCTACTCGATCATAAAGTTGGTTCAATGTTAATCATTCACTGGTATCTATGATGAGTGCCTTTTGTCACTTCAACCCTGGGAACACGAAAATAGAAAAACCTGTGGTAGAAGTCCATTGTACCCTCTATTCCAAAATCTACCCCGTGCCGAGTGTTGCTTTCTCCCTTGGATGCCACCCCTTCTTGGGGGTGAAAAAATTTTCATTGGAAATAAGTGCGGAAATCAATAGATTGACTAACTCTAAGCACTTTTTGTTCAATGCAGTTTTTTCCAAAAAGCAATGTCTTTTCGACTTATTCGCGAGTGGAATTGTCGGTTTTCAGTAAACCTACATAGGTTCATCGATCAGCTGAATTTACAGTAAATTATGGAGAAGAAGCATCTAATCGCAAAATCACATGGTGGAGTTCAGGACATAAAAAATTATTGTAATGACAATTAGGAGTAATTGATATTATGGGGGATTTAAGACAACCCTAACACAATCTGGTTAATTGTTTTTTATGGTGTTAGGGATGTCTTAAATTCCCCCTAATATCAATTCAGTTTCTAATTGTCATTACAATAATTTTTTATGACCAATGAACTTTACCATGTGATTTTGCTAATTGGATCCTTCTCCATAAGTCCTTTAATGTAAATTCAGCTGATGATGAACCTATGTAGGTTCGAAACATGTACTGAATCACCGTACTGACATCTTTCGGATATTAAATTGTGGAGACGACTTTGAGTTTTTCTGCATCTTAAATAAACGAAAATAGAAGGTTGCTAGTGAAATCAAAATGAATGATCGAGGGCTGTTATTTTGCCATGAAATGAACCTGTTGACGCCCTAGTAATTTACAATTGCGATGTTGATAACTGAGCTACATTGGGAGGCATAGTTAACTGAATTTAATCCGTGAATAGTTTGTTATTATCAGAGGCAAGATAACCATAAGATCAGTTGAATCGGATTGTTGTATACCAAAGAAATCGAGCAAAGAATATTGATTCTCCACCTGCCCCATGATTTGAAACGTGAATCGAAATTATCGATTGTCTTCAAAATTGTTAGCATTGATTTGGCGAGTCAAGTTTTCCTGGGAAATGATGGGATGCTATCTTCACTTAGGCTGTATATAGAACTGGTTATTGGGAACTCTCGTCTAGTTCCTCAACCTAATTCAGGAAATTGCAATCATATATCCGCATTCAATAAACTATCAGTTTTTACTTGAACCTATTGGGAAAAATATTGTATGTAACTCAAAAAAAAGTGTTCGTTCAATCGACCATTCCACTTGTTTTCAAAGTATAAAAAGTCTTGTCATGTTAATATTGTCTTCTCTTCATTACATTTACTGTTTTGAATGACAAGTGACAAGCGGTCCGTATATCGAAAATCTTCAATAACCGTTGTCAACCGATCTGCTTAACCAAAACAATATAGGAAACATATCCATATTATAGTCATTGTCTTAGCATAACGGTGTCGGAAGTAAGTATCAACAGAAACTTTTGGAATTTTTTATCAGTGTTTGTTTGCATTTACTTCCATTGGTACAAGCAATGGTTTGAAGATTTACAGTACATAATTGATGCGTGACTATTTTGACCCACAATACATCTTCTCCATTGCAATTATTACAATCGATGTAGACAAAACAATATACAGGGTTATTCGAGAAGTTTTATCCCCCAGAGAACCAATAACGTTGATTGAAAACGAAAGACACAGCATTTATATGTATTGTTCTATGTCGAAACACATGCCTTTTTCTGCAGGATCTATGTTTAGAGATTTGCTTGTCGCAACTAAGAAGTCTAGAGAAGACATCTGAAATTAGGGCCGAGAAACGATCTTCTTAAAAATCAGTTGAGGTTTTGCCCCAAAGTGGTGGTGCCATGTTAACACATAGCGGCTGAATGAGATTATTCTGTACTTCCGATCTCCGGTGTGTCTGTCCCACGCAATGATCTGTAACTACCGGAAGAAAATTCCGAGCTTTGGATGTGCATGGCGTATTGCATGGCCCTCTATCTGTTCTAGGCAGCGGCAGCCGCGGCAGCAGCAACCCCCTTACTAAAAACACCCCTCTCGACTGCCCAACAGGCAAGCTACGCAGCTGCGGCGACCTACACGGCGGCGGTGGCGGCGAGGTACGGGGCGGCGGCGGCCGCGCAGCCGGTAGCTGGGTACGCAGTCGCGGGCTACGGAAGAGACTACGCGGATCCGTATTTGGGGCACGGGATTGGACCGATGGCTGGATATGGGGTATGTATGAAGCTAAATTATGTTCGTGAAACTCTGTACTAGTTAACTGAAAGGTACCTGCGCTGCTTACGACGTGAAGCCGGATTTATAGATTAAATCTGGATTACTAGATTCAGACGCTGCCGTTGCGGTTGCAGCTGCCATAGCAGTTGAGAAATTGTAAGTGTATTTATACTTATTTCCTAGGCGGCTTAGAATTTGAAAAGCGAGTGAGCAAGATTTCAAATTTGACAAGTGAAAAGTCGGTTCATCAATTTTGAATTTCGGAATATATGTGGAAAGGGAAAAAAATTGGAAATTTTCATATGAGATCACGATGAATAAAACGTAAATATAACCCGTATCCATTTGCGCTTTTTTGACGCAGAAACAGAATTGCTAATGCCTGCTTCATGAATATCATGTTTTTTGTCATTCTTCCGCTGCCGGTACACGGTATTCATGAAACTTACATTTGCATTTTTCAAACGTCATTATTTGTGGTGGATAAATATTTTCTCCGTAGTTTTCTGAAAAAATCTGAATCTGAAAACATTTTTTTCAGATTGTGGTAGGTTAGAAACCAAGAAAACTACGGGGAAAACTACATTTGCAAACTCTGTTTATGCGTCAAAAAAACAGATGAGTGGGGATTATATTTTGTTTTGATCATCGTTATCTCGTATGAAAATTATCTATATTATTCAAAATTCGATTTGATAAATTGATTTTTCCTTTGTCAAATTTCAAACCTTACTATACTCTTCGAATTCTATGTCGCCAAGGAATAAAGTATAAATGCACATACAATTTCACATCTGCTACGGCAGCTAAAACCGCAGCATCTGAATCTGTAAATCCAGCTTGAAGCAAACCAGTTTTATGCAACCCACCGTGCGGCTGGGATGCTGTCGCTTCCTATGTCTTTACCGTTTACAAGACTATGATAAAACTGAATAGTTTCTTCAAAATAATCCGTTCCAAGTGACTTGAATGTAATATCATTTGTTAAGTCTTACTAGAATAATGTGCTACACTTCTGTCGAAATAATACTGTGAATATTTTTTTTTGTTTGCATTATCACGATGAACATTTTTTGATTACAAATTTCTCATAAAATGTATTCAAAAACTATAAAATATGAAGAACAATATAATTCAGACGAGTTTTTAAAAAAAAATGGTGTACACCTATTAAATTTTGCATTCATACATATATAAATCATTTCTGGAAATTGTTACGAGCTGTGAATTTTTCCGAGGCATCTGCAGAGGTAATATTTCTTGGAAAAAATTCGCAAATAAGAAATTTCTGGAATTATCTGAAACTGAAAACAATCAAGTTATGTAGATATAATCAGAATCGAATTCATCAATATTTCAATTGAACTAAGTGAATAATATGTTTCGTGAAAGAGAGACATGATTTAAAAAATGACTTAGCCAAATGTGTGGTTTCATAGCTAACCATTTAACCGCCAGGCTATATCGCTTTCATGAAATACGTTGTCAAATTATGACATGCAGAATGACAGATGGCTACAGTAACGTCGTAGGTCACTTTACTATAGATACATTTTATGTATTTAAGGAATAAAAAATTATAAAGAAATAGTTTTTCAACCATTGATTGGAATGAGAATTTTCCTTTTTCAAAAGTATAACAGGGGCCTATTTCTTTTCAAACTCTCCCAAAATCAATATGGGGCACTAGGTCGTAATCTATCAAAGTAAGAAACAAAGTTTTCCTAAAGACGAAATTAACATTTCAAGTTTTTTTTAATAACGTTTATGCGCGGCGGAAAGCATTCACGACTGCAAGCTAGTCCGAGACAAAACATTCGATACATTTATTCCCTATTGTATCGAAATGTATTGTTCACTATGCACAACGCTAACTAGATCAGTTATGAAGGAGTAATAAAAGACACATATTTCTTCAAAGGTTTACTGTAGATGATACAAAAATGTCGAATGCGATACAAAAACTATTTGTTTCTGTATCGCATGAATATACTGTCACTTATGTTGGCTCTATCCTTTTATTTTTGGATTCGACTATAATTTTATGGTAACTACTATGTAACACCATTTTGGCTTGCAAAGAGATTTTACTTACATTCTATTATTGACTAGTATTCGATCAATATATTCAAAAAGTTTCTTATCAGAAGTGTATGTGAACCTGTAGATCTAATAGTACAGTACTACAGAGGACATATCAAGATGAATAAAAACCCTGGTGCGTTGACCGATATGCTTTTGTTTAGCCAATTCCTCTCGACCTGAAAAATCGAAGAGTAAACTTACATTTTTTGACGGTAGGTGGTGTTGAGGTGGTGATACAAATGCGATTTTCTAAGGGTACAATTTCATTGAGGCGGCAGCTTACGAGTGATTTTCGATACCGGCGGTCTCATTGGATAAACTCCGGCGGGATCTTTCGTTCACCAATAGAATTATCAGTTCACAAAATACGTAAGGTCAATCAAGTTCGTCTAATGAAAAGCTATTAATTTTTTTGAAATGTTTGACAGTTCGATTCGAATTCGAATGCATTCGAAAGTTCCTTTAATATTAAAAATCTTGTACCTAGTTCTTGTTTCTTTTCACGTTTTTCTTGTTTTTATTCTTTTGAAGTGTTTATCGTTACTGTTCTTGTATTTGTTTGAGTTTATAGTGATAGTTAGATTTATTGTGAACCGATTTACAAATCTCAAAATAAAACGCTCGTGTAACGTGTAGGTATTACTTATCTCTCATATCATCGGCTCGTAATCACATTACAATTACTTTTTTTAACACTATGAAGAAAAAAGTACTTACCTATCTTCGGTTCCTCAGAAAGTAAAAAGATATGATATCAATACTTTCCAGTTTTTCACAAGTATTGTTTCGGAAGATTTGAAATCACAATCACAGAGTTTTAGATTTATTTTTCATCAAATTGAAAGCAAAAGGAATACCTAATAATCAGTCAAAATGTGATGACTACATAATTTCTAGCATTTCGCGGGAAAGCAAGAAATTGCATGAAAAACATGAGAATATGAAATAAACATAACCTGTAAATCTATAAATAATCGAATGGCCGTCGAGCAGACGGATATCATAGCGTCACAGATTAAATTAAAATCACGTAAGGTGCGCCTCTGCTGGCAAAACTCGAAGGCATCTCTTCAGTTAAAATTGAGAAAATTTGCTTACAATCTATTAGGTATAAGTCAACACACCAGGGTTTTCATTCATCTTGGGACCTATTAAAGAATGCGCCTACTTGGTAAACCGTGTGCATTTGAAATAATCAATTGCTAGATCAATTATTTGTGGTTATAAGATTATGAACAAAATTTCCGTCCACTAATTTTTTTTCTATTTTTTTTTCAGGCCGCTGTTTATCGTAGTGGTTACAATCGTTTCACGCCCTACTGAACATATCAGCAGCTCCGTAAGGCCTATCAAGCTGAATACTCAACTGAAAACAAATTTAAAAATCTACTGTTATTCGTCTTGTGTACGCGTAGCACAATGCAGCACAAAAAACATTATATAAATAAGGAAAGTAAGAGCCAAAGAGCTGAAAAACTCACTAACGTAAAGCCCTTGTGATAGCCCAAAAAAGCTAACCCAGCTCTCTAACTTACTGTTAAGACTTAGGTTAAGTCCACGTTTCCATTCCCTTGAATTCATACTAGCTGGACCTGAGTATCTTGTTCCATCTTCAATTGAATTTCGATTGTCAAGTTTGAATGGTGCTGATTTATTGTTTTTCAATTTCATTAGGGGTTTCCCTCTCACACTTACTCTTACATATTAATACTCTATAGATAAACAGCAGCCGAATTCTCCTGATAATCATGGACACAATTCTCATTTTCATTTCATTGAATATTTGCCAATACCTTCAGCCTTTCTTTTTTTGCGTGTGTATGGAATTGTCATTTATTTTGACATTCCAAAATTCGCCCATTTCTGATTTACAGAAACTCGGACTAATCTTCAATGAAATGAAGATGTTGATATTCGCTCAAAAATAACCAAGAATTGTCATAGGAATTTGGCAACCATAGCCGACATGAGAATCGCTTCAGTACGTTCTTGTTTTTCAACACTCAGGTGCTTGAAGTGTTGATGTTTCGAACAAAGTTTAGAATCTTAAGGTTTCTCAGAATATATTTTATTTCTAGTAAAACTGACCCGAGTTAAAATATTGACATGTTACTTGATCGGTTCCATCGCCATTAGTAACAAAGTTTTATTTTCAATAAGCCCACAGTTTTAACGGCCGTTTACAAATATGGCACAAATGAGTGTTTTATATTCCTCAATAATGAACCAGGAAATAATAATAAATTAGTCATGAAGAATAGTGGCAGGTTGATGAGTGGTATATTCTTTTTATTGGAAATTTTCAAACGCTAATGGTCGGTTCATACACCACACCTTTACTTTATCTTTTACTTTTACCTCAAGAATGGAATTGGACCGTTCATACACCAGTGTTAAAGTAAACAGGACGCATGCGCAGTGATCAAAAACAAACGATAAAGAAGTAATCGTGGGTTACGTCATTGTTTTGATTTGCAATTTGCTATTTTGTTTATATCTGAATTCACAGAACACCCATTTCATATCATTTCTGTAAAGTATTCAGAAGAAGAACTGGGCTACGTTTCCTTATAATGTCGGTGGCACTGCTTGCTGTGATTACTTCACATGCACTCATGCGCAGTCCCTAAAATTATCTCATTCTGAAGTAAAAGTTCTCATCCTTAAACTAAAAGTTGAAGTAAAAGTGTCGTGTATGAACGCCTCGATTGATTTACATTGTGACAACAAGTAAAAGTGTGTTGTGTGAACCGACCATAATATATAAAACTTTCATTGTATTTTCAATGTATCAGAATACTTATCAAATTGTAAAGTCTCCAGTTTTTTTGTTTTTCTCCACCTGGGGGGAGCGAAGAAATTTTTTCATTTAACGCTAAACATGTTAAATGTTGTGATAGTTACATGCTGAGGGGAAAATACTATCCATCTCTACTAAAAACATGTGAGCCTTCTAAACGAACAAATGAAATTATATCATGACAACGTATATTAAGACTTGCAATTCGAAATTTGATGGAAATGTTAAGATTTTCAGTTTTCCCCTTTTTTAATGGGTCAATAGCAATAGGTATTGATTACTCCGATTGGCATCACATTAGTTTTTAAATTATGTATTGGGACGAATTGCAACAGGTGTATTGACAACAAAAGGTCCTTCTGTAGGTTTTACCACCAAAAGAAATATGAATGTTTATGCCAAACTGCAAATGATTTCTTCATTTTACATTTCAACTTATTGGTTGTTCAGTTGACTTAAGCTAAACGTCAGTTTGGTGATTTCAAAATAGTGCATAAATTCGTTTTTCGAGAATATCTTTCAACTGGGTATATATACACTGTCCTGCTTCTTTTGTAGAAAATTTAGTATTTCACAATTGGAGCATGAAATAAAGCATTACCTTCATTCTTATTTGGTTATTCAAGAACTTTTCTGAATGATTTAATCCCTCAACTGACTAAATACAATACATTTTTGTTCACTTGGTTGTTCAGGATATATGTGTATGTATATATGTCGTTTTGTATAATATTTTGTGAATAACTAGAATATTTGTTGAATGCAAACGATAATGATATTATGTTTGAATAATTTGGAATTAGGTTCAGTCCTTATTAGTTGATAAGACATTCATATTTTGACTGCTAGAATTGTAGTTATATAATATTCACGTGGAGTTAAGAGATTGTACGGCACATTTATATGGTGAGAACTCGGGCAATTTCGTTTCACAATATTGGCACAATGTTTAAACAATACAATACTCCTAAATTCCTAATGGTATAGTATATGCAAAGTCAATTCGAACTAAGTAGGTACCGAACGTCGGCAGTTTCTATGGGCGGCGTGGTATAATTGTCACAATTATTATTTTTATGTGGGAAGTTTTATATGGTATTAGCTAGTGAATTTATCAGACCCGGACAATTGTCTTTCATTCAACTGTTCGGACTGACTTTGCAGTTATTTATTTACCAATACACTTCATTAGAAAGTCCACCATTGAAAATTATTACTTTGGAAGTTCTCCCTGTAGAATCAAGACAAGTGGAATGGAAACGAACAATTCCCTCGTGTTTCAACTAATTCGTTTCAATTATGCTTTATATTTTGATACTCTTAATTTTTAGGTGGACATCTAGGTCTGCATTACATATCGACTCTCTATATTTAGCTCTCTAGATATGTACAGTTATTCAGTGATTCGTTCAAATATTTTTGTGTCAAGTTTGTAGAGGATGTGTTTTCACTTTATCTTTTTATTTCTATATTTCAATTTTACATTACATGTATATTATTTGTAATAATTTTGTTCAATTTATTATTTACTTTTTCTGTTATTTACAAAAATATTGGATTTGAGGCAAATTTTGTTTTGGTTAGTCGGAATGGATGAGCAAAAATCTACTGATATCGCAAATGGGTACCTTGAATTTTCCAAAATTGTCTATCTGAAAGAAGATTTCAGCATCATGCTTACCACTACAAATTTTTTCCTGAGTTTCAATGTTTATCAGATCTGTCAACTTTATTTTTCAGTAACTTCTTTAATTTTTTTTATGTCATTATTTTTGACATTTCGTTTTGAAAATACATCCCACTAATTGAAGCCAATTTTCTCTAGTCGCTGTATATATCTCATACACGTACAAATCATCCCGTCTACTGATTTTTCTTTCTTTCGGTTGTGTTTTATCTTTAGAATTGTAATTTTTCGAGCAATCGTAACCCTTGACTGGGGCATTTTCAATAGTTAGGAAAAAAGTGTAAAAGGTAATTAAGCACAAAATAAACTGTACCTTTGTATTTTCGTTATTTTTGTTCAACTTCTCTGGTTTCGTTAATATTTTCTCTCATTATGATGATGTGATTGGTGATTGTGTATGTGAGAAATATAATAAAAATAAAAGGTGATAACTAAAAACTCAAATTGTTGTTTTGATGGTTTCCCTTATTCCTTTCATTCAAGTTCTGTTCTATACATATGGAAAGTGTGTATAGCATATAGGACTCATTAGACCTGTAATTTATTTTACGTCCTGTAGATTTTATAAAATATTTTTTTGAGAAACTTTTATTTTTCGAATACCATATTAATATTTAAGTTCATATATGGTAAGACAAATAGTTATCAGCGGCGGCCTTACCCATTGCGAGGCTCCGGGCGGCAGGCCCTTTGCTCTTTGTGAAATGTATGTGATGCGAAAGTAGGTCTGGTTGTTTGGTTCAGGTATTTGTCATGTTTGACGATAAAAATAGATTTATTGAACCTTTTCTGGTGACAAAACTAACTTATCAACTAACAAAGATTGTAAATATACATAGCACACATATAAATAAATAAAATCTACACATATACCAATATATAACAATCACAAATATCTCACACACACAACTTCGCTTCGGGGGAAACAGAGCTGAGATGTCATGGATATCTGGAGCAGGAAGTAATCCCCTACGATTTGGCTAAAGGCACGCCTCCACCAAATCATAGCTTCCATCCCTGTGTGCTCATATAGTTAGCGTCAAAGTCTTTCGATAATTGAAAGTTCGATCATGCCTCCTACCCTTAGGTTTATGCACAAATTTTAGATTAAATAATTCAGATAAATAAGACAAGTCAGATATTTTCGTTACCTTATTTGTTCATGTATCATCGGCGGAAAAACGGTGGAAAAACCGCCTTAGGACATTTCTGTATCTCAATTTTGTTGAGATTCTGGTTAACATGGACTTTTGTCCTTTTCCATTGTATTTTTCATTATATTAATTACCTTGTCCTCTAATTATTTTGCTGAAATTGTATTTATTTACATTCACTGCAAAATTCAAGAGTGCCTTGAATTGTGCCATCTGACCATCGGCAGTAGATAGAACCTGCAGTAGGTCATCTAAAGCCTTATTTACTTCATCTAAATTAATTAACCTTTCTAGCTGATCGAACTTCTCAGCCATCTCCAGTGGACCGCCACTATTAGCCTGTCTTCTCTCGTTCTGTGACCCCACGGATGCCTCCCGCTCCAAAGATAGGGTGTTTGGTGGGGTAAGGGGACCCAAAGGTGATGAGGTTCTCTGACTAGACGTGGAGGGCTGTGTTACAGTCCCTCGCGCATACATTGGTATGGATGTCGTTGCCCGTTGGAAGCGTTTCCGCTCCTTCGGTGCCGAGGCCTGCACTTGTCGAACCGGACTTCGGAGTTGTGTCACTCTTGCCCTGCAATTTTCAATATACTCTACTCTCTCCCTGTACACAGGGCAGATTGTTGCATGATGCGAAAGTAGGTCTGGTTGTTTGGTTCAGGTATTTGTCGTGTTTGACGAGAAATGCTAAAGTTATACAAATGAATAAAATTTGAGTTTCGAAATATTTATATATTTATACATAGAAAGATTTAGCAAATACAGAGAAGATAAATTTTATAATTGATGTTTGCGGCTTTTCCTAAGACAAAAATTTTTAATCAAAGCACAATAATCGCAACGAATGAGCTACGTCATTTCGATTCGATTGAAAGAATAGCAAGGGCTGAAAGCCGATCTTGTGTCATCGAATTCCTCAAATATGTTTTAATAATTTCAAGCCTCGAAAAACTCCTTTCAGCAGACGCAACTGTCAAAGGTGTGGTGGCAATAATTCTCAGGACTACTTCGATAGTGGGGTAAACTTCAGTTAATTTGTTTTCTATTAAACACTATTCTATTCTATTATGTATTTCAGCACCGAGATAATATCGCCGTTTCCTTCATACACACGCATAAACATACTCGGTTCCTCGTACAATTCATGTCCATCAATATCACATGATTCTACTACTGTCATAGATATTTGCAAGTCGCTGCATTGCTTCAAAAGTTCACTATCACTAATTTCCTTTAATCTTTTTATATTATACATGGAACCAAATATGCTCTCATGAAGTTAAAGTGCCTCAAACCTAGGATGGCAGCTTGCGCGCACATTGTCGACAATGACATAAAAATAGTTTTTCGGCAACCGTCCGGGAAGTGGGTACTTCCCGGACGCTTTTTCTTTGAGAAAGTAGCATTTTCCCGGCCTAGTCCGGGAAATATGTACTTCCCGGACTAGGCCAGGAAAATGCTACCTTCTCAAAGAAAAAGCGTCCGGGAAGTGGGTCGGTTGCCGAAAAAATAGTGTACGCAACACGACCGAAAATAGTTTTTTTGGACTCGCAGACTTCCAGGACTCGCTACGCTCGTCCTAGAATTTTGTCCACTCGTCCAAAAAAACAGTATTTTCCGGACTTGTTACGTAAATTACTATTATTTTGAAAATCTCTTCCGCATTCAATTCATGACCTTCATCTTCTCCTTCATAATCAAAATGCCTTTTTTTACGTCGTCTTGTGACTTCTTTGAACTGCATGTCAATGTCATTTTCCTCGGCTATTTCTCCCGCTGTTACAAGGGATGCCTGGAAACCATTTTCTCGATAATTATCGAGCCAATTTGTGAATGGGTCTAGGTGTTGTATAGCCACATCTAAGTGCATCTTTTCCACTTTGCCACATCTTGCTAATAACATTTATCTTTGTAAGAATGTCATACCATATGACAAGTGGAACTACAAATTCGTAGGTAGTTATTTCCTTTTCTTTAGAATGGCATTCACTGACCAACTGACAATCTGTTGTATTTTCTGCTAAATCCTTTAAAGCATCTCATATATCGCTTATAGTTGGTATTTAACGGCCTTCACCGATGCTACCCTGCACTCCCATCTAGTTTCAGAAAGTGGTTTCAGCGATAACCATTTTACATGAGCATTTAAAATAGCCCACCTCTGACTCGAGACGGCAAACAGAGTGTACATATTTTTCAGAATTTGCTTGGGTGGGTTGTTGCGCGAGGCCCCGGGCGATTGCCCTGTTCGCCACCCCCTAAAGCCGCCGCTGATAGTTATATTGTTTGAGAAATGGGAGTATTTATGATCAATAGAATTGAATGCTCATTTTAGGGTCATTTGATTTATTGATCCCATAGAATACGTGCATGTGCGGAACTGCGATATAACATCACAAGCATAGTAACTACTTTTCTTCGGGCTCGAAGGCCGTCGTTCTTTGGAATTTCTTCCTAACGTTTCGTTAGCGCGAGTGGCTAGCTTCTTCAGAGGCAAACTCATTTCCGATGACTAAACGTTTCGATTTCTTAAGGCGTATTTATATTGATGCAGGTAGTCTGGAGTGTTAATTACTTCTGTCGGGTTCGGGGAATAATCATCATTATTAGTTGCCGCACTACCTGCCGTGATTTCATTAGTTATTCTTGATTTCCTCAGAATGGGATTCCAAATTCTGTTCAGACTCAACACTTCTTCCTTTGTTAAAATTGTCCGCATGTTTTCGGATCTTTATTGCCTCCCGTACCAGTCGTCTAGGTAACCCTGGTTGGGGGCAATCAGTTTGGCATTTTCGAACAGAATCCTGTGGTCACCCTCACTCGGTGCGTGTTCCGCCACGCCGATTTGTCGATTTACCCCAGCCTGCAGTTCCTTATTGATACTCTTTGAGCCTTGTACCCATGGATCTTTTCGTGGTACTGATGTAAGGGGCGCTCTGAACCTTTTTCTGGACCACCTGAACGCTCAACACCCCAGCATCAAATTCACCATGGAAACCGAACAGAACCAGCAGATAGCATTCTTAGATGTTCTGATTGAACGATGTGGTGCTGGACTAACCCACAGAGTATACCGAAAACCCACGCACACTTATAGGTACATGCACGCACTATGAGTAATCGCATTTGTGTTAGGGTAAGAACTAATTCTACCGTGATCAGAATATAAAGCTGAACTGGTTGAAGGACTATCATACTTTGATGACTGCAAAGAATCAGTGTTGTTGAATACTGGAACTGTTCCACCACTGATTTTATTTATTTATTGCAACTCAGACCCTTTTGAAATATGCAAGTTCGTATTTCTAGGTTGATCAGAACGATTAATATTTTTTTAAGATGTACACTGAAAAGTATGGTATAACCTCACTTTCACTGATAGTCACTCACCTTCAATATAGCTTATTTCTGCTTTATGATACATATCGGAATACACAAAACTCAACATTCGTACAGAATGAAAGCCCCCAGCGTCCAATACAGATAGAATATACTACCCACTACCACTGCAATTGTTGTATGCTGTGCCACTACCGACACGAAGTGCTTTTGGCGCTATTCTGCTATTCTCAGTTGAGGGCGAAACGATTGGCGCGTAATTTGAATATATAAATCTATATTTCTGGATATCCAAATCGAAATCCATACGTGTACGTCCAATGGATGTACAGTTTCACATTTCCAAACAGTGTCCACCTCTGGACGTCTATTGGAAAAATATTTTTGGATATTCAAGTTAACGTCCAAAAGTGTACGTCCACTGGATGTACAGTTTTACATTTCCAAACAATATCCAACTCTGGACGTCCATTGGATAAACATTTTATATATTCAAGTTAATGTCCGAAAGTGGACGTCCAATTGATATACAGTTTCACATTTCCAAACAATGTCCATCTCTGGACGTCCATTGCATAAACATTTTTGGATATTCAAGTTCACGTTCGAGAGTGTACGTCCAGTGGATGTACAGTTTTACGTTTCCTAACAATGTCCACCTTTGGACGTCCATCGAATAAACATTTTTGGATATTCAAGTTGACGTCCAAAAGCGAACATCCAATGGATATCCATTTCGAGTCCATGGACGTTTGGATCTATAATGGACCTAAAATGAATGTCCATTGAACATCCGGTGCTATGTGGGTTGTCTCATAGCAGCTTGACCGTTCACCCGAATTTGATCCTAGCGAACCTAGTCGCTAATTGAGGTAAAAATATAATAAATACCGAGCAGGTGGGCATTACGCTATAAATTCGCATTTGTGCCCAGTCTTGGTAGCAGTGGATACCACTGTCCATATGTGACATCCATCAGTAGTCCTTTTGGGAGTTTTTCCATCGTCATGACATCTAAATCAGAATTTTCTAGAATACAATTTGCGACAAGATATTATTTGAAAAAAAAACTATAGGAAAATGCGGGTTTTTATGAAATATTCATATATTTCCACGTATAGAGAATAAAATTGCTGACTCAAGTCGGGTTAGAAGATATAGAAGAACATCTGATGGACAGAGATTATTTTGACTCGTAATTCGAGGTCAAGCATTATCTGGAAGATGATCTGCCCCTCGAAACCTCTGTAGCAATACAATTTGCCAAACTTGTAAATTCGCATTATGTACAGGCTCTTTTGCTCCTTACCACCCATAATGATGATGTTATTATCAGTTTTGTCTCCTCTGTCATCAGTATGAAATGTTGATTTTATAAATTTTTCTCTTGGTAGCTATATTTACCACTGCCCACTATGTATTGTTTATAGATCCCACTAATGGTCTCGGTAGCAATATCTACCACCATTTATAGCCTTCCTCAATCCAGTCCAGTACTCGGAGACTTTTTTAAATATTTATTCCGAACTCCTAGACCGCTATTTTATATAACCTGGCACTGAAATGTGAGCTTTCAGAAGAAAATTGTTTTGCGCGTTGAAAGGTTAAACATTATAGAAACAGTTCAACATTTCTTGAGCATAAATTAAAATATTCTTCTTCCAAAAAATAATTCTGATAAAGATTTTGTAAACTAGGTAATGAAATACCTATTATACCCCTCCCTTTTGAGAGCTCTATTCAATTCTCCGAAAATCGGAGGCTGTTCCATGATTGATACATACTATATATACTACCTTATCACAGTTCCGACTAAACTGATATATAATATTGACAATGGAAACTAGAGCGGACTCATTTTGGTTTTACCGTCTTGGAAGCAGCAATATCTATCAGAATGGATTGAAACAGTCACTCAGAATCTGTTCCTAAGACTTTCCTTCATCTTTTCACTTTTAACCAAGATACCCGTGCATTAACTCTCGAACAAAATCAAGTTATTGTCGATTTTCAATTTGTTTCAATGTTTATTGTTGAATATTATTTATACTTCAGACTTCCTGCCACAAAATGAAGAAAGTGTGTACTTTAGATCAATTAGAAACTCTTCTAGGAGGAGTTGATGCATTAGATGAGGACCAGTTGAAAGAACTTATGGTTATCTACCCTTTTGAAGATATGATTAGTATCAACATCATGAATGCTGAATTGCTCAAGTAAGTATATAATACAAGTAATACCAAAGTCGCAACTATTTTTGGTATATCATTTATAGTTTTATTATGCTTACACTCATGGTGGAATTCTGCAACGTTTACAACTCTCATCCTCAATTTCTCAACAACTCTTGAAGATGAAATTTTGATATTAAGGGTGTACAGTCGCACACCCTAACCTAACCTGATCACTTTCGCTATGTAGGTACCTACTTGATACTGCAAAATGCTCTACTGAAAATTATCAGTACCTAGTTCATCTTTCGGAGTGGAAATGAAAGTTAATTGTGCATAAATCCAAATTTCACTTATTGAATTTAACTGTATTTGATCAAGCAGAACAAAAATCTAGCCGCTAAAACCACTTCATGAACGGAATGCCTTCAAGCGTTTTTCTGCGTCCGGCTGAAAAATTAGTTGATTCGAGTATATTTACCAGCTATTATCATCTCTGGCGCCAAGTACAGAATACATCCGGATACACTCTGTGTATATCATAATCCTAGCTGATCAATGAATATTTAGAATTAGAAATAGTACAGAGAAAAGGTAGAGTGAAGAAATAATTACGTCATCATTCGACATTTTCCAAGCGCCTCGAAAAACAAGAGTATATCGTTCCTAATGCGCATTATATATAAGAAGTGTTTAGATCCACACTTACGTGTGCAAACACTGCCACAATTATAAATGAATAAAGTAAATCTGGCCCGACCCTTTTCAGTTTGTGCTACAAAGTCCTTCAAAGTCAAAGTGTTTATTCGTTTATACTTATACTATATATATAATATATGCCACAAAAAAAACGTTACCGGCATCTCAGTCATATTGCCAATGACGATATAAAGGTGAATTCAGACAGATCCGACGCCCGAATCGTACTCTTTTCATCGGACAAAATGGGCGATTCACATAGACCCGATACGAAATTCCGGGATTTATGGTTCTGTGTGATCACGAAACATATTCGCAGTATTTCATTGGCAAAGTTTCGCCTTTTGCTTCGCCATGAAACAAACAAAACTTAACCAAATATGTTTATTGTTGATTATCTTTTTTTCGATGATCGAGTGAGATCATTGCAAATGTGCTTCATCTAATAATATGCATCCTTTCTTTTGGTAAGGGAACAGAATTGTCTTCCGGTCAGGTACAGTAAACAAAATTGTCAAGTGTTTCGTATTTAACCATCCTGCCTTTTCAGGGTGAATTAAAATATTTGATGAGTGAAGATTATTTTCTATATTTGAAGTAAACTGAGCCATGAGATCTAACTGTACGTAGTCAAAAGAGAAGAGGTGCAAAATATCATAATGAAACCATTCATCAGTCAGTTAAATCATACGTCCTTAAACTAGTACTCAGACAACAAAGATTGGCTTGGTGGAAGAGTGAAAATTTGCAATGGCAGTGATGAAATAACAATTTTTTGTGTGAACAAGTGTTTTCAGATAAGATACCAAGGGCACAGTGAAGATGTTTCCATTGGAGGGTGTCAGGCTCATAACTTGACCATGATAATTAAATGAGATATGGCCAAAGTGCTCACATTTTGCCTCTTCCAGATTCGCTTTTTCCTTAATTTTTGAATAAAAAAAGATTATAGTCAAGCCAGTTCAAAATCTGTGATGTATCTAAATTTTTATAAAATCCTATTGGTTTTCACCACTTTGTCAGAGCCTAGTGATTACTAGGGTACTCTGTAAGTCCCCGACCAACATTCACTACAAACCACCGCTATAACGTCAGGTTCCTATCAGAATATATGTGTCCTTTGTGTTCCGTGGGTAAATTTATCGGACAAAGTTTAATTTATTTCAACTCTATCCGACTTCGGAAGCGGAAAAAGTTAAAACTTTGGGATGAATCCTTCCCGCCGGATGAAAATTTAAATTGAGACCAATCAGAAAGCTGTCGGATCGTCGTACGATAGGATTTCGGATCTGTCTGAATTCAGCCTTTATTCGATAACTAGTCCCTTCTCTCTCCCTGATTGGGGGTCAACTGTAACTCGTCATACTGTCAGCTAAACACTAAACTGATAGATGGAGAATGAAAAGATGCAACCACATAAAAAACCTATGTACTAGTTGTTCACCTACATCCCTAAGCCTCGGCTTGAAACGGATGTGCAGGAAAACATGACGAATTCAGCTAGTATTAGGTTTTTATAGTGATTCCCCTTACGGAAACTGCTTCATAAAAATGTTGGTGAACAGCCGCCAGATAGGGCCAAAGTGGCATCAAAAATCATAGAGAAAAATCATAAGTAAATGGCGGACCATGAGGGGCTAAAACCAATGTTGATATTCTTTGCTAAAACCGTGACAGACGCTGCAACTCGACCTCTTTTGAGCTGGATTCATGTAGCTACGAAATATGCAAAATTTTTCCGAATAAAAAAGGATGTAACTGAAGAATCGTCAATTATTTAAATATTTATATTCATATTTTATTTAAAATAGTACAGAATTTTCAAATCGCACGAAAAGCCTGGAAAAATTGAAAATCGTTATTGATGGTGTCACTTCAATTAGATATTCGCTCATAAGTCCGAAAACTAGAAAGTTTCACAGACTACATATAAAATTACATATTTCTAAAAACAATAGCACGTGATTTTCAGATCGGACCGAAAGCCTGGAAAAATTGAAAATCATTATTGATGGTGTCACTTTAATAAGATATTCGCTCATAAGTCGGAAACTAGAAAGAGTACCACCTAGAAAGTTTCACAGACTACAGACTACATATAAAATTACATATATTTCTAAAAACAATAGCACGTGATTTTCAGATCGGACCGAAAGCCTGGAAAAATTGAAAATCATTATTGATGGTGTCACTTTAATTAGATATTCGCTCATAAGTCGGAAAATAGAAAGAGTACCACAGAACTAAACTCTAGTTTTAGTTCTGTGATTCCCACAGGGTACGTAAAATGACATGATATTTCTAAAGAAAAATGGTACAGAATTTTCATATTGGACGGAAAGCCTGGAAAAATTGAAAATCATTATTGATGGTGTCACTTTAATTAGATATTCGCTCATAAGTCGGAAACTAGAGAGAGGGCCATCTAAAAATTTCCACCACAGAACTAAACTCTAGTTTTAGTTCTTTGATTCCAACAGGGTACGTTAAATGACATGATATTTCTGAAGAAAAATGGTACAGAATTTTCATATTAAATTCACTTAAATTGAATATTCGCTCATAAGTCAAAAATTAGATAGGGGGCCTCCTAGAAATTCTCACAGAATACGTTATATAATAATGACATGATATTTTCGTAGAAAAAACAGAATGATATTTTCGTAGAAAAAACAGAATTTTTAGATCGGACGGAAAGCCTGGAAAAATTGAAGATAATTATTGCTAATAATATTAGATTATTATTAGATATTCGCTCATAAGTCGAAAACTAGAAATGGTACCGCCAAGGAATTTCCACAGAATACGTAAAAGAAACCTGATATTTCCGAAAAAAATAATCACAGAAATTTCAGATCGGACGGATTACTACTACATTACTAATTATTTTTTTGCGAGTAACCCGGTTACAAAAGTCGGTAACCGTCGAGTTATAACCCCCACTTCACGAAATTTCAAAACTGGTAACACAAACTTGATTTTGCAAAAACGTGCGTGAAAGATCTGGTTATATTTTAATTTTGAATGAAAAACAGTTAGGTTATGTTGTTATTGTTTACTATTTATGTTGAAAGTTTTATAGATATGGAAATATTGAAATATCAAGTTGTTTTCGAAGATTTATTCTAAAGTGACCATAATTTATATTTGCCGCCTTATTGATTCATTTCTTCATTTGACAAGATGTTGGACAAGTATCTGGAATTCCTAATATCAAATTGCATATGTTCACTGCAATCTGAAGTTGCTTTGTCAATAACCACAAATCAGCAAAAAATATGTTTTGGTTCTGTTGTTCTGTTGTCAGTTTTCAGCTATGTGAAGTTTTTGTGAAATTGGAAACCGTTCTTTATTATGAATAAAGGAGCTTTTTAATGGGCAGCAAAATGCTTGATTCGAGTGCAGCTAAATGAAATTTCGCATGCGCAGATGCAGATTTTACTGCTCTAGCGGTAAGAATTTTGCTGCTCATGAAAATGGTATTAGGTTTGTTCTAGCAACTAGCAACACATTTGACCGTTTGGAAATTGGTCTGAAGCAGTCAGAGGCATGCGCAAGATGAATATTGGAGAGCGAAATTCATCAACGATCATCCACTATTGACTGAGATATAAGCAAAAAAGTAAAAAAAAAATAGTTTTTATTTTTTTTCACCCTCTCCGACGGCGGTGCAAATTCATTCGGTCTTCTACATGCTATCTATGAATCATTTATTTATTTATTTATTCATCAAAGAAACATACAGGACTTAAACCTATTTACATGTTTCCGTGTAATGTGTCATGTGCTTCATTTTAGTGGAAAATTCATCAACGAACATCCACTATTGACTGAGATATAAGCAAAAAAGTAAAAAAAAATAGTTTTTATTTTTTTTCACCCTCTCCGACGGCGGTGCAAATTCATTCGGTCTTGTAATTCATCAACGAACATCCACTATTGACTGAGATATAAGCAAAAAAGTAAAAAAAAAATAGTTTTTATTTTTTTTCACCCTCTCCGACGGCGGTGCGAATTCATTCGGTGTTGTACATGCTCTCTATGAATCATGTGCTTCATTTTAGTGAAAAATTCATCAACGAACATCCACTATTGACTGAGATATAAGCAAAAAAGTGAAAAAAAAATTAGTTTTTATTTTTTTTCACCCTCTCCGACGGCGGTGCAAATTCATTCGGTCTTGTACATGCTATCTATGAATCATGTGCTTCATTTTAGTGAAAAATTCATCAACGAACATCCACTATTGACTGAGATATAAGCAAAAAAGTAAAAAAAATTAGTTTTTATTTTTTTTCACCCTCTCCGACGGCGGTGCAAATTCATTCGGTCTTGTAATTCATCAACGAACATCCACTATTGACTGAGATATAAGCAAAAAAGTAAAAAAAAATTAGTTTTTATTTTTTTTCACCCTCCCCGACGGCAGTACAAATTCATTCGGTCTTATACATGCTATCTATGAATCATGTGCTTCGTTTTAGTGAAAAATTCATCAACGAACATTCACTATTGACTGAGATATAGGCAAAAAAGTTAAGAAAAATTAGTTTTTATTTTTTTTCACCCTCTCCGACGGCGGTGCAAATTCATTCGGTCTTGTACATGCTATCTATGAATCATGTGCTTCATTTTAGTGAAAAATTCATCAACGAACATTCACTATTGACTGAGATATAGGCAAAAAAGTAAAAAAAAATAGTTTTTATTTTTTTTCACCCTCTCCGACGGCAGTGCAGATTCATTCGGTCTTGTACATGCTATCTATGAATCATGTGCTTCATTACAGTGAAAAATTCATCAACGAACATCCACTATTGACTAAGATATAAGCAAAAAAGTAAAAAAAAATTAGTTTTTCTTTTTTTTCACCCTCTCCGACGGCGGTGCAAATTCATTCGGTCTCGTACATGCTATCTATGAATCATGTGCTTCATTTTAGTGAAAAATTCATCAACGAACATCCACTACTGACTGAGATATAAGCAAAAAAGTAAAAAAAATTAGTTTTTATTTTTTTTCACCCTCTCCGACGGCGGTGCGAATTCATTCGGTATTGTACTTGCTCTCTATGAATCATGTGCTTCATTTCGGTGAAAAATTCATCAACGAACATCCACTATTGACTGAGATATAAGCAAAAAAGTAAAAAAAAAATGTTTATATTTTTTTTCACCCTCTCCGACGGCAGTGCAAGTTCATTCGGTCTTATACATGCTATCTATGAATCATGTGCTTCGTTTTAGTGAAAAATTCATCAACGAACATTCACTATTGACTGAGATATAGGCAAAAAAGTAAAAAAAAATTAGTTTTTTTTTTCACCCTCTCCGACGGCGGTGCAAATTCATTCGGTCTTGTACATGCTATCTATGAATCATGTGCTCCATTTTAGTGAAAAATTCATCAACGAACATTCACTATTGACTGAGATATAGGCAAAAAAGTAAAAAAAAATAGTTTTTATTTTTTTTCACCCTCTCCGACGGCAGTGCAGATTCATTCGGTCTTGTACATGCTATCTATGAATCATGTGCTTCATTTCAGTGGAAAATTCATCAACGAACATCCACTATTGACTGAGATATAAGCAAAAAAGTAAAAAAAAATTAGTTTTTATTTTTTTTCACCCTCTCCGACGGCGGTGCAAATTCATTCGGTCTCGTACATGCTATCTATGAATCATGTGCTTCATTTTAGTGAAAAATTCATCAACGAACATCCACTATTGACTGAGATATAAGCAAAAAAGTAAAAAAAAATTAGTTTTTATTTTTTTTCACCCTCTCCGACGGCAGTGTAAATTCATTCGGTCTTGTACATGCTATCTATGAATCATGTGCTCCATTTTAGTGAAAAATTCATCAACGAACATCCACTATTGACTGAGATATAAGCAAAAAAGTAAAAAAAAAAATAGTTTTTATTTTTTTTCACCTTCTCCGACGGCAGTGCAAATTCATTCGGTCTTGTACATGCTATCTATGAATCATGTGCTTCATTTTGGTGAAAAATTCATCAACGAACATCCACTATTGACTGAGATATAAGCAAAAAAGTAAAAAAAAATTAGTTTTTATTTTTTTTCACCCTCTCCGACGGCAGTGCAAATTCATTCGGTCTTGTACATGCTATCTATGAATCATGTGCTTCATTTTAGTGAAAAATTCATCAACGAACATTCACTATTGACTGAGATATAGGCAAAAAAGTAAAAAAAATTAGTTTTTATATTTTTTCACCCTCTCCGACGGCAGTGCAAATTCATTCGGTCTCTATGAATCATGTGCTTCATTTTAGTGAAAAATGCATCAACGAACATCCACTATTGACTGAGATATAAGCAAAAAAGTAAAAAAAAATTGTTTTAATTTTTTTCACCCTCTCCGACGGCGGTGCAAATTCATTCGGTCTTGTACATGCTATCTATGAATCATATGCTCCATTTTAGTGAAAAATTCATCAACGAACATCCACTATTGACTGAGATATAAGCAAAAAATTAAAAAAAAATAGTTTTTATTTTTTTTCACCCTCTCCGACGGCACTGCAAATTTATTTGGTCTTGTATATGCTATCTATGAATCATGTGCTCCATTTTAGTGAAAAACTCATCAACGAACATCCACTATTGACTGAGAAATCCATCAACGATGGATGAAAATCAAACGAGATACCAGAAGGTAGAAAATCCAGTTTTAGGCGAAATATTAGCAAAAATATGTGAATGACACTTCCTTATCACTTCTGTTGCGTATTTTAAGGATGGTCAGTTGGATACGTTAAGCCATGTATTGGCGATATAATATTATAATTGCAATATTTTCGATGCCTTCATCTACCTCGTCTTCATCGGATTCTTGAATATCGTCATCGGCATCAACTTGATTCTCCCAATTTGAATTCTCATTATTTATATCGATATTAGTCAACATATCAAGCATTGCAACTCGTTCTTCAGCCATCTCGTTAATCTCAAATCTCGTTAATCTCAAATCTCGTTGTCGTGTAGTACCTATATTGCAGTGTTGCCAATGAAATATTTACAAAATACCCCACCAGGGTTTCAAAACAATTTTTTGTCTACAAACACCTGATCATTTTCAATAGGAAATGAGAGAATAAGATGTGAAACATTGATGAAAACATACTACAAAAATAAAGTTTTATTTCATTTTATTATATTATGCATACTCGGACATTTTCAAGTACATGGAACAAATATTCAAATAAAAAAACAAGAAAAATTATTTCAAGATAATACAAAAATAAATATTTCAGAACATTCCAAATGAATTATTTCATGGATATTAATATAAACTATCTCTAGGCAACACTAAATTGAATTTTTCACGTACTTACAGGTTACAATTTTGCAATTTGGGACACACACTTACAGACCGGTTGGGATATTTTATGGTGCATTTCATTTATTTCTATCTCACTAATTTGTTGGTCCTTATTAGTGACAGAAAAAATCACAGCGAACTCTATATTCTAGATATGCCTGCACAAAACGCATGATTTTTATATGGTGAATTCCGTGATTCAAATTCCCATTGTCATTCCATTCCCTTTCGGAAGGGCAAACTACAATGTTGCTATGAGACCTTACAAACTCTCATCAAAATGTTTCACTCTTTATACATTTTCCCTAGCTCTTCAAATTGCCCTCATTTCACCCGCAAAATGCAAATACCCGCAAAACAGCAGTCCTTAAACGGAAGTTGGCTCATTCCAGAAGAGTTTACCAAACAGACCTCAAATTCTTGAAATCGATAGGACTGAAAGTAAAGAATAAATAACGATGGTACATTAAACAAATCGTGGAAAGTTGAATATATACGATGAACCAGTGTTCGATCATTATCCCTCATAAGTTTACATAAGCACCCATATAATAATATACAGATGGCGCCTATTCAGGAATTCAGATGAAATTTGAATTGCAATTAAATAATCAAGATGTAATTCTTGATATTGCAGAAAGATTCATTTGCATAGAGGGAAAATTCAACCAAAAAGATGAAACGAAAACATGCTATCCCTCGAATAATACAATTGCTTTTCTTTTTGATGACATTCGTTATGAAATGGGTGGAGAACAAGTGGGTGTTGTCAGAAAACCCATAATAACCTCTCCAATGAAAACCATGAATTCATTTGGACAATCGCACGCTAAGATTTTATTGACTTCAGGGTGGGGACTTTCAAGATTCAGACAGAAAATTTTGGATACAAGCAGCCGTGTAATCAGTGGCAAATTACCGCTGAAATATTTTATGGGCTTTGCTGATTACAATAAAACTATCTTGAATGCCAAACAAAAACTTATATTGATAATCTCTCAACCTTTCAATGCGGAGTTGATGCTGATTTGGAAATAAATAAAATCGAATGGAGAATACGACATATAATAACAGAGGATAAGCACAAACTCAAACTTTTCAATAGAATCAACAAAAGTGGTCTGAATGCAAAAATCATTTGGAAACACCTCATTTCATTATAAACGGATTTCAAAGTACCACAATATCTGAAGATAGACCAGCAGACATCAATAATATTCGGGTATACTTGAATTCTGAGGTATACCCATATGAGCGTTGGAATTTGGATTTTGACGAAGAACTCGATTCTTCTGCCTACTATGCTCATGAGACCTTTCAACGTAGTTTTTATGATGAAGATATGAGTGAACCTCTAATGAATATTGGATAGTTTCGAAACAATCCACTCTTCATAATCGATTGTTCACACCAACCGAATGCCACAAAGTCTTCAACGATCGTTATGAAAATTGAGTTGAAACTAGGAAAATCAATTGCCCAGACAACACCAAATAATATGCACTCATTTTGCATGATACATCCTCAAGTTCCTCACGATTTTCATCAGTCAGTTGAATAATCGAATACGATATAGGAATCTTCTAAGATTCAACTCCGTCAACATATCACAATTGATGCAATTCTATAATTCCATTCAGGAATTTGTCACCAACTTCGCAGCAACACTCTTGTATTTTTTGGCATCACGTAGACAGAATTTGATTTTTTTTTATCATAGCACACACCGAGGTCATAAACACTCGCAAGCGAGATCCTTGGCCTCAATCCAGTGTTGACTTGCGTAAAGCATCCACATCTTGGAATTATTGAACTTAAATCAAAAGAAAAGAAAATTAACTGTGAACTCATCATATCATGAATGATACCCACACAAGGTTTTATCATATTGTTCCAATTTGCCCAGTCCAACTGGATGCGCTCGAAGATTCGGAAGTGGCTTGTAGGAGTTTCTCAAACCCACCATCTCTCGAACTGTATGCATTGTTGCATCCGTGGTGTCGCAATGAACATTCAGTGGTCGTTGGTGCTTGGTACAGATGTGCATACTGTGTACCACTAGAGGCATTGTGTGAGATTCATTCACAGCATTGGTGACACTCCACTACCAAATTATTGAAATGGGTGATTTAAGAGATGAGCACACATTCGTCGGTGAAAGAATATGATGTGAACACGTCCCTCTCCCATAGACGGATAATGGATGCGATGTTGGATTAATTTGTTGTTGATGCGATTTCCCCTTCTCCCCTCTGCCCCTCCTATCGTCCCCTTCCTCCTCCTTTCTACCACATTGATGAGCTGTTAACAGATGCGAGAACTGCTCATCAGTTGGTGTTGGATCTTTGTGCCACGCAGACGTGTACTCTGTTGTTAGTATAGAGTACACATGCTGCTTTCACTACTTTTGTCAGCTAGTTGAAGGAACGAACAACAATAATTACTTCCTGAATCCATACTGAATCAGTTGTGAATATTCATCAATTCTCAATTTCTGAATAATATGAAGGGTCGAAGAGCGAACGTCACTTTTTCAGGAACTCGTAGTTCAAGAAGCCGAAATACGTGTGTTCCAGCAGACAATTTTGTATGTCAAGGTGGAGCCCGATAACTATATATCTACCATTTATTGTTGCATACGACATATTTTTTATATTCATGTTGTGACCAAAACTTCATTGAATAGGGAGATATGTTCATGTGAAATTTTTCGAATTTCTTCAGAAAACTCCCAGTTCCAAATGGTCTACTCTATAGACAGAACGAACGGAGATGATTAAAGACTCGAACCTTTTTTTCGATTTGTACGAACGAACAAATCAATGCCAAGACTTTTGAAGACAGCATCTTTGATTCGGTTCTCAGGTATTGGCACACGTTTTGATCTATATTCGTTACCTGATTCTTTGATATACAACGGTAATAGATATCACTGATTTTATGGTTTCTCGTCATTTTCGAATTTACAATTATGTGTGCAATAAATAGCAGGGTGATTTGATAGGGAAATAGTCCTGGATTCTGGATCAGAATATGTATTCTGCAAAATGATCATCAACCATTTTCATTCGAAGCAAAGGCTGAGGTTCAGATTTGGGCATAGTTTCCGATATTAATGCGTATTTTGATATTTTAGGACACAAGTGAGTTTTCTACTGAAGCTTAGCCATAGAAATGTATTCTATGAAAATGTAAAGCCAATACTCCGCATCGTAGAATTTTTATTGGCAATCATTTCAGCCCTAGAAATGACTGATTCTGGTGAAATATTATCTTCATGCATGGAGTTATTGGGAAAGATAATTGCGAGGTGAGTTCTAATATCTAACTTCAATTCAAGTTCAATGCAATATCGAGGGCCTTTTTATTAATCACTGTCACACTTTACTCTCATGAGGAAGAGGTAGTGACAAAAAACAGCAAGAGTTCCATTTAGGCTCACATTCCGGTAAGATTCACCACAGGGAATGAAATATTGCCATTGATATGTATCCAAACAAAGGCATTATAGCCTGTTGAATTAATTCTGTGAAAGAGGGGTTCATCTTTACGCCATAGGATCCAATTATACCTATTAATCAAAATAATTCTCACTACGATCTATGAATCAATCGTTTCAGTACCAAAGATAATGGAGAACTACGAGAACACATGCAAAAAGGCCGAGAAAAAATTATTGAAGTTCTTGCCAAAACTACGAAACAAAGAACTTTCACTCCTCACCATGTTAGCAACTGCACGAGTATTTTGAGCGATCTCTTATCTATGAGCGGCATGCTGCCGATGACAACTTCCAGATATCTGGCGGAAATTGTGGAGATTTTCAAAGGATTGAATGTTGTACATGAACTAGCTGTTATTTGTAATATCGTCCTCAAAAAGTAAGCTTGTACTATACAACCATTTGTTCATATCATGATGGATTAGTTTAATGATTTCGTGGATAGAGTTATGATAGGAACCAAATCATTCTCAGAGTGGAATTTCACTAACGAATTTTCTTCAGGTCCTCGGTTAAAACTTTTAACAGGCATCAATTAGGCCAGCCGTGTACTAGCAACTGTTCGGCAACTGAATAATTGTGATGAAACGTATTTTTTTATATGATAACGCGAATCAGCATCTTTTTGGTCTGGGCAACTGAAAACTTACATCTTGATCTATTTTGAAGGCGGTCCAATTGTTACTTGAAATAAAATACAACGTACAGGTCTATACTTGTCCGCGCGCACTGGGGATTATTCAGTTGCTTGTTTGAATTATTTGTCGTTGCTACTCGCTGTTACTAACTTGTCAATAGTGTTTTGGAAATAACTTACTGATTAAACTCCAACACATGTCTTTGGACATCGAACTATTTATCGGTAGAACTGAAAAGCTTCCACCTCCTTATAAATTAAAATAAAGAATATTCGGACAGAAAGGACCACGCTCACGTTTCTCATGGAAAATGGTTTTACGTGAGTTTGTCTGATTTAGAATATAGTTTAGATAAAAGGGCATTGCGGAATAAAAGATGATGAGGTAGTAAATAGATCAGCAAAATAAGCCACTGTAACAGAAGAAACCATTTAAACCTTTATTCCTCACACAGATTTCAATCGAATTTAAAAAGAAGACCTGATTGAAGGGATCACACACGTTTCTTATGGAAAATGTCTTTCAGCAAATTTGTTTGAATTTTTGGTATGATGTATATCTCGATGCATTGATCAAAAGTGTCCATGGCCTCAGACTCCTAAAATGGACAGTTTTCGAGATATGGCTCTATAAACAGCAATATTTAGCATTTTTTTCTGGATTTTAGCACATAATCAGTTCACTCTTATACTTGGTAAAAACAGAATATCACCCAACAAAATTTGATTGTGGGATTTGAATAATATTTATTCGAACTATATCTTCTGAATATAATTTTTTTGTTTTTCATCTGGTGATCCCACTCTTTATACCAAAGTAATCTCTGATACCATCATGTCGGAAATGGAATCATTCACAGAACATTCATTCACACATAATCATAAAATTCGTTCAAAACTTGTTGAATATCTAAACGGTTTTTGTTGGTTTTGGTCATTTGCTAAAGCTGTCGCCAAAAATTTTACTTTTAGTTCATTTCACAAGCCACCACTGCCCAACAAAAAGCAAATATGTTTGCAAATATGTTTGGTGGAAATTATCTACTATACTATTTACATTCATACATTATAAATACGATTTTCTATATGTCCATCTTGCATTTCTCACAATTTCTTTGACTACCAGGAAAATATTTAAAAAAAAATCAGATTCTGTTCATATAGTGTGTATCAAATATTATTTTCCTAGTGCCCCGATCGAAAGGTGTTGAATATATGTAGATCTGTGATAACTAGAGTAATCGAGAAGTTTTTATTTCTACGAAAACGGGAATATAAGAGTTGAAAATAATAGTTCAGTTACATCGTCAGTGACGAACAGTGTATGATAATTTGATAATTTCTTCCAGTGGGTATCTCTGAAACGAAAAAAATTGTTTTTCTATCGATTTCCGCACTGAAATCAATGGATTCTCAAGTATCAGAGTGGACTGAACTGAAAAAATGCAAAAAATTGATATCGATAGAGCCATATCCTGAACACTGTCCATTTTAGGAGTCTGTGGCCATTGACGCTTTTGATCAGTGCACCGGGATCTACATCATACCGAAAATTCAGACGAAACTGAAAGCTATTTTTCATAAGAAACGTGTCTGATCCCTACTACCTCATCATCTTTTATTCCGGGATGCCCTTTTATCTAAACTATTGATATCTTTCTTTCTGTAAGATAATTTCTTCATGGATTCCATGGATTTATATTTCCAAGTCAGAAACCTGATTGAGATTTCGGAATTTTTTTATCCGATCTACAGCACTCTTGTTACTGGTAGCAGTGAAATTTACTGACTGAAAGTAGTTTTGTGTCACAATATATTCCAGTGCCATCGGTATGGCTTTCAATTCTGCAGTGTATATTGATGCATCATTTGGAAGTATATACATTTGAGAATACTTGGGGTTTGATTGATAGAATGCCAAACATGTTTTTCCTGATAATTTTCATACATCCGTCTAGATATAATCCGCATTTGGCCATATGAAATTACTATAAAAACCTCTCGTGTATCTCATTTTTTCGAGAATTCGAAGATTTGCCAAGGGTTTTGCCTAAATCTACATTCAGTAATCAGTTTATCTACTAAGTTGAAGCCGTTTACTTCAGCTACATGCTTGAACACGCTCTTCTTATTGTCTTACTCATCCTTCTTCAAGGAAAATGATACTAGCTTTAAAATATGGTGCTATAGTCGGGCTGTTCAAAAGATAGAATTCAAGGACGCGTGAACAGTGAATGCCTGCATTGCCACGCCTTCTAAACTGAAATAAATGAAGAATTGTTTACACTGTACTGTACTCATTTGTACTTTGTACTTACGTGTGTTCAGTTAATTAAATAATATGGATGGAAACACTCTTTCACCTCCAAGAAAAAGATCAAGATCATTTTACTGTAGAGGAAAAAGGTGTAATAATGAGCATCCCAAGAGTTGATGGGAGAACGACGCGGCGACGTTTTTGTTGAGTGGTGTAAATCGGACTTGTATCATTGGGGAGAGGAACATTCAAAGAGTGCGTGCCGTTCACGTGATCATTCTATCTTTTCAGCAGCTACACTATAGCATTTTATATATATTTCATAATCCACAAAACTTCCTAGGCGATCCAGAAGATAAATCAGTTGTAAATAGTGCAACAAAAATTACATTGGTTAAAGTTGGCTAGCTATACGAACTTGTCTATACGGAGCATTGGAAAAACTTGTGTTGCTCAACATATTCTGGATGACGATCAATTCGAGACTGATAGTGGTTGTAAATGACGTCAGTCTTCTGGATGCAAAGAAATAACTGATCGTTTCATTCTATCCATACACATATTCATACCCACATAACAATGCGGTTTCAATATAAACTACCTATATTTAGTTTTATCCAATTCTTGGGCAAGGTGTTCGATAATAATATTCCTTATGGTCATTAGTGAAATAAAATTTGATGAAATATACTCAAAAAGTATATTGCGTGATTGCGTGGAATATTACGAATCAATAACCGAAAGAAGGACGCTGGCTTCTGCACCACTTTGAGAAAAAACAGTTTCTATCTTGTTGCATTTTTCTGATAACCGTTTATGATTTTGAAATTTTTTAGGTTTTCTTTTTCAACTGAAGTATTCAATGCCTGCATTTCGTGGTTATTGAGAATCGATTTTCTGAGGGAGGTAAGTCGAATTTATATTTATTATTGCAAAGATCAGTTGTACATACGGCACCTAATTTGGAGCCCTCTATTTACAGTACGTTAAAAATACTCATCTCTTCTTTCGCTACAGTCAAGAATTAAGGTTAATAGCATAGACTTCAGAGATTTGCTCTATTGCAAGAATTATGTAAAAATCTGGTCAGGCGAATGGAGCCAGAAACCATTTAGATCTGGTTCTAACGTGATAATAATAGTTATCGGCCACTGCAATAGAAAAAAGTTTTGTAGAAAAAAATTTGCAAAAGTCACATTGACATTTTTTTATGGTGAACATCCAATTTAGGAGAATGATAACTACATCTTTAGCCTAACGGGCCATTCTACATCGAGAGATAGTTGCTTCATCATCTCTGTAGCCAAAGAGGCTACCAGTTTTAAATCCCCGGAACCTGGGTTCCTTTTCTCGAAAAGTGTAGTTTTCAATTCACATTCTGAGAGCCATTATTGACATATAGTGGAAACCATGCCTGGACATCACAAATAGCATCGTAGGATTCTGATGCGAAAAGTAACTTGTTGAGAATGAAAGATCAGTTTCACCATTATTGCAAGCTTGATAGTTAGATCTCGACCTTGGACCTAGAGAGTGACATGCGTTCCACTAGAGGTGGTCGAGTATTTGCTCCCTAGAATGATTGACTAGATAGTTGTCGGTTAAGTGACAGCGCTTCTGTTTAATGTCCCCCCCTTTAATTTTTTTATGGGTCAACTCAAAAAATTGAAACTTGGAATAATGAAATTGTTGTATGAATACTATATTTTGTAGTAGAAATTCAAGATGGCGACTGGGTGCCATTTAAAAAAAAATATGGAAAGGGGTGTCTTGTGAAACATAATTTTGAAACTCCTGACGAATACTTTTCAGTCCTAGAATATGAAGTCAATATCTCCACCTACTACAAAGTGGTGGAACATCAATTACCTGTAACCAAACATATCAATATCGATATTTCTAGAAATATTCATTATTCTCTGCCATATGACAATCCCAACACCTCGATAAGGTTTGATAGGTTATCTTAGGTATATAAAAAAAGACAAGAATGTCAGAACGACAACGAACATCATTGTTCAGTTCAATTATTATTATCAATCATTTAGTTTTCGATTTAACAAGTAGATAGGTGCCACGAAAACTATCCCCTAAATGGTCAATTGAACAAAATTCAACAAGGAAACTGTATTTGAATATGCCGGAAACTACTATTGATCCTCTAGCTACCGAAATTGTCAGTAAATCCTAATGAATTCGATATGAATATTATTATTCCAACAAGATGGAGCACCACCACATTACTTCAGACAAGTAAGATAATACTTTCCATAGTCGTTGGATTGGCAATCGAGGTGCTACGGAATGGCCCGCTTGCCAGAAGTAGTTGAAGCAAAAGAAACAGAACCTGATTCAATATTGAATATACGACAGAGAATTATCAATATTTGTAGAAATTGCCACGTTACTCTGTTCGAAAATGTTCGACGTGAAATATCGGATAGGCTGTTCTTATAACAAGGCGTTCAAGGCAACCATTTCGAGCGTCTTCTAAACTGAACTCAGATTATTTCCTCAAAGTATGAGGTTAAACGTCGATGTATTCAGGCAATTATTAAATGTTCCGCCATTTTTTAGTAAGTGAAGATATTGACTTCACATTTTAGGGTTATAAAGTTTTCGTCAGGAGCTTCAAAATAATGTTTCACAAGATCCCTCTTTCCATTTAATTTTTTTTCCAGATGAACCCCAGTCGCCATCTTGAAATTTTCATCTGTTAATTTTATTCCATAGTGTTATATATGTGCCTGATCACCCTGTACTTGGTATGGACAGGATAAAAACGTTATCTGTTTTTACTGCGGACTGCTGGTCTCGGCTTTGAGAAATTGTCAGGATTTTTAAATCAGTAATGAATAAATCGCCAGTCAAATTACTTGGTAGTTTCATTCATCTATTTAATAATTCAAGTTCAATTACAAATAGAACATTGGCGACGAGGATTTTCGTTTTCACGCGGAAGTACGGATTATTGTGAATTTCGATCAGTGCAATTAAATTATTGACAATGACGGAAAATATTGTTGGACTTCTGGGAACTCTCAACATTTTTCATAAAAATTCGAATTTCTCGGTGTTTAATGAGCGACTCGGGCAGTTTTTTGTGGCTAATAAAATATCCGAGGAGTGCCGAAAAAAAGCAATTCTTTTAAATACGCTGTCTGAAGATGCCTATGTGTTAGTTCGGAATTTATGCGTACCAAATTTGCCGGACACAAAAACGTATACAGAGCTCATAGAGTTGTTAACAGAACATTTTTCGCCGGTTAAATCATACTTTGCGGAACGGCTGAAATTTTATACAGCAAAACGAAACAAGGAAGAAAGTGTAGCAGAATGGGAAGCACGAGTTAAAAGTCTGGCATCGACCTGCAAGTTTGGAGATGAATTGGATATGGTGATGCGTGATATTTTTGTACTCGGAATGAACGATACAAAAATAATGGATCGATTATTTGAAGAGGATGCCTCTACGGCTACAGTGACCTTCAGAAATATTGTCAAACTGGCTTTGGCAAAGGAATCAGCAACCCAAGAAAATTATTCTAGAGAAGCATCGTTAGGGGTAAATATGAAGATGGAACCTGTAAATTTCCATAAGCAACATCATCATAGGAAAGGATTTTCTGGAAGGTACCAAAACCTGACGGGACCTGGTACTTCAAAACAAGCAGGTAAAAAGGAAAAGAGCCAAGGGGTGAGCCAAAACAAGAACATTCATACGGTAAGCCAAAACAAAAACGTTTTTCATCAAAATAAGTGTTTCGTTTGTGGGCGAACCAATCATGTTGCTAGCGATTGTGCTTTCAAAAACTGCACTTGCCACCGGTGTGGCAAGAAAGGACATTTAGCGCCTCAATGTAACAACTACTCGCAACATTTTTTAGTTGAAAATGAATTTGGCAGCGAAGGGGCAAATTTTGATCTTCATTTTGAATCCATTTTCAATGTAGATGAGTGGTTCGAATGAAAATATCAAACCTACTTATGTGAAATTAGTTGTTGAGAAGATTCCTATCAGGATTTGCCCAATCAGCTTTATCTGAAAATTTATATATGAAATATTTCAAACATATCCCTCTGAACAAAAATGACTTGAGCTTGAAAGATTATATCGGTATGACGTTTGAACCTTTAGGATATGCGAATTTTAATGTTATGTATGAAGATAATCCTTATGTTCTAAAAACTTATATTATCAAAAATGGTGGCCCACTGCTTATTGGGCGAAATGGTTTAAATATGCTTAACCTAGGAATATGTAAAATGCAGTTTGTTGAATGTGAATCGGACAATTTACAGAAAAATATGGTAGAAACTCGAAAAAATATTTCTAGTTTACAAACAAAATATCATGAGATTTTTGAAAACAAGCTAGGGACTTTCAACAAATTTGAAATTGATTTAACTTTAAAGGAAGGTGCTATTCCGAAATTCTGTGAAGCTCGACCTGTACCATTTGCCTTAAAATCGAAAATTGAGAAAGAAATAGATAGGTTAGTGGATAATAAGGTTCTAGTTCCTACAGAATTTTCCGAATGGGCTACGCCCATAGTACCGGTTCTCAAATCAAATGGCGATCTGAGATTGTGTGGTGATTTCAAAATAACCTTGAACCCGCATTTGAACGTACAGCACTTTCCCTTACCACGCATTGAATGTTTGTTTTCTCAACTGGAAGGAGGTGAAAAATTTTCAAAAATTGACTTGTCTGAAGCTTATCAGCAAGTAGTTCTTAGCGAAAATTCTCGGAAATTAGTTACGATTACAACTCATAAGGGGAATTTTTTTTATACACGCCTTCCATACGGAATTAAGAGTGCACCTTGTATCTTCCAAAATATTGTTGAACAAATGTTTGAGAATATGCCTGGGGTCGTTTGTTTTCTGGACGACATTCTCGTAACAGGAAAAAACGATATTGAGCATTTTGAACGGTTAGAGCGAGTATTTCAGCGGTTACAAGACTGTGGTTTAAAAGTAAAAAAAGAAAAATGTTTTTTCTTTCAACAATCAGTGACATATTTAGGGCATGTGATAAATAAAAATGGACTGAGTACATCTGACGAAAGAGTTACAGCAATAAAAAATATGCCCATTCCTACAAGTGTTACCGAGTTGAAATCTTATCTTGGTATGTTAAATTTTTATTGCAAATTTTTGCCAAATATTTCTGAAACGCTGAAACCTTTATATTCACTGTTAAAAAAAAATACAAACTGGATTTGGTCCGAAGAATGTAACATAGCGTTCAAGAAATCAAAACAATTGTTGATAACAGCTCCGGTCTTAGCTCATTTTGACCCTGAGAAGACAGTCAAATTAGTTGTAGATGCGTCCCAATTTGGCTTGGGTGCATCAATCAGTCACGTTTACGGAAATAATAAAGAAAGGCCCATAGCCTTCGCATCACGGTTGTTAAATTCCGCTGAAATGAAATATTCGCAGATTGAAAAGGAAGCTGCTGCGATAATTTTTGGGCTGAAAAAGGTTTTTCAGTATCTTTTCGGAAGAAAATTTTTACTTTTTACGGATCACAAACCTTTACTGAGTATATTTGGGGAAAAAAAAGGTATTCCTATTTTTGCAGCGAACCGTCTGCAAAGATGGGCACACATTTTATCATCGTTTGATTACGAAATCAGGTATGTCAAATCGGCAAATAATACAGCAGATTTTTTATCAAGACTACCAACAAATTCTGATAAACAAGATGATAATCTTGCATTTATTTCTTATTTGACTTATTTGGATGAGTCTCATTTTAAAATAGATTTTAAAAAAATTAGGCAAGCTACGGCTGTTGATACTACCTTGAGTAAAATTATTTTATATACCAAAACTGGTTTGCCTGCTAGTTGTCCTTTTAAAGATTATATGCCGTTTTTCATAAGAAAAAATGAGATAACTATAGAACAGGGATGCCCAATGTGGGGTTATCGATTAATTGTGGCAAGCAAATTTAGGGAATATATCCTACATGAGTTACACAGCACCCATATGGGTATAATTAAGATGAAATCTTTGGCGAGGTCATATTTTTGGTGGCCTGCGATTGACAGTCAAATTGAGGACTTGGCAAAAGCATGTCAAGCATGCGTGATACATGGGAGCAATCCCCCTAAAGCAAAATTAGTGACGTGGAATTGGCCCAAAGAACCCTGGACAAGACTCCATGCCGATTTTTTCGGTCCATTGTACAACAGAAATTTTTTAGTCATAGAAGACGCATGTTCCAAGTGGATCGAATGTTTCGAGGTTCAAAATATCACTACTATAACAACAATTAAAATATTCAGAGAACTATTTGCTAGATTTGGTTTACCACTTCAACTCTGTACTGATAATGCTACTACGTTCATGTCGGAATCATTTCAGAGTTTTCTCAGTAGTAGCTCGGTTGAGCATATCACTGGCGCCCCTTACCACCCGTCAACCAACGGTCAAGGAGAGAGTGCTGTCAAAATAATGAAGAAGTCCATTTTGAAAGCAACACACGGAAAAAGAGATCATGATTACAATTTAATAATAAATCGGTTTTTGTTCCATTATAGAACATTTTGAGGTAAATGATCAGGTTTGGGCTCGCGATTTTCGAAAGGGGTCCGATAAATGGTGTGAGTCCAAAATACTCAAAGTTCTAGGAAAAAGAATGTATATGGTACAAACACATGAAGGGATTATTTGGAAACGACATCTCGATCAACTCAAAAGGAAGTTTTCGAGAGAAAATGTATCAGGGGCGATCGATGGTGGGGTAATCAATATAATCCCTCGTTCAGATTTAGATGAAAATATTGTAAATATGGAAAAAAATGATAGTGTTGATGATAGTGAGAAGGATGGTGCAAGTGACGTGATTAATAATACAAATAGTGATCAAGAACATCAAAATGAAAATATAAAAGTATTGAGGAGGAGGAGTCAATTAAAACCACCTAATCGCTTAGGTATAAGTTAGTTATTTTTTTGTAAATAGGGTTAGTTTTTATTAGGTTCAAGGGTAAAGGGGAAGGTGTTATATATGTGCCTGATCACCCTGTACTTGGTATGGACAGGATAAAAACGTTATCTGTTTTTACTGCGGACTGCTGGTCTCGGCTTTGAGAAATTGTCAGGATTTTTAAATCAGTAATGAATAAATCGCCAGTCAAATTACTTGGTAGTTTCATTCATCCATTTAATAATTCAAGTTCAATTACAAATAGAACACATAGTATAGCATTTATGCATCAGTTTCATTATCCCAAGTTTGAATTTTTTGCGTTAACCCGATCAAAAAATAAAAGGGACGTGCATAAAAGAAAAGCACTGGATATCACTTCACTTTGTGAATCTGTTCTTTAATGGAATGATGGTATTGGCAACTGCCAATGAGCTGAGATGACATCACCAACTGCAATCTCTCGATAGAGCTATTGAGCTACACCGCCACAGGAACAGCCAAAATTACCTCTCAATGTCTAGGAAGAATCTTAAGAACACTACGGGCGTTTTGACAAAACATTGCCTCGGCTTTATAACCTTTCGTTTCGTCATCAGGTCGAGATATATCTCGTTTTTGCCTGAGGAGGATTGCTCAACTTCTACTGAGAATTATAACACTATGTTGGCCATTCTATTTTGTTGTTGCTAATGGCAGCGGGTTACCTGATCGATATTTAGTGAGATAGCGATAAAGTGGCGTCATCTGCACAGAAGAACAATTCAATAACAGAGCTGTTTGTGATTTCGACAAGCCCGCTGTGGAGATTGATAATGAGAGCCGTATTAGGACCATTATAGTGATGTCGAAAAAAAATGGCCCATATGTAATATCCTCTTCCTTGAATAACTCAGTTTTCATGACGGTCGTTTTGATTCGTTTTGATTGAAGCTGATTTTTTTTTCTGGGATTATAGTGAGCTCATCTGATAGTACTCTCAACTTGATCTCAATGACTAGATTTACCATCTCACTCATAAAACGTGTTGAAGATGGTTAAGAAATTAGAGCTGACGAAATCCTATATGTATATTGTTACGAAATAGAATGAAGGCTCGATACGATCTAACATTGTGTAACCTCGTCGTAGGAAAGAAATCGTCTCAACATTAATACCATTTTGGGGAGGAACCTATACGATAGTGAAGAGAGTAGATAGATGACGTGGTGTACAGGATTCAACGTAGATCTAGAGCAAAAATAAAGAACGTTCACCTAGAAAGACTTAAACGTTACAATGGGGATAACGAGACATTGTTTGATTCACATAATAAAGGCGATCCATTCAACGACAGAATTTTTAACTGAACCGTTCCCGATTCATCTTCGTACATTCTAGCCTCCGTAGGTCCTCTCGTCCACTGGGATCGGAAAACTGCTATTAGTTGCGAAATCTATTCGTCAGAATTCGCACAACAACGCACGAACGATCCAAACACATGGATCGGTAGGGAGCCGCGTCAACTTGGTCCGTATCGTTCGTCGGTTTTCGTCTGATTAGGTGCGAAGTGCGAACCGATCCCGTTCTACTGGGATTTGATTGCGATTTAGTGCCAAAAAAAATACACAAAGTGGACTGTGAAAAGTTAATTTTGCTTGTTCCAAGAAAGGAAGTAACTATGGCTACGTTCACACCGTGCGCTAATTTGGTATTCTGACCATGTTGACAATACCAAATTCAGACCAAGTCAATAAGTTACTGCCTGTTTACACCATGTTCGATTAGTAAATAGTCTGGTTCTCATTTGAGCTAAGTTCAAAAAATTGTACCGATACTGGAGTGGAGCGCATGTCAATCATCCAAGAGTTTCTGAGGAATAATAAACGAACGAAAATAGGAGTGAATTTTTGACACTCTTTGTCAAAAAATTCACTGAAGTTTGGGTTTTTGAATTTGTTCGTGAGAAACTGAATTCTGATAAAGATTAATGTGAACCGATATGTCTCTGAAAACTTCTGTTCGAGAGTTCATAGGTAGTATAAAATATAATATATGGAAGGCCAAGACCCGAAGCGGGTACTTAAGGAGTGGCTCCTTTCACCCCGATTGAGGAGTGAAAAAAGTAAATGGATTTAATATCCGAACTCAGCTTTGGTAAGCATATCACATAATATGACAGAAGTATAAACAGGTTTGCAACTCTACTAAGCCATATTTTTCGTCTTAAAAATGTCAATAATTCATGGATATGTATTCAGATTCAAAGTAAATAATTGTATATATCTAGATGTTTTAATTTTTCACCATCCAAGAAAGAAATAATTTTTTTGTCCAGAAGGATTTCCAGGAACACCATCTCTCCTCCATTGTCAGTTAATGCCTGTGACCATTTTTTTTAACATAATCATGATCACTGCTGCACCTCATAATTCAACAAAAAACATACAAAACAAAGGGTAACTAGGAAAAAGAACAACGCGAATTTTTGAGATTGTCACGTTGTCAAGATATGCTTGTGATGAAATGATGGAACAATGAAATAAATCTCAAGGCACAGAGCTCGCTTACGCGATGTTCACACCATCTTAGTCTATTAACTATTTTGATCTGATACGCAACAATTTTCGGTACCAAACCAGGCTGGTCACCTGACCAAGTGTGCTGTTTTTACACCAAGATGACCAAGATGATTTGGTTTAAATAAAGTCATTAGTCAGCTCACCAAGCGACGGTGTAAACTTGGCCTATGGGACCAACGGAAAAGTAACTATTACATGCGTAACAAGTAACTATCTGCATAAATGGGATTCACCCACATTTTCCGACTTCGTCGGTATAGCCTGTGCCTAATACGGCGATGAATCAATGGTGATAATTTCAAAGCGAATGTACATCGCATGATTTCGGACGAACGGCTCCCAATGGACGATAGGCCTAATTCTCGAACATGGTCGGATATAGATTTATCCTCGTCATTTATTTCAATAGCTTAGTGCTGCAGGTTTTTATAGCTTTTCCTGCAGCTGAAAAATCAAATGCGCCACTGGAAACAATCAATTCGTCAATTTTTTTTGTTTCATAATTTGTATTACTCTCGTTTCATTATTGATTGATATGTACAATAATGTGGTGAAAAAAATAGACTGTAGAACTCGTCAAACGAAGTATACCAAAAATCAAAAGTTGCATGGAAAGAGAGTTGGTTTACATTATTGAAAATTATTAAAAAAACATCATTATCATTTTAAATGGATACCGTTTTTGCAAAAACTGTTCAAAATTATTCCCATTCGTTCGATCAACGCACATCTTGCTTGGCGAATCCACGAATCTTTACAGTCTTCGAAAATAAATTCCTGGTGTCCACGAAAGCATTTTCAATGCGCTGTTGGAGTTCTTCCTGAGTATGTACTGCTCCATTATGATACACCAACTGTTTCAAATGGGTCCCACAGAAAAAAAGCAAGGTGTTGATTACGTGAAGCGAGCACGCCAAGCAATGTGTCCATTGCGCCCTATCCATCTATTTGGAAATTCATTATTCAGCTGCTCATGAACTTCTCATCTGAAATGTGATGGAGCCCCATTATTTAGGAACCACATATCCTGTCTCACATTTAGAGAAATATCTTCTAATAATTGTGAAAGATTGTGTCGAAGAAAATCTAAATAAATTTCACCGGTGGAATGTGGAAATGTACCACGCCAGCCCAAACACTAAATGAAAATCTGGAAATCATACAATAACACAATAAGTTGACAAATTTAGATGAACAATAAGGCTACTTGCACACACACCGATCTTGGACGGCCGATTTTATACCGGTCGTCCAAATTCCAATAGTGAACCACATGTGGGAACGGGACCTGGCACACACGCCGACCGCTGATCGGTGCCGGTAAAATATCGGTTAGCAGCCGTCCACTGCCACTGCATGGCCGGCATTACCGGGAGGTAGTGGCGTACGTAACTAAATACACGCTTGCACACCCACCGATTGTTTACTGGCAATTATACATTTTTTTTCAATAACCTCGTGTCACGACAACAAAGCAACTGATTGTTCGACCGGTAAAAATCCGGTGAGTCTGCAAGCACCTGCTACCGATAAAATATCGGCCGATTTTATACCGGCCGTCCAAAATCGGTGTGTGTGCAAGTAGCCTAAGAGTGGTAAACAAAAAACTCAAAGATTTTATACGGCAGTGGGCGAGACTATCACAAAAACTGTGTAATAACATTACAATTTTTTTTAATTTTCAATCTGTTACCATTTCTTTTATTGATCAACAAGCAGTTGAAATAAATGACCCAACTCTGAAAAAAAACGTGTAAAGTGTTTTCTAAGCGAATAATAAATTAGTACAGTAGTTGTATTGTTGAATTGTAGCTAATGAAAATAGTTCAGTATTGTTTGGATTCTTATTCAAATAAACGAACCCCGCATCTTAACAATATGATGAAAATTGAAATGAATCAAACTATTCATCATTAATTTTTTTAGGAATTTGAGGAGGTTACTTTGAAAGAACTGCTTACAGCTAGGAACTATTTCTACATCAAGTTTAACTACATCAGATGCACAAAGAAGCATCAAAACTCTGATATTGTGAAAGATTTGGAATATTGTTTAGATGCTATGTTACATGCCTCTGATAAAATTCTCATTATGAGTCGAGAACAAGAATTGCAGGAGGAATCTTTCAAGCTTTTTTCCATACTGCTATCAGAATATAATGGTCAAAAATGGGATGTGAACCTGGAGACACTAAGTGGTTTGCCTAAAGATATTATGGAATGGCCAAAGTTGAAAATCATTGCGTTTTTTCAAGTATGTGGATTCCTGTGCAGATATTCCAGGTGAGTCGAAAACATTCAGATTTGTGTTTTCACCCACGTTGAACGTTCTTCGTGAAAACGAAGAGGAGCCAGCATGCTAGATCAAACTAAGTGCTTCAGATTGTAAAACAACACTAACATTTTTTTTATGTTATTGCAATGGTTCAATGGTAATTTACTGATATTAATATACGAATTTATCAAAAATTACAAACGAAAAAATCAATTACTCAATTGTATTGTGGCCGCTTTAGGTAGTCTCGCTATGATTGTAGAGTGCGGAGAGATTATAGCTACACAAAAATGGTGAATGGATGGTATTCGGTATTCGTAACCAGCCTTCCTTTCCATTAACAACTTCCTTCTATAACGAAATTTTATTCAACTCATGATTAGTTCATTTCATATATGCACGACGATATAATTTTCTCATTCTGATACTTTTCGCTAATGATACCACTTTCATATGTTATTTGTTTTATATTGACGAATGAGCGTCCTTATTTGGTGCTAGGTTCACACGTGTTAACGTTGTTATTTATGGAACATCGTGTGAGGACTGACGAAGAAGATACGAAAACTAGTGTACATTTTCAAGAATATGACTGTCAGTGCATAATATATGACAATGAGTTCAGTTCAAAATAAGTATGATCACTCCGTTAATCAGACAGAAATTGCGATATTCTTAAAACTAAAATTCCCCTCTCAGTTGTCAATTCTTGATATACCGATACTCTTCTATGTATATAAGACCTAATTTTCATCTTTTCATATCAATCAAAATAAAAATGTTATTATTAAATCTGTTAGTTGCATAGTGTTGCAAAGAAAAATGAGTGTGGACTTGGTAGGGATTTTACATTGAGGTTTCAATAACCTGGTGATATGCTTTTTTTCTGGCTCTAGAGACCTGCTGAACTTCTCTTTCGCAGAGCTTCCGTTTCAAAGTGGGTTTGTGGGTTATGAACTTTTTTCCACCCCCACTGTTTTGAACCGTTAATTACGTATTCGACAACTGTTAGGTAATGGCTCATTTAGAATACACGTGCTCTAAATAGATGGCGGCCGTTTCCGGACAACATCTTTTAAAATTATGGGATATATGTAACATTTAACCTGATAAAGTTCTATGTGAAATTGAATTAAAAAATCATATTTTGAGGAAATTCATTGTTCAACATTTTATGGATTGGTATTGTACCTAGTTATATCTATGAAGTAAGCAATTGTTTACCTACTTGCTGTCATTCAGTACCTCGTTGATCATTGAAAATGAGTGATAATGAATGCGTGCTACACCAGCAGAAACTACCGCACAATCATGGTGGGAGTAGAAAGAGTACAGTACGCAACTCGAGGATAAGGCTAGTTACTTTCACTCGCAAATTACCGCACTCGGCTAGCGCCTCGTGCTCACGATTTTCGATGATGCGTAATAGACTACTTATCATCCTCGCTACGTAATATACTAATATAATCTTCAAAAATTCAAAGGGAATACGAAATCCAAGTGTCTTCCTCACCAGTCACACAATGTTCTATAAACAATACTAGATGCTTTTTTTTTCGTGTGAATCTAAAAATATAACCTTAATTGCACATTTCTTGATAGCACAGGAGATTAATTTCTTGTAATTTTCGTAGACATCCATCGAGTATTTATTCCTAGAAGATCTCAATGTTACCACATCGATAGTCTGTAAAACAAACAATGATCTATACTTCTTGAAATATAATCAACACCTTTAAATTGTCCTTCATTTCAGGTTGGTCTGGCATCCCTTCGAAGTGCTGCAATCCATATCCAACTTGATATACTCCCACGAGCGCTTCCGTGTAGATGTTTCCATGCTCAAAACTATATGCACCATCTATCCCATAATAATGGTGGATTGTCGGGGCAAAAATTGTGCAATACTCGGAGACGAACTTTTAATTATGATGTCGAGACGATTCTACGAATTGAGCAACATCTTCACCTGTCATGTTGCTCAATTGTGTTGGATACTGCAATGCGGAAGCATAGAATTGAGAAAGCACGCTTTGTGCCATTGGTTGAAGCATGAAGAAGACGTGGATCTGTTGAGGAGGTGCTTGGTGGCCTGTAAGGCTGGCACTGTCTTGTTAAGGATAATTGTGGACCATCACGTGGATGAAGAAATCAGCGATAGGTGAACATTTCAATTTCTTTATTTTTTATGGCGTTTGTTGTGACCGGGGGTGTTCTTCTTGATCCTTCGCTGTCGAAACATTCGCAACATTTGTAATTATAAAATTACAAATATACAGTTGCACCCATGACTGGACATTAGATGGGCGAACGGACTTATGCATTTTATGCGAAATATCAAGAATAGACCCCTATATCTGTTGAGGTTCGTTATTTCGATATTTATATGAATTTAATGAAGCCTAATTGGAATATACACATAAGACAATGACAAAACTACTCTTAAATGAATATTTTCATTTTCGAATGACACCAGAGTAATCACTTCGATTCATGTATGTATTTTTAAGTGAGTTTCAGATATTTATAGCAGACACTTTTTTGTTTTATATACTATAGCTTATAAACGATGAGTTTGGAACCTTTGGTGTGAAAGTTGAAACTTTTCCTAGAGATCAATTACCCTAACACCAAACTGATATAGTTTCAACTATAGCTTATATTTTTATCGTTTTCATTTTTCAAGCTCATTTACATAATTTTTAATACATCACACCACCTTTGTCAGCTATGTAAGTAATCAAGTCATTCCTTTTTATCATAAATTACATTGGTCCCATTATTGAGCCTCATTGAACTCCTATGGAGAGAGATTTATTTCAGGATACGGATCAAAAAAAGGAACATTATAAACTTAAAATATCGATAAGAAAAAAATTCTGCCTAAATATTATTGCTTCTTCAGATAATCCCACCAAAGGTGACTGGAAACTTGTTATACTTAACAAACAATAACGGTAAGATATAACAATGATGGATAAAGGATGCGTGATCGAAAATTCATTAGGAGTGGCGAATGTTTATTTATTTTTTGAAAATGCCCCAAAAAATGTTGGCTCTAGCGACCCGTTTCATTTTTACTATATATGAAAACAGCATAGCACACGGATGCGAACTGCATACTATATTTATAGATTTAGAAAAAGCCTATGAAAGTGTCCCTGTATATCAATTATGGCAGGCATAGTGACAGTTGGTAATAATTACTTTGATGAAATAATCGTAAATAAAAGACTGCGACAGGGGGTACTGCATATCACCAAGTATATATAAATAGGGTACTAGGTGTTTGGAAAAGGAAATGTATGGCAATGGCAGTGCTTTTCGCTGACGACCAGGGGTGCTATTCTTGACCATTCGCAAACGGGTCATTCGCATTTATGATCACATTCTAATACTTAAAATGTGTAGTGAAAGTTATGACTGGACATTAGAATGTGCGAATACCAACATGAACTTCTTTTGCGAAGGGTCAAGAATAGACCCCCTGGTTAGGTTAGCCGAGAACTGAAAGGAGTATACGAGGTAGGGTTTGGAGATAAATATGGGTAAAACAAAATATATGGTAATCGGAGGACAAGGAGAAGACCTAATTAAAGACAATGACGTGATGAAGAATACAAATGAGTATAAACAAGAATACGGATTTTGAGAATTATTGTTTTGGCTTTTTTCTTCTCTGACTCAAAAAAATCTCAATTATACAGACAGGGAGAAGCTGTTTGAGATGGACTTTTTCATCCATTTTCTGAATCATTCAAACGTCTTTAAATGATATTGTTACGATCTTTCCTTGGGTTCGTTTATTAAAATCCAAACAACACTAAACAACTTTTATTGCAACTCTTTACCACAATACAATCACTCAAACTGCTCAACAAACCTATCCAACGGTTTGTACTAAAATTTTCTGAAAAAAGCTCTGCCGTAGCGATGAATCGCTTCCTTATATATACTTGCAGGGCTCTGTTTCTAAATCTTTTGTGGTATTCTATCCTGGTCCATTCTCCTCATGTGTCCATACAACAGTAGTTGTTTCCTCTCAATTGTATTTATTAATGATGTATCGACTTCCATTATTTCTCTTATTCATTCATTTTGTTCATGATCTGAAAGTGTCTTTTTGCAGCATCGTCTCCAATACCTCATCTCTGTTGCCGATATGTTATTTTCCATATTTTTATTTAATGTCCATACTTCTCTGCCAAAGGTAACGCAACTTTTGACAAATGAGTTAAACATCCGTATTTTTAGAAACGGGTATTTTTGAGGAGAAAATGAAGTTTGGGAATTATTTTTTAGTCTTTTTTCTTCTTCGAATGAATAAATCTAAATCCAAACTTCTATGAAAGAATAAAAATCAGTATATATCATTCTAAGACGTTCGATTCATTCAAAAAAAGGAAGAAAAAGCTCACCTGAAACAGTTACTACCCTGCCTATATGGCGACGATATAATATTATTATTTATGACCGCAGTTTACTATGCTGTACTTAATACAGTTAATAGAGGATTTTGTTTTGCAAAATTAGGCAGGAGTTATTTTATTGCATGGATAGTTGCAGTCTGACGTACTCAACCTAAAAACACAAAATACTTACAAAAATGGCGAACGGAAGTGCCGCCATTTTGTGAAAAACCGTTTGAGCCTGTATCTCCGTAACCGTGCACTTTAGGCCCACAATTACATGAACCTTTTTTATAGATGATTGAATTTCCTATCTTTTTTATTCAATAATTTTTTTTGTAGCACTCACCGTTCACGACTTATATTATTATTACTTTTTGTTTGTTCACTTTTTTACCGATATCTCTTTAAATAATTGTTTAAACAATGAATTGTTTATAATGAAACTTTTGAATCGATGAATTTTCTACAACTTTTATACGAAACTTTTTTCTCTAAAGTTAATATTTTTGAAGTTACAACGCGTTCATTGTTGTACTACCGAGTACAAGGTTATTAAGAACGAAGTATGCATAGCGTCATGATGCGAATCCGATACATAATAAAAAAAATATGGATTTTAGAATTTTTTAAATTTAATAAATAATAAATAATTCAAGTTCTCACCTGCAAGAAATAGCGAATACCCATTAAAATTTTTTCTTTGTATTTTCTTTTATACAATTAAATATTACTATAATTAATTTAAAAACTACTGCCATAATTAAACACGCAAATAAAAAAATGGAATATTTATTGAAGAATATATGTGAAATTTATTCTCACAAATGTTTACCAAAATGAATCATAAGTCTTCTCTGACTCTTTGGCGTTTCGAGGGTGGTGAAGTTTCGATGTTGGTTACATTCTCCTCTTCCTGTTCGTTATCTTCGTCAGTGGCATATAAAGATTGTAACGCCTTTATTGATTCGTCGTTAGAATCATCACCAATATCTTCATCATCATTATCGATGTCGCACAATTCTTTGCTGTTGACAATTACTTGGAAGGATCGGACTATATATATATATATATATATATATATATATATATATATATATATATATATATGTATATATATATATATATATAAAACTCCTCCTCAAGAAGGGTCTATGCATATACCTGGCCAAATAGTTGAATGATGTGTTCAGGCTCAGCTGGCGTTGATCTCCCAGATACAATACGATTGAAATTAACGCGTTGTAACTTCGAAAATATTAAATTCAGAGAAAAAAGTTCTGAATAAAAGTTGTAGAAAATTCATCGATTCAAAAGTTTAATTGTAAACAATTTATTGTTTAAACAATTATTTAAAGAGATATCGGTAAAAAAGTGAATAAACAAAAAGTAATAATAATATAAGTCGTGAACGGTAAGTGCTACGAAAAAAATTATTGAATGAAAAAGATAGGAAATTTAATTATCTATAAAAAAGGCTTCCATGATTTTGGGCCTAAAGTGCACGGTTACGGAGATACAGGCCCAAACGGTTTTTCACAAAATGGCGGCACTTCCGTTCGCAATTTTTGTAAGTATTTTGTGTTTTTAGGTAAAGTACGTCAGACTGCAACTATCTATGAAATAAAATAACTCCTGCCTAATTATGCATTATGGACACGAGTAGCTCGCTCTCTATTACCTGTACTAACTGTGCTTAGGCAGAATCTCGCAGATATGGCATTGTCTTATAGGCAATGTCATCAAAATTCAATGATGTTTATATCTCCCAAAAATAAGTTGTTTTATTGCTCGTGTATCGAGAACAACCAGTTGTGGAAATTCTTTCAAAGAATTTAAAATCTCAACTCCGCCAGGTTTGAAGTCTGTATATTTGTATACTACAATTCAAAACATTTCAAAACTGATGCTTAAATGCATTCAGTTAATACAAGACAGCATAATGATCTACACGTACCTAATAGAATGCCTTTTTCAATTCTCCATCTATAATTGGCCAAAGGATTTTTAATAAATTACCATTGACTATGAAATTCATTCCTGAACTTATTCAAATCAGCGTTGAAAGAATTTTTATTGAATAAAGCTTCCTTGCTGAGTAGTGTTGGTTCGGACTTCCATTATTAATATAACTAACTATATTAAAACATGTAGCAAAAAACTCATAAGATCGAAAAAAACCTGAATTAATTCAATGGACTACGAATTATGGAATTGAATTACACTGTGGAACTATCTATCCAATAAAGGTTTGAACATTTGAAAATGAATGAGCAGAAGTTAATAGAAAAGCGGTAATAAATAGTTTTCTATGTTTTTCGATAAATAAAAATCAATGAGTTGATAATATATGAACATTATGGTTTATTGGGAATAATCAAATTCAGATTTATTTTATATCTTCGGCACCATTGAGTATACAAATATACGGAAACGAACGAACAATCTCGTATCTTGCAGGGCCATACGATTGATCAACATGCTTCAAGACTCTGATATCTCAGCTACGCTTGCGATGATGGTTTGCGCCTTTTATACGGATCGCAAGCTATTGCGACGCCTCGTCCTTTCCAATCCAGGCGTTCCGGAAGATAAGGACTCCGCTTTGAAAATATGCGAGTTTATGTCTTTGTTGTTGCCTAGCATCGAGGATGAAACTGTTTTTGGAGTGGCTTGTGCCTACAGCAAGAATCTGTTGGTTTTCCTGAAAACGGAACCTGACATCCTCAAAGTTTTCTGTAGAGATATCAGGAACGTTAAGTTTCTGTTGATGAAACTGAAGAAAGTGAAAGACGAAACCGCCGTGGAGATTCTGGGACTACTGAAGATTCTGGTGTTGGTACAGGTGAGTTTGTGCAACTCTATCACAAATAATAACATCCAGAAGTGCTTATTTCATTTATTTATCCATCCCAAGGAACTACAGCAGTTCATGACATATATACCTACATAATAATATGGTAATTCGCAAAATTTAGGTTCAACAACAAAACACTTATTCAATTGTTACACGAATGTATGATCAGATCTGAAAGAAAAAGAAGTTCCATTTTGAGATTTATAAAATAAAAAAAATATGGATTGGTAAATACTCTTATTATTATGAGAGGAGTAGAATTCGAAATCAGATCTGACAACCAGGAGGGACTCTTATAGTATGATAATAATTATTGAGTTCTAATAAGTATCTCATTAATTCTTCCGGTATAATATATTGTCTACGTTAGTGTTGTCAAGCCCATGTATGAAGTGTTAATGAAATATAGAACTAACAGAAAGTATTCATCTCATGAATCTCAGATTATTCAAGGCAGTTCATATGAGATCATCAGCGGAGAAAAAGTTTTGACTGCCACGACAATAACGACGTCAATCGAGAAGAAAGTACTGACGAACATCCAAAACTGTACAACTGCTAACGAAATGTTAGATGAACTCCGTTGTTATATCAAAAGGATATAATTCTTCAACCTCACTTTTCAAAAAGACTCTGATATTTATATGCACATCAGCCAACTTTGAAATTCAGCCTCCATATAAAAATTGTTGAATCAAAATGTCGAAAATTCTATCTTCTCTACCTCCACGATACGAACATTTCTGTAATGCTTGGGAGTCGAACGCCAACGATCATAGAAAACTTAGTTTAATTATCGTTACAACTACCTATAGAGTTGAAAATGAAAGGAGGTGCTTTGAATGTGGTAATCCAGGTCTTTTCTCCAAGAACTGCCAGGAAATTGTTCCAAAAACAATTCAATAAATTTGAAAATCCACAACCATGCCAAAATAGTAAAAAGAGGAATAATTTTGAAAAAGTTTTTCATTTTCGAAAGAATATAAACACAGTGCATTTAGAGGTCGTGGATGGGATACCCAATTTTTGCCTGTTGTATGACTCTGTTACGTTTCATGGTTGATGGGTCCGCGATAACCATGCTGCTCCTGAGGTATGACGTGAAGAGTTAGTGACGAGGCCTACTTGCTGAAATGCTGAGGGACTTCGTTCGGAGTCGCTAGCGTTTGGTATGGAAATAACATCAATACCATTTCCTACTACTAAACACAATAACAATACAAATATTTTTCTTACACGAGAACATGAAGAAAAAATCGAAGAATTCATCGTAGATTCCGGTAGTTTGTCGCATATATCGAATGATGAAATTATTTCAAAGAATTTTTGATGAAATAAAATTGAACATTATGGCGACCAAAAACGATCAGTCAATGGCTGCTCATGGCGAAGGTACTATTGAAAGTAACTCTTGGATATTGAGAGAAGTATTGTAGGTTCCTGACTCGAGTAAAAATCCATTTTTTGTGAATGCAAAAACGACGGGTCAGTTGAAGTTACATGAAGTGCTGTTGTTATAAGTGATAAAAATTAAATAATACTCGAAGGAAAGAAATACAAAAAAGGATTCATTGTAATTGATGATATACAATCGACTCTACTACTATTGAAGAATGAACAATTAGCAAACCAGATGTCTCACGATTACAATTAATGATGCAATGATGATATGCCAAATTTTGGATCGTATGAAGGAACTGGATGCAAGGAGTAAAAAAATCACTTTTGTTGGCTTTACACAGAATGGATTTCGCTTATGAGATCCAGAAAAGGAAAAGATCGTTGTGGGCAGAGATGTTTTCAAAGAAAGAAATGAAAAGAACGTGAATTCTGGTCACGAATATTCAAAAAATATATTCAGATTAGTTCCAAACAACAACTTATTGAAAATTGAGGAAGACGACGAGGATACTAAAAATGTGAATCAAGCGGAAAGTAAACCTCTGAAGAAGCTGGCCACTCGCGCTAGCGAAACGTCAGGAAGAAATTCCAAAAAACGACGGCCTTCAAGCCCGAAGAGAAGTAGTTATACTAACAACCTCGGCCGCGAAAGCCTTAACCATTTTGTAAAGAATTTAAAATCATTTAAAATAACAACCTACATATCTTTCTCAAGAGTTAGAATATTGAATAAATCAATATATTGCTCCACTTTAAAAAAATATAGGATGGATCAAAGAGAATTTCTACAAATTGGATATCATTGGAATATGTGGAAAACCTTTAGAAATGATAAGATCCACTAAAATTCAAATTGGCCGTCGGTGCATGTACTAGTGTATAGAAGCGGGGTACCTCAAAGCCAAGTGTTTGACTCACGGTTCTTCATCATATATACTGCTGCCCTGTGCTCTATAATATCCTCCTCCTGTATATCTACTCTATGCCGATGACTCCAAACTTTTCTGCAATTCCGTAAATCACCAAATGCAATCTATAATGGCAGTTACCTTAAATATATTCTGAGTCTTTCTTAATATAGGAAAAAACAACCATCGACTGTCGTTTATATTCGATTACGTAATATTATTGTCAGCGACCTTGGATTGACAATTACCTCAGACCTATCGTGGAGCGCGCATATAACAAACACAGTGGAGACCTAGTACCAAAGTGTTTTTTTTAAGCAAACGTTTTGAGAATCACTCTACTTTTGCGAAATGTTACAAAACGTTTCTCAGTCCGGTTCTTGAATTCAGAAATAGTTTGTGGTGATGCGGGTTAAAAATTCTCGAATACTTTAGTATGAAAATCGTCCCCATATGAACATAGCTTTGGTTTGCACGCTCCAACATTGAACGAAAGACGAATAAAAGATAATCTAATAACCGCTTATCATCCCCTCAAAAATCTGTCATCTGCGTAAAACCATATTTTCCAATCAGCGGACAATGATAGGTTACGTGGACATCCGCTCAAAAATAAAGAGAGACTACTGACTCTTTCCAGTCGTGTTTCATTATTGAAATTCCCTACTAGTGATATTGTACTCTCACTCAAGGTTGATATCCTTAAATCTCACTAGGACAGCCATATGAAAAACTGAGTGAACATGTATATTTTATATTTCTGAGCTGGATAGAAATTTTTTCCTCTCATCAACCTGTAGTAATAATTGTTGATTTAAATTTCTCCAATGAGTCTTTGACCTGGACCAACATCACTGGATGACCCATACAATAGTTCGTTCCTGATGAGCATCAGGACTCATTTCCCTTAAATTTTTATTTTTAGATCACTACCTATAAACATGACCCCTCTCCTTGCATAGACAACAAATGACTCACTTTGGAAAGTAATGCTTGACTTCCACTTATAGTAGTCCCAGTATTTATTTCAGTAGATGAACTCGCTTTACTTTCTGGAAAATATCTACGTTTGTTTCAATCATTTTGTAGACAATCTGTCCAAATATGGTCCAAACTTTTGATCATGACAATGACTTTTGAAATAATTCGCTTTGCTGTTGTTTATTTTCTCTTCATATGTTTTGATATGGTTTTGATGGAGTAAACAAGATATAATGTGCTCATTAGAGAAACTCATAATTACTTGGGTTTCATCGAAATTATCACCAAGGGCTTCACAGAGTGTAACTTTATCCCGGAAATATGAAAAATCTGATTCACTCTTACCTTCATATCGAATATCTTCTCAAACACAACTTTGAAAAAAAAATTTCAATTCGAAAGATTTTCCTGTAAACCAATTTCTAACAGTACAACTACATGAATTTTTGCGTTTTGCAGGTGAACTCCTGCGCCAATTGTGTGAAAGAGCAGCATAGTTCAGACGAGCAAGCCATCGCTTTGCATATCTTTACAAATATTCTAAAAATCTTCGATACTTCTGATACTGAAATCCGGCATTATATGAATCTCCGTAGGCTGATCGTAAGGTAGAACCGATAGACTGACACGATAGCTATATGCTGATGGATTGGTGATTTATGTGAATTCATAGACGAAAAGTAGAATGTTTGTATGCATTTTGCAATGTCACCTGATGTGAGACTCAACGCATAGTTGACATTTTTATTAAGAGCTAAAGAATTTATTGGGATCGAATTTCCAACCATAATATTCACCCTAAGCTCTTGTTCATTCATTTAATGATCAATTTGCCAACTCGTAAAATGAAACAAATCCTTCATCTTTGATGATACTCAGCGCTGTTTTTCTGTATAGAGAATTACGGAATGTATGTTGGTAGAAATTTAATATTAGTATATTACGTAACGAGGAGGATAAGTACCTTTTACACACGTGTGAAAATTTTGCACTTAATTGGCCTTATTCTCTAGTTGCGTACTGTACTTTTTATACTTGCACCATGCTTTCGCGGTAATTTCTGGTGGTGTAGAACAAATTTCTTCGTTATCACCCATTTTCAATAATCGACCAGACAGCAAGTATGTAAAACAATTGCTTGTCGATTCATTAATTTAGAACATACGTGTATTCTAAATGAGCCATTACCATCACCTAACAGCTGTCAAATACGTTATGAACGATTCAAAATAGTGTGAGTTGACTTCCGGCTGCCAACTCTTATGTGTTTAGGCCAGTGGTTAGTCAATTATTCAATTACTGCCTAAACTTCACAACTTTACAATAATCAACACTGTGTGCTTCTCAGATCGTGATGGAAGTGTAACACTTGCACGCGCATATAGATTTTTCAGAAACGCTAAATACTTCTTTACATTTCCAGAAACGCAATCATACTCACCTAGAGGACAAACTCGTAACAGATTTCGCACCATCTCTTCTGGGGTCTCCCTCTAAAATGGAAAAGTGCCTTGATCTCCTTCATCTGGTTATTTCAAATGATCTCTTAATCGAGCTTTCCCCCCTCAAGGTTCAAGGAGTATTTTTAAAACTTCTCGATCTGTACAAGACTCCAGAGATGGCTGTCAAGTGTTTAATTTGTATGACGGAAATCCTCAAGACAAATCGTTGGCTAGCTTTCATGTCTTGCACGAATCTGTTTATCGAGGTGAATTGCAGCTTGGAGGTGATGGAATCTTCTTGGCAGGAATTTGTAGTGTTTCTTGGATGCTGGATGAAAATCCTGAAGGATACCAAAGGAAGGGAAACCATGTACTTGGCAAATGCAGGAATCGTGAGAAATTATTTGCTGAGGGTTCCTTCTCTTCCTCAATCTAGGGTGAGCACAAAGTACTTCTTTTTGACAAAAATATTTCATCTCACAGAAAAGTGATAGAGAACTTTGCACTCCTGAGGGCGAAAAACCAATATTAATTGAATAAACTGTTCATCTCCAACAGGTGGGGCGCCATTTTTCCTTTGATGAATGTATCTATCATGGGCTTGAAACCGTGACGGTCATATCCACCTCTGTAGTCCAACTGATGGAAGATTCAATATTTTGTTTTTTCGTTCAAAAGGAAGTGATCAGTAGTGAGAATTTTCGATTTCAACTGTTGGATTCAATTTCGCTATCAGTAGTCTAGGCGCATGATGAAATTGTTGCTTGCATTTAATTAATAAAAGTCAACAACGAAAGCATGAAAAAAAAGAAAAGAAAAGTAGTTTCTGAACATTTATCTATGAAGTTATATATCTTGCTTTTTTCGAATCGTTTTGCAACGTTGTCATCATTTAATTATGTCGTAACCAATATTAATTTGAAGATTTATCACAAAAAATATATATCGCACTATAATTTTTTTAATTCTGTACTTGGCGTCCAATTACGTGGTCGAAGTGGTTCGTTCGTACTCCATTACATAAACTGTAGGTCCTGGGTTGCCCTTACTAGCACAAGCCTTCTAATATGCTTCTTAGCATTTTTAAACCTGGAGTATTTGTTGAAAGGCATTTTTTAAATTCTACAGAGGTTCTACTTTGTAACTTATTAATAACGAAACATAAGTTGCATCGTAATAGACAGAGATCCGGGAACCAAAAAAATTTTTGAAATGGCAAAAGCTAGTTCTTTGATTGCCGATTGCAGTACTAATGTACAAGCAAATAATCTGATCTATAAAACATTCGTTAGAACAGATGCCCCCGGTGAGCTGTTGAAAACACATCGCAATTGAGGAGTAAATGCAATGAATTCACAAAGACCGAAAGTGTAACTGCAGGGTGGTCAGTTAGACCTGGAACATTTATGAGATTTTCATTAACGAAATCCTGAAAAAAATCGTGTAGATGTTTGATGCAACACGTTTGTTTTAGTTCAGGTCGAGTATGTAGTCATTTATTGGGGTATGGCTCCCGCAAATCTTTCTAGCTCACCACTGTGCAATAACTTCGAACCGTTCTCAGCAAAACCCAATCTTCCAATAAAGTAGTTTCTTACATTCCAAAAAATATTTGGATCCATCTTCATAGAGTTAGTGGATACCAACAAACTGATGAGAAAATAATTTCTGGCCTTTTCCTCTCCCAAGTCAATGCATAGACTTGGCGTGAAAACTTCTCCTCCACAAAATTATTCACGTTCCTAAAGGCATCTCGGTAAATGTATTACGCAGGACTCCAAGCAGTATGTGTTTCAAAGAATTCTAAAGATTTTAATATTGTTTTACAGGGAAAAAATACATTTCTGTTTCGAATATATTTTTTTTAGGTCACCCATATGTTGAAAGTACTGCGACAATTAGACAAGTTAGATTCTTCAAGAATACCGGCATTAATGTAGGAAAGCAAATTGAAGAAAAATTCCCTAATCTCGTTATTGTTGAGAGCTCTATTTTATATTTTCATCTCGTTGATACTTGTTATTGAGCTGATAAAACGAAGTATTATGACTCATTGTAATTCGATAGTAATTATTAATAAGACTTAAATTCAAATAAATTCGAAATAAGATGAAATGTTTTGTTGTTCCATAAATTATTGTTGATGATAAATGTTCGTTATTGCCTTATTCTGGAATTCTGGATGATGAAGATAAACTATCAAGGTAATGTCTACTCTTAATGGTTTCGATTATCCGTCGGTTTGTACCCACAATACTCGGTACAAATGTATTTCACCACTTTAACAATCACGATACCTATACCACAGATCAGAAAAATGCTGATGTGTTAGCAAGGTAGGTTTTCTCTAATTGCTGAATCGGGTGGAGGTTATGTTTGGAATTCAAACCACTAGGTATCAATCCAGCCAACATAAACATCCGTGCCAGCAAAAGATCCTGTCGTTTTGAATTTTTTATACGATGTTTGGACCAATATTAAAAATCCAGATTTGCAATTTACAAACTGGTGTGCGAGCAACAGTGTACCCAAAAAAACATGAAATTTTCGGACTTTTTTCAGTTTTTGCTTAATACCTAAGTGAAGGAAGGGTCTGACCGATACAGTAATACTACATACTTTCAGAGTAAAGTGAATTTGCAGTAATTTGTGACTATGGTGAGCTCTATAGAGCTATAGGTTCCCACGATACAGTTCTTCGAAAATAGGCCATTTTTTCCAAAAAGTGGAATTTTTTAGAAATGGGCATTTATTTCTTGAAATATTTTTTACAATATGTGATGCAAGTCGAATATACTGAAGTTGTAGTGGATTTAATTGGCTTTCATTTGAGACTATACTGGTAACTGTAGGCTCAGCAGTTCTCTCCAAAATGCAAATAAACTGTTCTCACGTCTTTTTATTATTTTATTGGTCAAACAGTTGATATTCATTTTCAATTCGATTCAATAGTTTATTATTGATCATCTTAAAACGAGATATTCGAATTGGACAAGTATAGAAAAAATGCAAGGGGTCACTAGTATTGAAAAATAAACATGCGATTATCCTATAAGAGTCATTTTTATTGTTGTGTTGTTGAAAAAATGTATTCAAGACCAGACGGTGAGACTATAAAATTCTCAATTCTATGTTTTTTGCTAGAAAAACAATTGGGGACAGTTTCAGACAAATCAAAGATCCCGTGGCTATAATTTTTTTTGGGTCGTATTATAGGGCGCTATGACAGGCCTGGCCTGTGATGCCTAGACTATTATTTTCATTTATAAATATGGCAGCTGCCGACACCAGACTTAGATTTCTTCGAGTCAAATTTTGAATGTTAAGGCAATTCTGAAAAGACTTGAATTCGGTCCCTTGCACTAGGGAGGGGCCTTCAGTAGAATTCGAGATGGATCTTGAGAGTTTGCAGACCTTTTTTTAAGGCTTCGAAGCTATGGTTTCTAAATAAAAAAAGAATCCGTAATTAAAATGCTATATTCCATAAAAAAGGAGGATCAAAAGAAACTTACACAAGATAAAAAAAAAATCATAATGATGAATCAAAAATGAAACAACGCGATATACTGAGGGTACTAAGTATATGCGGTAGTGGAATGAGAATATCCAAGATTGCAAAGAAAAATCCTACTGCTTACTCAACAACAACATCTATTGGGGTGCCTTCGCCGTAAATCTATTTTGTAAGAAGAGTGATTGCAACACGTGGCTTGACCAGAGAATTCCAGTCACCACCGGAATAAAATAAAAGAGATGTTGACGCCATACTGTGCACTTATTTTTTGCTGACTCCTTCCCAGAATTCAAATAGAGGTTATTCAGACATGTACATGTATCTCACAGCCGCCTTTCTATATCGTCTCGACTAATTCCTTGGACTGGCGTCCCCAGCTCGTCAGAAAATCCTACAAGTTATCCAACTGTCGTAGTGAATTTCATCCTACGGAACGAATTTATATTTATAATTTCTCACTAAAACCGCTCGATTTCCGCTCAAATTCAAACACTGTTTATTCCCCTCATAAAATAACGAAAAACGCGTTATTCCTTCAATTTTGGAATCAACTTTCCCTTATGAAAACTTGAAACCCTCCGCGAAGACTGCTTCACGCCGACTGACTTTTGGAATTCGTGCTTTCCCTGATCAAATTTTTCGTAACCTTCCTCGATCAATTGCGAGAGTACATTTTTTCTCGTCGTCAACTTCGATTTGCCAAACTTATGATTCCGTATCTGTAGAGTAGGGAGGGTGAGTATAGACCCACAGCACTTAGGCCACAATATGGCCCATTGTACTTCCTCCCAAGGAGTCGCCCTCCTAGGACATTGTCCAACCTGCCTTATCCAGGAAGGAGGACAGGTCACCAGGGGACATCTCCTTAATATCGGCAGGTGTAGGCCAAGACTCACCAAACACACACTTTCTTATCGATGATAGCTCCAGACATTCACATAAGACATGCCTGACAGTTTCATCTTCCTGTTCACACATCCTGCATAGTGTGTCCACTAGCCCCATAATATGGAAGTGTTTCCTTAGTTGACAGTGTCCAGTCAGAAATCCCACTGTTAAACGTAGGTTCTTCCTGGTCATCGCCAAATATTTATTCGGATTCAGCTTCTCAGGGTCGCTCGAGGTGATCCTGGCAAAACTGCATCCTTTGGTTTCATCCCATCTCTTAAGGGATTGAGTATGGGTGTAACGTTTGGCTAGTTCCGCAATTGTCGAAGTCGTCAAGCCATGGGTGTCACCTGGTCCCAAAATTTTCACTCCAGCCGCCATCCTGGCCAAAGAGTCAGCGATGCGGTTACCTTTGCTCCTGTCGTGCTCTTTCACCCACCTTAGTACGATATTATTATCTACCGAGTCGTTAGCTAAATCTTGGTGGCACTCTAGTGCTAACCATGAGATAATACGTTGTCTATTCAAGGTTAGTAGGGCTTGTCTACTATTAGTGCAGATTATCATGTTTTTGCCAGAAATTCTTTTTCTGGTTAGCTCTTTTGTGGCGACTGAGATACCAGCCAGTTCTGTTTGAACCACGCTGGTATGTTTTCCCATTCCCCACTTAATCCTTAGGCTAAGTGATCTGGAGTAAACTCCACATCCTGATCCTTCCTTGGTTTTTGAGCCGTCTGTGTATATGCGTATTGCATTTGCAGCATCCGCCTCAGTGTTCTGTTTTATTTGTATTTTGTAGGGTTTATTAAACACAAACCTGGCTTCAATTGCGTCACTGGCTGCCTGTAGCAGAGGCCCCGCCTCAGTTGACCCATTCCTACCTCGGGGTTTACACCAGCCGTGCGCAATCGTAGCATGGCCATTAGCGCAACCTCCTTGACGTGCAGGTCCAGAGGTGTCAGACCAGTAACTAATTCCATTGCCGCGGTTGGTGTTGTTCTCATGGCTCCTGTGATGTTCAGACAAGCCATTCGCTGTATTTGATATAGTTTTTGGATGGCCGTTGCTTGTAGAGTTTTCGGTCCCCATGCAATGGTTCCGTACGTTAGCATAGGTCTTATTATTGCAGTGTAGATCCAGGTGACCACACGGGGCGAGAGACCCTATGTGCGTCCCACTGTCCTCCGATACTCATAGGCCACATATGCTCTTTTTGCTCTGCCCTGAATGTGCGAGTTCCATGTCAACTTCCTGTCGAGGGTAATACCGAGGTATTTCACCTCTTCAGAGAAGTTTAGTTTGCTTTTGAAAATTTCGGGGGGTTTCAAGCCCGATAAGCTTCTTTTCCTAGTGAAAAGGACCATCTGCGTCTTCTTGGGATTGATCGACAATGAGTGTTCTTTACACCATGTTTCTATTAATTTGAGACCATCCTGCGCTCTATCGCACAGTGTGTTCACAAATTTGCCGGTCTGCAAGATAACTATGTCATCTGCATATGCAATTGTGTAGAAACCATTATTGTTGAGGAGATTAATCAGGGTATCCAGGACTATGTTCCAAAGGAGGGGTGATAAGACTCCTCCCTGCGGATATCCCCTCATGACCAGTCCTCTCACAGTAATGTCTTCTACAATTATACTTATTGCTAGAGAGCATCTTGAGTATCCATTCTCCTACTTCCAGGGGTATATTCCTGGAATCAAGTTGCTGGGAAGGTCGTTTTATCAAACGCTCCTTCGATATCTATGAATATACCCAGGGTGGATTCTTTATTATCCAATGATCTCTCGATTCTGCCAACCACTTGGTGAAGGGCCGAATCAGTGGACCTTCCCGGAGTATATGCATGCTGATATGGATGAAGTGGGTTGTGAACTAAGACTTCATCTCTTATATACCGCTCGCACAGCCTCTCCATTGTTTTCAAATAGAAAGATGTGAGACTGATTGGTCGGAATGCTTTTGGTAAGGTGTAGTCCATCCTTCCTGGTTTAGGTATAAACACCACTCGTACTTCCCTCCACTTACTAGGAACATACCTTAGAGCTAATGAGGCTCTGAATATTCCGACCAGGTGCGGCATAAGAATATCCAATCCCCATTGTAGTAGGGCTGGTCTTATACCGTCAGGTCCTGGTGCTTTGAAGGGGAAAAAGCCCGATATGGCCCACCTTATCTTGTCCTCATCGATTATTGTGCTAGCGAGTTGCCAGTCGTATTGTGAGGGTGTTATCGGTACTCCCGTCCGGTTCGTCGTTCCTGGGAAGACAGAACCTGGGAAGTGAGTTTCCATAAGAATCCCGGCGCTCTCTTGGAGGTTGGCGGCTTTGTCGCCATTTTCCCCCGTCGGGATGCCGACACTCTTATGGTGGTCGCTTGAGAGTGCCTTCTGTAGCCTTGAGACTTGCGGGAAATCTTCGATTGTCTCACAATAGGCTCTCCAGGCTTCTCTTTGCTTTTGTCTGCAGACTTTTTTGAACTCTTTGAGGTTGGCTTAATATATTTCCCAGTCCTCTTCGAGTTTTGTTCGTTTTGCTTTGTTAAAGGTCGTTCTCGCTGTCTTTCTGAGGTGTTCCAGTTCAGGGCACCACCATTTATTGGTTTTGCCTTCTGTCTGTACCATCCTCATCGGACAGGAGTCCTTATAGGCAATGTCTATTTTGTTTTGGATAGATAACGTGTACCTTTCCAATTCTTCACTATTGCCAGGAGTCAGGACCTCTGTCTCCCGCAGAGCTCCTTTTGAGAGTCGATTGTATAGAGCTACATCCGTCCTCTTCGGATCGCGGGATTTCACGGTGGTCCTGAGATCCTGGTTTACCGCATAAGTCAACCAGCGATGGTCTGACGTAGTAATATGATCAGACACTTGCCAGTCTGTAATTTTATTTGATATTTTGGCTGTCGCCAGCGTAAGATCTATTAATGTTTGGCTACGGGCGTTAATGAATGTCGGCTGCGTGCCTCTGTTCGAGATTGCTTGGTCTTTCTTAATTATGTATTCGTAAAGAGACTCACCTCGGGCGTTGATATCCTTGCTGCCCCAGCCCAGGTGGTGAGAGTTTGAGTCGCAGCCCAAAATCAGCTCCATTCTCTGGTTTAGGCAGTGGTCCACTAGCACTTCCATCTCTCTTGTGGGTGGTAGAGTGGCTGCATCTGAGGGGAGGTACACCGATGCGAGTATCAACGCCGTATATTTGCCCTTTCCGTCTGGACATTCCACCGCAGTTAGGTCTGAGGTGCAGAATTGTGCCTGGGTGCGTAAAAGCTGTCCTGGGTTGCTGATTGCTTGGTGAGCTGAAAATTTGGCCAGTCAAGTTACCGAAACCAGTAATTCTGGTCTTAATCATCCAGGGTTCCTGGATCAAAGCTATTGCATCCTCCAACACATCACGGCGGCGACATAGTGTTGTCGTAGCCGTCCTGCTGTGTTGGAGGTTGCATTGTATTATTTTTATCTTTTTTCCGACGTCCTTGCCCATTGCGAGGTCGTTCGGGTTGGGACTCTATTCTAGGTCCATCTGCTCCTCCAGTAGGGGAGCGACGGCCTCTTTGTTGTCAGGTGCCTCCTCCGTCAGGTCGTCGTCTGTCATCTTTGTAGATGTTTCCACGTCCTTTTCGGGACCCTTGGTGACCTCGGTGCCAATATCCACTCTAGGTGGCTCGACTTTCAAAGACCTCGGGTCTTCAGAGGTACCTTCCGTTTTAGTTACCCTTATGGCCAATGAGGTAAACGCGTAGCTTATCCTCATTGACTTTTTCTTCAGGACAGCCATATCCTCGTCTCCGATTCCGAAGACGAAGAGGTGTCCTTGAGGGTTCACTTTCACCTCATGGTGGAAAGTGCACCACCTCGCTATCCTCAGGTCTGGATTCTGCGCCTTCAGCCTACCCAGCACCCTCTCCTTTACACCGGATGTCGTCTTGTGGACGTCCTCCGGGATCCAGAGCGAGGCTTTGGTAAGCTTTGGGAGCTCATCCACACCGACGACCGCCAGCGATGCTTCCTCCCACGGCTTGAGGCCCTTTGTGGCTTTTTTCAGCCACTGTAGCGTCGCTTCGTCATCGCAGACCACTCTGATGATTTCACCGGAGTATGTCCATGATTTAAACGTGGGCGCTTTGGTGTTGCTGCTGGAGGAGAAGAAGATAAACTTGTTCAACTCCTCCAGCAGCTGAATTTTGACGAGGCTCTCCCGTTCTGCGGTAATTTTACCGTACGGCTTTGTCTCGTCTATGATGGCCACCTTGAGGTGTCTCAAGGCGGCTTCGGCAAAGGTTTTGGAAGGTGCAGCGCCATTTCCGTCACTGCGCTGCTTCTTCGACCTTCTTGGTGTCCCCTCCGTGGAGGTACTCAGGTGGGGGCGCTTTCCTGCAGGGGTAGCCGCCGGTTTATTGCCTTTATACAAGGCGGAACCTTTGGCTCCCTCCGCAGGAGGTGCCCTTGCCTTTGGAGGTGGGGAAAGATGCATTTATGGTTGCAGCCTTACCTGCCTCCTTTGCCCTTTTCCTCCTTTTGTCCTCGGCGCCGCAGATGCGTTTTCGCCTTGGCCTTCGTGTTTCGCCCTGAGGTGATCTTCGATGTCCAGCCTCGTTCCGAGCAGTGTATTGGGGTGGGCATTTCTGTCCATCCCCAGTCACCGCCTTAGATCGAGGTGAGCATTTCTGTCCATCCTCAGGATCATTTTTGTTTTCTTATTTCTGGTCCATGTGTGTTCCCACGAGTAGCAGAGGAAAGGGTTGGTCATCTCTGGCAGAACCCCGCATTACCAGAGGAAGGCTAATTACAATGAGGTTTCGCCCTGTTCCTCAAAGGGATCGTTCGCAACCGCATATCACCCTGCGGCCACTCAGCTATCGGCACGATACCTTACACCTTAGCTTGGGTAGGCTGGTCCGCGGTGGCATATTTCGCAAAGGCTTTTGGGGAGGTTTAGTTCACTCACCCTACTCAATTCTCCCTCTGAACAAGAGTCCAGCGACCACATCCGAGAGGCCATATTGGCTTCCTGGACAGGGCCCCTATTCTCCTGGCCGTTCCCCTATCCGCCACCTAGGTAGCCCAAACTTATGATTAATTAGTCTTTAGTCCCGCTCCTTTCAAAATGAAACTTGAACTCTCGTTCCCACAGACAAGAACCCACCCAGATTCTACTACTACTACGTTTATAAAAAAAAATCTATGGTCAAATGATAGCCGTTAGTTTTTTGTGTCCGAGTTTCGTCGGTTCGTAGCGATAAAATTTAACGAGGTATAACATTGAAATTCTTAGACTTCTTGAAGATGCTAACCTTGTTAGCGAAACGCGCGTCTAGTGCAAAAATATCAGTTTGGTGTTGGGTAATTGATCTCTACGAAAAGCTTAAACTTTTACATCAAAGGTTCTAATCTCATCGTTTATTATGGTTCAATTGTGCCAAATATTAATTTGGTTTCGGCTTCGGGTGACAATTCTTCGAGTGCATGTTTTTCGATTGGACGTGGGCTCAGGCCTATCCATCGGTTGTCTATGAAGTTGAAGGGAGGTAGTAATCCAATGCAGTCTACTTCCTCAGCAAAATCCTGGATATTCCTCGTGACTAGGGTTATGAATTTGGTCTCATTATTCAATGCAATGGGGAGTTTGTTGTAGCACTTATCTGTCCTCAAGATTTCAACGCACCTAGATATGTATCGCATGATGTAGAGTACTTCACCGAGTACGCGTCCTACATCCCCTCCACCTCCCTTTACTAGTTGGCTCAAAGTACTAGGTGCTAGGGGGCGACAATCAGTATTTTTCGTTGGGCAAGGCATCTCCGGTGGACTGTCTCCGTATACAACTGGTCTAACTTCCTGTTGTATCCCTGCTCTACATATTAACATTTGCTATTCACATAAGCCATCAGGTCTGCGTTGAAAAGCTTAGTATGGTGACCTTTAGATTCAGTCTCATGTCTTTTACAGGTCCTTCAGAAACAATTATTCGTAAGTGTTCTGTCTGCCAGAGCTCTAATTGAAAAATATCGTCTGGTTTCACTTTGGCCTCGAAATCAGTCATGATAATCTTCAAGGTGGCTATTATAACTATCCTTCGCCATGTTTGTCCATTTTCCTGATAAGTTTTTCCTTCACTTTGCTAGGTTGTCTGTGGTTCCGTTCACTCTGTGATGTCGCGAAGAGGTATAGCGGAAATATCTGCTGCTTTGTCGTCACAGTCGTATATAATTAAAGGCTTTATTATCTGAGTGATGAAATAGGGCGTCAGTAAGGTTACTCCCAAAATGATGGCGTTGACCTTGGAAGTGGGAATCTAGCTGTCGTCTGTTACAAACCAAGGCTCCGTCCATGACTGTTTCTGAAAAAGATTGATACAGGTTAGATAAATCACGACAGTATTCTCTGTTAAATGGACAAGACGAGCGCAACACATAGATTATACATACACCAAAAATTATAACAAAAGAAAATTAAATCCGAACTCAACTTCTTTTTCTACATCGCTTCATAGACAATGTCTTTTCTTACTTTTCTAACAAGATAATTTCGATTTTTCCTTAACTTTATTATTTTCATTGAAGCGTTTCCGTTTCCTTTTATATTCCTTTGGCGAAGACATCTCACTTATAAAAGAACTATGCTTCATCCTATCAATTAGTCCTGAAAGTCCATACATGAAATTTCTTGTAAAATACAGTGCTTGTCTTCAATGCCCCCCTCTTTTATTTTTTGAACGGGTTAACTCAAAAAATTGAAACTTGGGATAATGAAATTGATGCATAAATACCATATTTTGGAGTGAAATTTACAGATGAAAATTTCAAGATGGCGACTGGACGCCACTTGAAAAAAAATTAAATGAAGAGGGGGTCTTGTGATACATCATTTTGAAGCTCCTGACGAATACTTTACAACCCTAGAATATGAAGTCAATATCTTCACTCATTACAAAATGGCGGAACATTTAATAATTGCCTGAAGACATCCACGTTTAACTTCATACTTTGAGAAAATAAGCTGAGTTCAGTTCAGAAGCTGCTCGAAACAGTTGCCTCAAACGTCTTGACAAAAGTACAGCCTATCCAATACTTCACATTGAACATTCTCGAACACACCAACGTCGATATTTCTATGAATATTCATTATTCTCTGACGTATATTATTCATTGAAGAAGTTCAGTTTCGTACATCTTTCGCTTCGAATAGCCCCATAAAAAGGGCTAAAGGTGTCAAATCTGGCAAGCGGGCTGGCCATTCCGTAGGACCTCGATGGCCAAGCCAACGGCCACGAAAACTATTATCCAAATAGTTCCTTTCTTCTCTGGAGTTATGTGGTTGTTGAAATGATAATACCCATATCGAATTCATTAGGATTCACTTCGACGATTTCGATGATCAACAGTTCCATTCTATTATTTTTTATTTAACGTCGGCCTATTTCCGCTACCAAGGCCAATCACCGACGCCGGTGAGCACACTTCCCCCAACCGGAAATTTTGCCGAACCTTCTGGTACTCCAGAGGTAGGGATCTTTAACGAGCCCAACATCCATGGACTCGGGACCGACGGCTTAACGTCCCCTCCGAAGGACGGCTTATCCTCAATATATCTTGTGCCCATTGATATATTGTCTGCGAGCTATTTTCAGCATATTCAAATGCAGTTCTCCTGTTGAATTTTGTTCAACTGAACATTTTTGTCGTTTTTCATGAACACAAAATAACCTATCAAACCTTATTGGTAATTGATCTCTAGAAAAGTTCCAATCTCATCATTTAAGACAACTCAAGTAAGAGAAAAGCCATTCAAGGTGAAATTTGTTTTCTTCATCGTCAGAAAAATCTTGCGTTCTGTTATCAAGGTGACATTAATTTTGTTTCTGGGATTCTCAAAACTATCTCTTAGTTTCAAATTGTGTTGAAACTTTTATAAATATTTCCACACTAAAAAAATATTTACCTGCGTTAGCAACTCAAAATATATTATGGAGATTGGAGATGGACATTACATTCGGCACCACTAGAGGTAAAAAAGTCATTCAATAGTAGAAATACTAACTAACGATGAAAATGTGGAAAGTACAACGTGAAATAAAACGAACAAAATCTTTTTGGGATAGAATTGAATATTGAGTTTGTTGGAACTTCCAAACGCATTCAAATTTCAAATCAAAGTATTATCAAACCGTCATACTTTTCTGTAAGGAGTTAGCTTTCTCTGAAGTGGCCTGTCTATACAAATTTTGTATACCAATGAATCTATTGGTGAACGAAATATCCCGCCGGTGTTCAACCAATGAGAGTGTCGGTATCGAAATTCTCTCGTGAGCTGTCACTTGATTGGAATTGCAGCTTCGGAAAATCGCATTTGCATCATCACCTATCGCCAAAAAATGTAAGCTCCCGCTTCTATTTTTCAGATAACGAAGAATTGACTAAACAAAAGCATATCAGTAACGCACCAGGGACCAGGGTTTATTTGCATCTTGGTTTTGTGTACGATAGGGAGGGTGAATTCATAATTATAAGCTATTCTTTATTATTTCCAATATATTCGCCATCTATACTGATCACATCAATATTTATATTCTACCTAAAGGATATTTTACTGCAATATGTTATATATAACATATAACTAAAATCACTAACAATGAAATGGAAATTATTGACGCGAAATCATCAAAATGAAGCATTACATATTTGACGTAGTACACCACACTCCATAGTTCATCAGGATATGTTCCATAAATCGTTTCGGGTTTCGGTTAACCAGAGCGGTTGACAGCGGATTTGGCCTGTTGACACCGGTTATTGAAAATTTTTGTTATAGGCGAAAATCGTCAACCGCTAGATGGCGTTGCTGAATCCAATGGGTACACTTTAGTGAATATATCAATATATCAGATTTAATAAAACATTTCACGGATTAGTGTTTCAACAAATGCCTTATTTTTACTATTCAAATAAAGCTAGAGAAAAACCTGATTTTTGTTTCGCTACAAAACCTTTTTCAGTACTTATTGTAGGTATAATTCATGAGATACATTACCAAGTATTTTGAGGAAACCTTATAGAACATGCCAAGTGTTTGGCTATATAAAAGTTCCCACAAGAAGGAAATTTGGAATCGAAATTAAATTTTAAATTTTTTCAACTTGCCTCTGGATCAATAAGAGAATAAATGGCCCTATTCTCGAGATCGTACCATCGACAAACTTATCAATAATTTACCGAAATGGAATGTGTTCATTGAACACTAATAAATGCCGAGGAATATATGGCTCCATGGGAAACCGTCATTCCATTTGGGTTCGGATCATTGCCAATAATTATTACATGCTCATAACTTTTCAAAACAAAGTATACTTCTTTAGCACAATATGAAATTTCTTAATTATTTCTGGTTATTTTTATAGGTACTGTTAGTATGTACCTCAAAACTTAGTTATTGTCGAGGAATCGAACCCCGAACTGTTTCTCGGTTGTTGTTGCTCTGTTTGTTGGATGGATATAAGTATAGGTGTTGCTGGTACTTCAAATTAGATGATTGTGATCCAGAAGTGTATTTCTATAGAAAGAATCAGTCTCAGGCTGCCAAGAGTTGGTGACATCCACCATTAGTTATTTCGAAAGATAGCGGAATAATAATGTCCCTTCGCTTTCCTTAACGACTGTTAGAGAGTTGAATTGAACATCTGACTGTATATTATTAATATAATTTATAGGCAGATATTCATTCATATCGTGATGCAGCAGATTTGAAGTCAGGTATGCGATTTCTCAAAAGATTAAAAGTGACAAAGTTCACAAACCACCAAGAGGCTAATAGATACTGCAGTACAGGATATAGGCATTATGCGTACCGTGAAGGAACGCTATTGAGTATTTGCAGTTTATAAATATTAGAAAATCTTGATTTTTCAAAAGAGTTCGGATGTACATATTTAAAATTTGTGATTTGAACCTTCGGAAGGGCATTTAACTCAAAGTTATATATACTATAAAATAACGACATGAAATCAACGCATTGTTGGAAATGCATTGGAACGTTTATACTGAATTTCAAATTTGGCACCTATTATTCTTTGGCATTTGGTTGGCAACATTATCGATGTTGGCCCAATTTGTTTCAAGCTACGACGTTCGTAAGAAATATGAAAGAAAAGACACGATTGAATTAGTTCGAGTTTTGATGCGCATACTTTTTTTTTTGGAATACATTCAGGCAAGTTTCAAATCACCCTGTATGCAACAGTATATATTCATGGTTTTTGTACTCTGAACAATGTTTCTTATATAAAATAATATATGACCTCATGTGAAAAGTTTACTATCCAAATTAAATTGTGGGTTTCGCATGAAGTACCATGTAGCACATAATTCTGCAGATTACGATTTGTTCTACTTTCAATTACTTTCCATTACAAAGGCACACTGAAAAATTGGTCCAAAAAATCTGTCACTGTCGCTCGGTCTATAGTACCTAACATATATTTTCAACCGCTCGAGTTACGCCTCTGGAAGTATCCCGGTGAGTGCGCCACAGTCCCCCCTTACCTCCCCTTATAGGTTTCCTACAGGTGAAAAACAAATATTAAATCACTATGGGATGCCATATCTAACTCGGTTTAATGTACTCTAGCGAAGCATATACTATGATCTGTAGGTATTATTATTATCAGTTGAATAAAAAGGATGACTTTAAAGAGTGAATCAACATCGAAAAACTGGCTGCCTGCCCCCACGCTCCACGCATGAATATGAAATGAAAACTGATGTAGCTCCGTATCTCCATCTAGTGGAATTATGAGTGATAAGTGATATGACATATGAATGAACTTTCCTGTTCTGTTGCAGTCGGCAGCCAGGCTGACACTGGCTGCGTCTAACAGCTTACAACGCTTAAAGCCTCTGCACAGAATTTGACAGTTTTACATTGTGAAATGTCAAATTTTGTGAAGTGACTCCAAGCGCTGTAAGCAGTTAGACGCAGCCACTGACACTGCTGACAGAGTCAGCGCTCCTTCAAACTATTAGGTCCTACATTGAATCTATTGAATATATTGTCGGCGGTAATTGTTAATAGAGTTTCGTGATCAAGATGCATAGAAATCCTTATGAAATGATAAAAATTGATACCGTTGCAATGCTGATGTTCTCGTAAAAAACGCAAGACCTACGACTCACTTGATAATAGATGGATAATAGACATTAGGAGAAGTTTACGTTCCTGAAATATGTTTACAGCTGGCGCCAACCCTAGGAAAATTCAAATTAATCATAATGCAAACGTCAAAAGATTACGGAATTCGATTCTTACACCATCTACCGAATTTTCTGTGAACCCCCCCAATCTGATAAATCGTGTCTAGAGTTTTGATACAGTTTATCTCTACTGTGGCTGAACAATATCGAATCAGTAATTCCACCAGTGATTTTTTTCATTTTATTCGTGATCTAGTATCATCACAGTAAAGGATAACGGACCTAATACCCGGTCTTTTCACCTCCAGATATCCTACAGATAAACTAACTGACGGTTAGAATATTCTTTTGTTTATCGTTAAGTGATAACAAAAGCATATTCTAACATTCAGTCAATCTATCCTTAGGATATCTGGAGGTGAAAAGACCGGGCCTAAGGTAGACAAAGATCGAAAACAGGAGCTTAATGTAGACAAAGATCGAAAAATATCTGTCGTACTTCTAATAATATTGTTCTATGTGTTGCTCATTTACGTATTTTAGCTCATCACGCAGTTTAACGCTTTGTAATTTCTGTTCTGCACATACACTCGTCGCGATATCATCAGTTTTAGTTTAGTCGTGACTGTTATAATCTCGTAGGAAATCGGAGTTTCTGAGTGATATTCATCCAGTGTGTGACCTGTGCAAGTGTGCGATGAACTCGATAATTAAATAGGATATGGCAGAGCAACACCGCGAACCACCAGAACGCGAGTTGGAACAGCAGATCTTGCAGATCAAGAAACAACAACAGCTGCAACACCAGATTCTGCTGCAGCATTTCCAACAGCAGCAACAGCACTTGGTAGAGCAACACGAGCAACAGTTGCGACAACATTTGAAAGAGTTTTGGGACAGACAAAAACAGTTGCAAGAGCTCAGACAACGCGAACAACTGGAAGCTCTACGAAAAAAAGAAAAACATGAGGAAAGTGCAGTGGCTTCCACAGAGGTTAAACAGAAGTTGCAGTCGTTCTTACGACAGAGAGCTTCTGGGGGGAAAAACTCCAGGCCAGAAAACTCGTGCTGGTAAGTAATTTAGTTCAAACTTCAAAGATCAAATCCAGCTCGAGAAACAGCTGATTTTGTAGAATACTCAATGGAAGTGCCAACCTCCCAAAGTGAAGGAAAGTCGTTAATGTTTGTAAACAAGTGAAAGTATTATCATAACCTCCAAATCTAGTATTCATGTGAGGCCGTGTCTATTTCCACGATAGCGTGATTACATTTCAAAAATGGTTTCAGAGTCGAGTGCCATTTTGCCCGAGTATTTTTCTGGGGTTTTTTATATCCAAATAAATATTATATGAATAATAATTAATTTTACACTCGAGCTATAGTATAGGCGAAAGAGAATCTGATATAGAAGTGGTTGGTCATTAAAAAAATTGTTTAGCAATTGTTTAACACATAACAATTATATACGAGTATGAAATATGCTAGGAAATATGAACATGAGTGAACATACGGTAGTGGTAATGGTTCGGACTTCCATTGTCTATATTATTAACTCTACTGAAACCTGTTGCTAAGAACGAAAGGATAGAAATACAAATCAAATAAGGTAATCAAATCCGAAAAAAGGGTGAAATGGGTATTTTGGTCAAAAGTAAAATAATTGAAGTTTTGATGACAGATCAAAGAAAATAATTTTGTATTAAAAAAAATGAGATATTGATTATGAAATATTAGTCAAAGAATGGAAATAAAGAAATGAATACTATAATATTGTGACAAGAGAATTGAGATATCGCGTGTGAATTATTAGTCAAAAATTTGAATAAAGAAATAAATGAAATACCTAGTATGAATAATGTTGAAACCAAATTTCAAGTTGAATGTACTCACGACGTTTCGATTGCTGATTGCTAATATTCATATTTGATATCGCAATTTTTTTGTCACAAAATTATTTTCTTTGATCAATCATCAAACCTTTGATTTACTTTTGACCAAAAAATCCATTTCAAACTTTTGTTTGGATTTGATTACCTTATTTGATTTGTATTTTTATCTCTTCGTTCTTAGCAACAGGTTTCAATAGAGTTAATAATAGACAATGGAAGTCCTAACCATAACCATTCAGAAAGGAACATTGTCAACCGCATTCAAGCAAACAATGAACATACGTTTTCGTAGTAGGTAATCAATAGTTTGTACCTATTACAGTATACCGAGCAGTATACATGATGGGGCACCGACAACGAAAGAGATCGGATATCTTCAAAACACAATGTGTTGTGCAAATGGAAAAATAATGTCAATTTTTATTGAAAGGGGCTGTCACACCTCTCCCACCACCCCCTGGTTACTATCACCCAAAAAATATGAATAAGGACAAAAAAATTCATACGGAATTCAGCCATATCAATTTTCACTATCTAACTTTTTATTTTGGCGCCCTCTTGAGGGAAAAACAACTTTTCTATGTTCCAAAATGTGATTCATCATCTACAATCAAATGTGACCAAAATTCGGTGACAATGCTTCATGGAATTTTTCTGAGGAAGAAACAAAATGGCTACTCCAAAATGACTGACAAGATTCAATTGTCCGATTCGATTCAAAATTAATATGTGGTGGTTTCCAGGTCGAATATTATGATTGTTTGTCAATGCAAAAAAGAGGGTGGCTCCAAGATGCAGACAACATTTGTAATTTATTATGGTCCGATTTGAATCAAAATTAGTATGTGGGGATTTCCATGGTTATAAATCATTATTATTTTGTTGATACAAAAAAACAAGATGGTGGACGAAATTTGTAATTGTGGTACGATCCGATTCAGAATTGGCGTTCTAACAAGTTTCCAGTATGACTATAAAGAATCAATGAAAGTCATTGAAAAAAATCTTTCATGAATGCGCTGAAAAGGAAAGGATATATTTTTACAGATTCAAAAGCTTGCTGCGAGTACAAAATAGGTACTTATTCTTGCGTGGTGCAATTTTAATTCTGTTACACACAGAATAACCTGCGTCACACATATAAAAAATAAATACCCAATTTCCTTTTTTGTACATCTGTAAAAAAACTTTTTTTTCACTTTAATAAATTTTCTCCAGTCACGCTTCTGAGACCCCCATATGCCAATTTTGAATCGAATCGAACTACAATTACAAATTTCGTCCGCCATCTTGTTTTTTGCATTGTTGAAAAAATCATAATTTCCGACCCTGAAAATCACAAGAAATTGTTTTAGATTGGAATCTGATTAATACCAATACCAATTTCGTCCGCCATCTTGGAGCCACCATCTCGCTCTTTTCTGCATTGATTAATAAATCATAATTTCCTACCTAGAAAACCACATATCAATATCGATCGAATCGGACCATATTTACATTGTCACCGAATTTATGTCAAATTAGCTTGCAAAAGAAGTGTCATAATTTGGAATACAAAACAGTTGTAAGTATTTTTCCTCAGAGGGCGCCAAAATAAATCATAAGGCTGAATTCCGTATGAAATTACCTTTTCAATGATGTGTCACACTTAGTAAGTACTTTCTTTATTCAAATTTTTTGGGTGATAGTGACCAGGGAGTAAAAAATCGACGTTTTTTGCATTTTCACAACACATTATGTGTCACTATTAAACTCGAATCAAAATTTCCAACATGATTTGAAGGTTATGTTTTTGTTACCGGGTTCAATGGGCACCGTTCCAGACGGTTCCAGACATAAACCCAAAGTCAAGTAATCATCTTTTCTAGTTATGTGTGTATTAGGCTTGTTACTTATTCCCTACGCCTTAGCCTGGATTCAGACTGATCCGAAATCCGATCGTACGACGATCAGATAGCTTTCTGATTGGTCTAAATTCAAATTCAGACCAATTCAGACCAATCAGAAAGCTATCTGATCGTCGTACGATCGGATTCAGGAACTGTCTGAACCCATGATACTATAAAATATAGTTTGTAGTATCATGGTCTGAACCCAGCCTTACTCAGGAGTAGCATGGTTATTAGCGTACCCGTCAACCATGAAACGTGGCAGGAGTCATTCGCAAACATGGCAGAGAAATTCTAAAGAAAAATCTCTGCCCCGTTGGGGAAGCGAACCCGGGACCTCTAGGTCGACAGGCGGATACGGAATCAAAGCACCAACTCCCTCGCCATTTAAAGGTCATATTTAACTCATATCGATCGCGTAGCGTAGATGATCACGCTGCCGTTTGTATAGACACGGCCTTGAAATGATTGAGAGGTGAGAGTTTAAGGTATATTCAAATTGAATTTCGTTCTTTGTGGTGCTATCGTACGAAAGAAAACGACTTCAAATGAATGCTTACTTCACCCATTTTAGTATTTTTTTCTGATTCTTTTTAATATAGCAATGACTTCATTATCCTATTTTTGTGGCTATATCGCTGTATTTGGTAAAACCTCGGAGTAATTTGCTATTGGCATTGTTTTTCTATTCGTGCAAATTAATGTATTATCTACACATGACCGTCAAGAAACTTACAAATACGCTAGGCCAAGAACCGAGATTCAGAAATAATACTTTGCATAATAAGACATTTCTCTGAATATTATTGAGGAAGAGACTTCATGGGTAATCGAGTAAAAGGTAGACGTAAGATACCTAGGAACTCACTTGAATTGAACTCGTCTTGACGCTCAAATTTTATTAGCGGTCTCCCGAGTACACTGAATGGGAATAGTTTTCGAATTCAATTGCAGCATCGAGTTCAGCATGCTTAAAAATACCTCTTTTTTGATTTCTATTGAAAAATTGCAAGTTATTTTTGAAATTGTTTTAATATATATAATATAAGTTCTAAGCTCGATATTTCCAAATATTTTGAACCTAATTCACCTCAGCTTTCACATTTATTCAATATTTAATAGAAAGAGTACGTGCGCGTGCAAATGGATTATTAAAAACTTTCATCAAAATGATTCCATAATCATTTTGTATTTTTTTCCACAATCTATCAGAAAATACAATTTGGGAACTAAAATGATGGAGTCTTTTTCGAAAACGAATTCATTTAAGGAATTGAGTACTTACTTAGGTAGGTACTTATGAGAACTTTTATTCGAAAAAAATGTGGAATTTGATTTTTTTTTCAGCGCTCGCCACGAATTGAATTCTCTTGTCAGAACTGGCAGACTGTTCGAGGGGTGTTTCACTTCCTTAAAATTTGTACACAAAATTTTCATTTGAGGGATTTCAATTGGATTTCAGAAATTTCGAACGGATTTCTGGATTTCATAAGAGATTTAAAGATTTCCCTTAAGATTTCTGGATTTCTTACAGATTTCAAGAGTTCATACGGATTTCAAGATTTCATTTGGATTTCATTCGGATTTCAAGATTTCTTGTAGGATTTCTGGATTCCATAAGGGATCTCAGGATTTCATTTGGATTTCAAGATTTCTTGTAGAATTTCTGAATTCCACTTGAGATTTATGGATTTCATGAAGATTTCACAAGGATTTCAAGATTTCATATAGGATTTCTCGATTTCATCGAAGATTTCAGAATTTCAGGTTGGTCTGGATTTCAACACGGAGATTTCAAGGATTTCAGGTCATTTTATACACCGGATTTCCGAAGTGAGACACCCCTCGAGACTGTTGATATCTCGGTTGATATCTCGGTTGATATAGTTAGTTAAGTATTCACCTTCCGTGTTCCCTGAACTGAATTTTTCATAGAGATATTCTCGTAGTCTATCAGGATGGATTCCCACAAATCATATATTTGACTATACGAGAGTTTTCTGAAATGTGTCGTGCGGACAATCAACTTTACGCCCGCGCGGGCCTTAAAGTGAAATTTATGACCGCATGGAGTAATGAAAGCACAATAATAAACTAGTATGACATAAGTTAATGGATTTTCTGAATTTTTTAATAGGCACTCATACCTAAATGAACATAAGTACCTACCTACTTGGGTATATTAACTCATCTATATAGTTTATATAATAGATAATTCCACCAGCAATATAAGTACTTTGGATAAGTAATGCGCTAAATTTTTAATTAGCACATTAGCCTGTCGGCCTCCTAGAGCTGTGAAGAAATTGGATTATTTCCTAGAAAAAGAGGTACTTACACCGGGTTATACATGATGCAGACCATTCCCTGAAAGCTAGAGCGGGACCGCGCCTTCTCCCTGCAGCCGGGACCCGAATGCAGGGATATAGGCGCTTGGGCTTGAGGCAATCTGCTGACGGAAATCTCTGTTTTTCAATTTTTATTGTAATTTTGACAACTTCAATAGAATTCTGTAGGAAGAATCCGAAATTTAGCTGCAGGAGAATGCACTTTTAAGGTATTTTATTACTTTTAAGGTATACTAAGGGTGTTTCACTTCGGAAATCCTGTGTACAAAATTCACTAGAAATATTGATGGAATCCATGTTGAAATCCAGAAATCCCCTCGGAAATCCCACCTGAAATCCTTGAAGAAATCTTGAAATCCACTAGAAATCCTGATTTGGTGTTCCTCGAGGTGTTCCTATACATTTTACGGAAGTAATACCCCTCGGTATTGAACGGAACTAGCGGTAGAATGAAGAGCCGATTCAATTTTTTTTTGAAGTTCACAAACCTCAGAACCGGGTTTTTTGTTCTTGACATATTGCTGAAAAGACCTCTTCATCCTCTATCTGAAAGAGGTTAAGTAATGCAGAACGGAGTGGAGAACGGTTTAAACGAAATTCTTAACATTTATTTGAATAAATTTAAACAAATTTGAAACATTTCGTTCCCAATTTTCAGCGGAATCATGAAAACATGGTTCATTTGAAGTTTTTCAAATTTGAGCTCCACAAGTGCATATATAACTTTTTGAGGGCAAGTCCGATTTTCCAAAGTAAACCTGCTTGGGATTCAGAGATTTGGAAGAACTTTGAAATGAGGGGTCACTCGACTTATACGTATTTGCATTTGAAATTAGTTTCATGAGGCTTGGTACAGGAATTGATTGGCATTGGCTTGATTTCTACGTTTCAAAAATTCCCGAAGAATTGAGGTAGACGTGTACGTCTGCCAAATATAACACTACTAACTACCGACTCCGTAGCGAAAGAGATGAATAATAATGGGAGTTTCACAATATATGGTCACCTAATGATTAGATCCAAACCCTGGGTTCAGAGATTTCACTCTAGGTGGCCAAGCATTTGGCTGACAGGAATAGTGGACCAGAAGGCTCGCCAGAAGTTTGTCAATTGAGTGACCATAAAGATAACCATATGTTGTGAAACTTACTCTATGGGTACTAAGTACCTAGGTGTAGTTCGGCATTCGATTGGAAATTGGAAGGTATCAATCGACAAATATTTTGCTGGGGTCAAAAATTTAATTTCGGACACAGGTTAATGCTAGTGTCGATCTCGATATTCCTAGCTTTTTTTTACTCCAAATCTTTATAGTTACAGGACTTTACACACTTGAATATTAATGCAGATCTAAAATGATGAATGGTATGGCAGAATGTTTTAATTCGTTTTTTTTTCTTCCTGATAAGTACCGATGATATTTCGAAATATGAATAAGCAGAAAGGAGGCGATCTCCTTTCTAATAAATAAGTGAGACAGAAAAACATCGTGACAATCAACGAGTCGATGGATGGAAATTCCTTTCGATTGATATTTGATCGTCAGGACTCGTGTCAGGATAATTTCAGTTTAAATGAAGAACTCTACACACTATTCAAATGAGAAGTCGATCGGGAAATCAACACTCCATTTCTAGTGACGTATCAACAAAATTGAAGTACTGTGCTCACAAAGAGCCGAAAATCAATACTCAACTGAAGTTCGCAAACTTCAATAATTGATTTACATAGATGATTGAATGCCCATTCGAATGTAATATGGCATGAGCTACATTTCTATTGAAAAACGGATCAATGGGATAGTCATGGTCACAGATGACTCGCATTCTAAACGAATTACCGATGGGTTTCAGGATTTCTCCTGAAACTCAAGCATTCATGAGATGATGAATTTGGTTCATTCATTTTCACTATACTGTATAGGTGACGATGATATCATGAATTATCTCTAGTTTTTCTTATGCGAAGATTGCTTTCGTTGTGTATAAGTATATTATTGGATTTTCAGTTTTCCCAAATAAAAATAACTTCGAGATAGCTTATGAAAAATATGTGAATTTTACAACTGAACTACCAAATAGTAAAAATGCATAATATGTCGAACCGACCAATAAACCAGCTCGGAAATTATCAACAAGTAATGATAAACTCGTGTATCCTACAGATAACAGTTTATAAATACCACAAAAATAGCCAGTCTATTTATAACTTGCGACTACGTAAGAAACGTTTTTGTAATCAATCGTCGAATTATGAGTTTACCTTGAATATATTTCAATAACTAAAACTTTGTTCGAACTAATTATAGAGAAGGATGTGATGGAGATTTCGAAATAGTGTAAAAAGTGAATACCGATTTGCGCATTTGATCGTGGATTATTATGATATTGATGAACATGAGTCGAATTATCGTATTTTTTTTCAACTTTTACTTATTCAATTCAGCATGAAGGACATAAAACAAGGGGAAACACGAGAAATATTAATGAATATCTTAGTATGTTTTGAGGTATGCATCTACCATCCTCAAAAATAGTTTTTTTTGGTTCTTAAATGTAAAAAGCTCTGTTTCCAATGTCCTCTAACTTTTATATAAGGGAACGTACCCGTACTACGTTACCCGTTCAGGGGCGGGGGTCTTTAAAAATACCACGCTTGCTCACAGGAGCGGAAGGGTTGGTCAATGATCTCTAGGAAATTCTCTCGAATTCTAGAGCTATATTCAAATATGGCGCTTCTCAAGATTACAAGTGGCGACACTGACGCAAATATGCCAGGACTTCAGCTGATTAAAAACTGACAGAATACCGGGCATGTCATGTCATGTGGACAGGGGAAGTGTGGAGTGGATAGACGTCGAGGCCATCGATGATGAGAAAGTATTAAGGTCTAAGGAAAATCCGAGGGAAAATCTTGCTGTTATCGCGCTCGAGATCTACGAAGTGTCCGAGTGGGTTGATGCTGGAAACGTGTTCGTTGAAAATGATTGAGATGAAAAACAAATGTGAATACTTAAAAGAAAAGAATACTTCTACTTTGGTCAATTAAATTCCTGTTACAATACATGTTTTCTTCTTCCAGTTCAACAAAGTCAATATTCCTACCTAATAAACTTCAGATGATGACTAAATCAAGCTTCGTTTGATTTATTATGATACGAACATTATAGAAAGCACACTGTGATCTGTGATCTTGATGATGGAACTATGCATTCGACTGATCATTGACTGATCATTGTTAAGTCGAGTTCGTAGTAATGTCAGAAAAATATCCTTTTAACATATTATGAGTGCTTTCCACTTCCTGACCTGGGCCTCGATTCTGAAGTCATAGGAATCTTTTTCCTGGTTGTGACTCCAAAGAAATATTTGTTCAGTACTTCTCTCAACACACCCAGTACGAGTGCTTTTCACTACTTGACCAGGGCCTCGATTTTGAAGTCGTAAGAATCTTTTTTCATAGGTTGTGAAATTAAATAGACTTGATTGTACATTAAGAGACATTGTGCGATTGTCAAATTATATCATTTTGACATCACAACTTACAGGTTTCAGTAAATATGAGTTCTAGAATTGAGCCCCTGCTTTTACCTTGTTGAAATAATTATCTACTCGAAAAAAATCTTGTGCAGTTTCCTGTAAGATTTCCTCTGTAATAAGGATTATAAAACCGCGACACGTATTTTCATGAAGTATCGACCAGTTCTATTCAACCTCAAAAGTATTCACCGTTCATTGTCAGCATTCGAGAGAAAAACAGTATTGAAAATATCGCTTTCGCCCAGATCGAGGCCAACTATTAAAGAAGAGTGAGGGTCATAATAATATCCGAGCTAATATTTCTAGAAAGAGAAAAGTAAGTTCGTACATGTAGTTTCAGCAACAATATGCCCCTCCTGAAAGGAATACGGATCATCAATGTAGGTATGATTTAGATCCAAACTCAATAACCGGAAACGGTATCTGTCACTTATACATAACAATTTTGACAAAAATATATTTCTCTCTCTCTCTCTCTCTCTATTTCTTCCTCTATACGAGGTGAAAATAGTGTGGGTCCCAAGTTTTTATTCATGTTCATTCAGCACATATTGTGTATGTAATTTCGAACTTGATGTCTTGCCCCGTTAAAATTTTATTTTCGAAGTGCCACCTTTGAGTGTAGGCTCATTCGTTTTGTCTTTATAATATTCGTGTAACTATATGAGATTCACTACGGTTTTCTGCACGGATCAACGCAATATTATTCTGAAGACCTTATGGAAATATTTTTTTTCGATGGCATGACATCAACTTTTTTTTTTATTTTTCACTCATTATGTGGAACGCTCCGATCACGCAGCCCATTTTTATGGTGATGTCATGCCATTGAAGAAAAAAAATGAAAAAAAAGTTGAGGAAAGACATCAAGTTACAAGTATCTGAGTATCGTTTCCTATCTGATGGATATCCTTTCGCGCATTTCGAACTTGATGTCTTGCTCCGTTAAAATTTTATTTTCGAAGTGCCACCTTTGAGTGTAGGCTCATTCGTTTCGTCTTTATAATATTCGTGTAACTATATGAGATTCACTACGGTTCTCTGCACGGATCAACGCAATATTATTCTGAAGACCTTATGGAAATATTTTTTTTCGATGGCATGACATCAACTTTTTTTTTAATTTTTCACTCATTATGTGGAACGCTCCGATCACGCAGCCCATTTTTATGGTGATGTCATGCCATTGAAGAAAAAAAATGAAAAAAAAGTTGAGGAAAGACATCAAGTTACAAGTATCTGAGTATCGTTTCCTATCTGATGGATATCCTTTCGCGCATTTCGAACTTGATGTCTTGCTCCGTTAAAATTTTATTTTCGAAGTGCCACCTTTGAGTGTAGGCTCATTCGTTTCGTCTTTATAATATTCGTGTAACTATATGAGATTCACTACGGTTCTCTGCACGGATCAACGCAATATTATTCTGAAGACCTTATGGAAATATTTTTTTTCGATGGCATGACATCAACTTTTTTTTTAATTTTTCACTCATTATGTGGAACGCTCCGATCACGCAGCCCATTTTTATGGTGATGTCATGCCATTGAAGAAAAAAAATGAAAAAAAAGTTGAGGAAAGACATCAAGTTACAAGTATCTGAGTATCGTTTCCTATCTGATGGATATCCTTTCGCGCATTTCGAACTTAATGTCTTGCTCCGTTAAAATTTTATTTTCGAAGTGCCACCTTTGAGTGTAGGCTCATTCGTTTTGTCTTTATAATATTCGTGTAACTATATGAGATTCACTACGGTTCTCTGCACGGATCAACGCAATATTATTCTGAAGACCTTATGGAAATATTTTTTTTCGATGGCATGACATCAATTTTTTTTTTAATTTTTCACTCATTATGTGGAACGCTCCGATCACGCAGCCCATTTTTATGGTGATGTCATGCCATTGAAGAAAAAAAATGAAAAAAAAGTTGAGGAAAGACATCAAGTTACAAGTATCTGAGTATCGTTTCCTATCTGATGGATATCCTTTCGCGCATTTCGAACTTGATGTCATGCTCCGTTAAAATTTTATTTTCGAAGTGCCACCTTTGAGTGTAGGCTCATTCGTTTCGTCTTTATAATATTCGTGTAACTATATGAGATTCACTACGGTTCTCTGCACGGATCAACGCAATATTATTCTGAAGACCTTATGGAAATATTTTTTTTCGATGGCATGACATCAACTTTTTTTTTAATTTTTCACTCATTATGTGGAACGCTCCGATCACGCAGCCCATTTTTATGGTGATGTCATGCCATTGAAGAAAAAAAATGAAAAAAAAGTTGAGGAAAGACATCAAGTTACAAGTATCTGAGTATCGTTTCCTATCTGATGGATATCCTTTCGCGCATTTCGAACTTGATGTCTTGCTCCGTTAAAATTTTATTTTCGAAGTGCCACCTTTGAGTGTAGGCTCATTCGTTTTGTCTTCATAATATTCGTGTAACTATATGAGATTCACTACGGTTCTCTGCACGGATCAACGCAATATTATTCTGAAGACCTTATGGAAATATTTTTTTTTGATGGCATGACATCTTATAATTAACTTAGAAAACACTTCAACTTCGCTCTTCACTAGGCTCTTGCTCTGAACTCCTGAGTTCTAAAATCTGCTCTTCCGATGAAAGGCCTATATACAGTATTCAAACAGAGAAGATCTGTCTAGATATTCTATTCGCGCTTCGAACTTCCAGATCTTCGTTCGGTGTTCTCTATGCCGCTCAGGGTGGGGCAAAATCTGATTTTTATTAAAAAAATCAAAAATCATTGATTTTTTAAAAAAATCATGATTTTCTTGATTTTTTGATTTTCAAAATTTGAATATTAAATTTGAACATTTTGATTCTTTGAAATTATTGTTAATTATTTTAATGTATAAGTATAAAAATTTTAATACAATTTGCGGCTCAGAAAGTTGTGACAACGCATTTGTCGCGATTTGTTTTCCTCCTGTCCTATACACTCGCTATACAGTGCCGAGTGGGGCACGAACACGAACGCGTTTGTTTTGCTTGTTTTCCTTCTCAACCCATAAATTGACGTTGCCCAACAATTTCACGCATTTCGCTAGTCGTACACTCGGATATTAGAAACAGATTAGGCACAGAAAAAGGAGGAAAACTCGTGTTTTTGATTAAATTGTATAACGAAAATGAATGGACTGAAAATATACAGTAATAAAATTTAGGTGTTACGTTTAGTTTAAGAATTTGGAATTATATACTTCTTTTTTGTTATTTTTGCTAAAAGCAGATACCTACTCCTTTTGATCTTCGAGAAAACTTTTATATTACGTTGTTAAAATGGATTTAAATCATGATTTTAATTTTAAAAATCAAGCGATTCAAATCATGATTTTAATCGTGATTTTAATCAATTGATTTCAATCAGCCCATGCCGCTTCAGGTCACTTTCAAGATAATTCGAGAAACGTACGCAGGTAACAACAAGGAAGTTCAATATCCTGATATGACCCCTATCGGATAAATTAGAACTGAATCCAAACTGTTAAACAAAGCCTGTGATTGGTCAATCGTTCGTTAAAAATCAGCTGTTTACCGTTTGATGCCGATATTTGTTGAATACACTAGCACCCTCACTGGTCGAAATTCTCCCCCACACTATCGCTGACTGCTCCAGTTATGTAAATTTGCCTTTTTATGATGCTCAGCGGCGGCGGTTCATTTCGATTTCGTAACAATATTTATATGTTGCATTTCTTCAAAGGATATTTTTGAAGTCCGAAGTCGCTAATACCTACTTGATAACGGTAGTCATTGAAAATGAAAATTTTGTTTCGAGAATGAAATTGAGTCTCGAATTTCAGCATCTCAGTACTGATGCTGAAATTCGCACTTTACCTGTTCCGCCATAACGTTGTTATTTGCGTTGTGGTACAGGTTTGAACTTTCACATAGAATTTAAAATTTTACGCCTCATATCCTTTTGTCAAATATTGGAAATGAGTTTGATGTTGCCACGATTCATTTGATAATTCAATTGATATTTGTTATTCGAGAGTGGCAGCTTTGTCAATTGGATACTTCGAATAAGAACTCGGGATCGGAAATTGGGTTTTTGAAGGGCATTATTGAGTAGCAACTATCACATAAGACCTCTGAAAAATGCCAGAACAAGATGGTTGAGAACGCTCTCGAGAGTTGTTGGCGTTTTCGATTAGTTATTTCGAAAAAGAACAGTTCTGTGAGAGAAATTCCTTATTTGCTATCCAGTTACGAAGCCAAAGTGGTTCGGATTGTACTTCATAAAATGTAGGTGCCAGGTATCCCTTGCTCGCACAGGCTTTCAAATGAGCTTCTCAGGGGTTTTATAGAAACCTGCAATATTTGTTGAAATAATACGTTTATGAATAGGTGTGCGAAGATTTTGAATGAGATCATACCTCTTGGGTACATTCCATACTCTGACAATAATAATAGTTACTGAAGATCAATCGACGTATGTAGTCCATATCTCAAAGTGGAGTATCAAGATTTGAAATAGGGGAAGGAAAACTCAAAGTCTTCTCCACATATGTGGAGAAGAATTAGGAACTGTAACAGCCACCTTCCCGTGTAAAATTTGGAAGTTAGGGGTCAACAAATACCGAACGCCCTGATGTCGGTAATTTTATTCCAACTGAGAGTGAATTTACTGAACGTAGACTGTTATAATGGTATTAATTGAATTGGAATTGCGTCATATAATGTAGGTGTTCTGTGTGTAGTGTGAGTTCAAAAAATCTTTCAGAATATAGTGTAGACATTTCCGAGGACATTTCTTGACAAAACTATATTAAATTTCAGTGGGGCCCGAATACGCGTACTGAATACGTTGTCAAGTTTTTCCCCATTCATTTTCATTTTCACAAGATATATCAATGTTGGCTGATGATGTATTTCGTTAAAAACGACATAATAATTGTAATATTTCATTTTTTGTCATAATGTGACGTTTAAAAACGAATTGAAGTATACAAGGAGACAAATTAACAGATCTGTACAATAATGTATTTGATACAAGCCTGATGAGTATTTCAGAAATTAGTTAGACCGAGCCCTAGACCTATCCCGCATAGGTAATAATGAGTCATATACTCGAAAGGCGAAGCTAGGATGTATTACTTATCAAAATAGGATAATATTAGGTATTGACTATTGAAAAAGTCTTTAACTAATAGAATTGTCATCCAAAGGGGGGGGGGGTATTTTTTTCAGGTGACGTCTCTGTTCAGGTGAACATCGCCTTCAAAACTAAAAAATTGTGCTAGCTAAGGATGAACGAATCCTGATTCCTAGTACGAAAGACGAGAAATATTGAAAGTATGATCAGTCGCCAATCCACAGCATAGCCACTGAGAGTGATACTCGACGGAACTCTTTCACTAACTGTCTCCAATATATCAATCAGAAAAAAGTACCTGTCTAGATGAAATTAGTTGTGAAAAGGGTGTGAATTATTCAAAGGAACTATTCGCAACGTAGCTCAAGGTTTCCTTCTTGTGTGAATTATTAATTCACGAATAAAATCCCTTTTTTCGCTTGACTTTTGACGTATGAGTTAGGTCATCGAAAGTAAATGTGTTGCAACCCTGATGAACACATGTATTTCAAAGAATTGTATCTGTATCAATGTGTTTGTTTCACAGGCATCGATTGTTTTATAATTAGGGTTTTGTGCCTTTCCCGAAATCGACCAAACTATTTTTTGCTTGCATAACAAACTGAGTCCCGCTTTATTTTTACTGCTCTGCGTTGGAAACGGAACCTTCGGAATTACACATGTGCCATAAAACATCTGTCTATTTCTGAACGTAATGAATGTTTTTACGGAAAAACCACCGACTTTTGGCCGAATCTCAAAATTATTTTCATTAATCAGACTGATACAAATAGTCCGACTAGAGATGAATATCTCTTCTACGAGGCAGATGCGCCTTTCACGAGTGAACATGAGTTGATTAAATTAATTAGTGGTGCTTTTACACCGAGTGCTTTCATTGTCTTGAAGTTGCCTTGGGGGACTTGCCAAAAATGCGAAACATGTTCGTACTGGGTCTTTATAGCGGTTTCCCACCCAAATATCCATTAAGTAAATTTTGTCTAGTTTCTCCTTGGAAATAAACTATCAGTATTTTCAGATATTTTGCAATCCAGTAGACTCTGTGCTTTATAGGGGTGAAGCACTTGTTCCATAATGGGCAGTTCTCATCTCATCAGTCGTTACTATTTATTAGGGGTGGAGGATGAGAAAAAACGAAAGAATAGTTAACTAATGAGACACTTTTCGTGTTTGTTTATAAAAACATCATATTGGATGAATGGGTTTATTCGATCTCTTGACCTGTGAAAAACGCTGCCAACTGTATTGCACCCACAAGGCCATTGTGGGTAACGAACTGGTTCATAGTGTTTAGATATAGGATTGGATACACTTCCGAGTACATTTCTTCATATATTTTCTTTCATACACTTAGGAGTTTAACGAAATGTCCAGAGGAATGTCATTAGAACTGTAATCTGTCAAAATTAACATTAAGGCTTGACACATTGAATTTTTGTGTATGTAACATGTAGCAAAAGATGAATAGCTTTCATTTTTTTCATCACGACAATATGTTATTCTTTATTGAAGGAATTAATCGACACCTATTAATTATTTTGTATGAATGGCATTGAACGTTGACTGACTTTACCCACCTTATTTTTCTCTCTACCATTCTGGTTATAATTATGTAAAATGTATTCAAATCTTATTCGTATGTATTTTTAGTCGGTAAAATCGGCTGTGTCGAGGCTGTGTCGAAATCGTGCGAATTTTGTTTTTATTCAAGTCGATCGAAACGCGCTATTAATAGATCAACATTGAATGTCATGATCGTAGAAATGAATGCAATGACGAGACGTTTTTGATGAGAATACCTAAAATATTCAACAGATATTCATTTATCAACGTGTTCGGTTATTATGTAGATATGCTTTTGCTTTTCCTTATCTTTTATTTCTTAGAATGAGCATTTATCAAAAATTAGAGGTTGAACGACTTACCTGTAAGGAAGTTCAATCCTCAATTATACGAGATGGTCCCGTCCGAAGAGATCACAAAGGTAGTTTATGTTCCGAACACGTTCTTGGAGTAGTGTTTATCTAAAAGAAATGACCAGGTTCTCGCCTTATCTCCCCAGTAAGTAGCTCTGTGCTATTCATTATGTTTCTATCCAGATCGCGGCCTTTGGGGAATTGAGTGGAGGGTGGGTGTGATCTCTTCGGACGGGACCATCTCGTATAATTGAGGATTGAACTTCCTTACAGGTAAGTCGTTTAACCTCTAATTATACTGCGATGGTCCCGTCCTCGAGATCACAAAGGTAGATGTTCAAAGCCGCTGCCGCGATCTGTGCTGATTGAAGTGTTTTTCCAGAGTTATCACCCCAAAAAAATGTAGTTTTCGATAATTTCTCCCCTTTATTGGAATTCAATAAGTAATTTTTAGTATAATTTCCATTATAAAATAATATTGTATAAATATAAACATTTGGCTAAATGTATACACACACATGTATTCATATATATAAATATATCCTTTTGTTTTATTATTATTATTATCATTATAGGAATATACAATACACTACCCTCATATACATTAAAACTAATTCGCTAGTCAATTTATGCCTGCAAAATTATTTATACATTGCTCCCCGAACTATTCTCACCCATTAGATATTTTGCGAATAATGAGTTCTCTAACACTGGTCTGTTATAGAATTTATTGAAAACATTCGATTTTTCACTCCATCCCGCAGTGCGTCTAATATTGTCTATGTTTAGACCTCGTTTAAAAACAGCAGAAGTCGAGGCATGTCGAGTACTGTGCGATTTAAAGATGTTAGTGTCTACACCGCTTGCTGAAAGACCTTTTTTAATCCACTTTGCAACTGTTTGTGTTGATGCGGGATGGTGTGGTTTCTTAATTGTTAAGAGTAATTGGTCGTATCCGTTCCGAATATCTGCAGTGATTTTAATATAATGATTCATCACTGATGCTATGCATAAGTTTGGTTTCTTATGAAAAAATGGAAATACTATATTTGGTTGACATTTCGTGGGATGAGATGTTTTAATTATGTCCGTGATGTTAATCTCTATTCTGTTTTCAAAAGTTTTGATATTACTCAGTTTTATTCTTGTGAGTGTTTGAACTCTTTGACTCGAAATGAGGGCTAATAGAACAACAAGCTTCAAGGTCAGTTTTTCCAAGCTCAATGATTCAAGAGGAGCCTGTAACTCTAGATATGCTAGAACAGGATTGGGGTCCCATGTTTCATTCTATCTTGGGAAAACAGGCCTCAATCGAAAAACTCCTTTCATGAATCTTGTTATCAAGGGATGATCGGTGATTTGTAGTAAGGTATTCATTGCAGATCTGTGTTGATTGAGAGTATTATAATTTCCTCCCTTTGATAGTTCCTCGCTTAGGAATTCAATAACTTTATTTGGGTTCGCGATGAAAACTTCATCTTTATTACAAAACGCCCACCATTTTTTATATGTGGTGTTGCATTGCTTCATTGTGCTGTCGGGTAGTGAAGAAATGAGAACATCGATGGCCGCTTCGGGAACCCCTCGTTGTTCATATGCTAGCCGGATAATACCGCGGCACCCAGGGTAAGGTGCCTCCAACTGGGGTGTGGTTCTCTGCAAGGAGATAATAGCAAAGTTTCATCTGGTTGAAATACAATTTGTTTTGATATCTTATATTTTTCGATAAGAGGGAACCAAGGTTGGGTCTCCCAAACTGGGTATACAACGATTCCTTGGCCCTTGTCAGTTTTTATTTTATTTATCACTCTAGGAAGAAGGGAAAATGGTGGAAAGGCGTAAAAAAATGATTTTAACCAGTCTAGCGTAAATGCATCTACCGCCATGCACTCCGGATCGGGGTGCCACGAACAGAACTCTGAACATTTTTTGTTCTGGTATGACGCGAACAAATCTATTTGAGGAATGCCAAATGAGTCTATAATTTTTTTGAAAGCAGCTTCATGTAAGGAATATTCCGTATCTATATTTTTCTCACGTGATGCTGTGTCCGCTAGTGTGTTATCTTTGGTGTTTATGTAAGAGGCAAAAATCATAATTTTTCGGCCCTCGCACCATTCCCAAATTTTTTTTGTAATATTATTCAACTCAGGAAACTTAATACCACCCATTCTATTGGTGTATGATATGGCTGTAACGTTATCAATTCTCAATAATATATTGCAGTTTCTATGAGATTTCCCAAATGATTTCAACCCCATGAACGCTGTCAACAATTCAAGATAATTGATATGCCTTTTTTTCTCTATGGGGCCCCAAAATCCCCTTGCAATGAGTCCCTCACAAGTTGCTCCCCAACCTGAGCCACTGGCATCGGTGTGGATTGTTATTTCATATGATTTTCCGTTTAATTTTATTTTACTTTGTTTGATATTTTTTTCCCACCATGAAAAATCTTTCTGTAAATGACTTGGTATTGCCATCATTCCATCATAATTTCCCTGATGTGAGTTTAAGGCTGTATATTTCTGTCTTTCAAAACATTTCATATGTGCCCAACCATATGAAACCGCTGGACAAACTGATACTAAGATTCCTACAAATTTTGCGAATTCTCGTATTTTAATTTTGGATTTGGTCCTCAACTTGTTTATGAGTGCGATAATGTTTTCGACTTTTTCTGAGGGAAGCGACATTGTCATATCGTTGCTATTGTAATTAAATCCGAGATATTTAATGTTTTGGGTAGGTGTTATATTACTTTTTTCGTAATTTATTAAGAAACCCAAAGATGTCAAAAGTTGGATAGTATAACCAATGTTATATTTGCATTCGCTTGCATTGTCTCCAAATATCAGAATATCATCTAAGTATATGACTGATAGTATTCCTCGTGTTCTCATTTGTTTTACAATAGGTTTGAAAATTTTAGTAAAAACAAATGGAGCAGTGGAAAGTCCAAACGGTATACAAGTAAATTCAAAAAGTTCTCTGTTGTACTGAAATTTGAGGTATTTTCTATAACTTTTATCTACTGGGAGAAGAAAATAAGCGTCTTTGAGATCAATGCTGCCCATAAAACAATCTCGGTACAACAGATTTTTAACTGTGCGAAAATCTTCCAATTTGAAATGTGAGGAGCTCAAGTAGGAATTGAGTCTCTTCAAATTCAAAATGAATCTCTTTGTACCATTTGGTTTTTGTCGTAAAAAGTATGGTGAAATGAATTCGTTTTTACAGTGTTTGCTTTTTTGTATGGCTCCAGTCGCCAGAAGATTATTTATACAACTTTGAAATTCTGGTGATGAACCCGCTCGTGGAACTTTGGTTTGCAAAGGTTTTTGGATGAACGGCATTTTGTAACCTTTCACCCAGCTGAGGATTGTTTTATCCTCCGTTAGAAGATTCCAATTTTGTATAAAATTTTTGATTCTACCTGCATAATTTACCTCTAGAACCGATTCTTGTTCTTGTAATTGTACTGGGGTCCCCGTCTGGTTTTCTTGTGTTCCCTTGTCGGCTGCTTCAGCTGTTTGTAGTAAGCATCTCCTCCCCTCCTCTCTTCCGTCTTCATCCTTTTCTTGTAGTTTGGGCGCTGCAAGTTTAAAGTACGGCTGGTTGAAGGTTGGGGCTGTTTGTTTAGCGATAACTCTTGTGCTGTGGCCTCCACCGTTTTCGCAAGTTTGCATTTTTCTGCGAAATCTGAGCCCAACAGGTATGTATCAGTCGTTTGTAGTGCTGCAATTTTTCTTGTCGACTCATTGAAATATTTATTAAGGTGATATTTCCTGTGTGTTGACAAGGAGTGGAATATGTCCGTAAGTAGCTTTCCGGAGTCTACCAGGCCTTGAGTTACTGATGGGTCAGAGTTATCCTGTGCCAAAAGTTTGGTAAGGGCCGTCCCTTCAGCAGTGATACCCTTCCCTATGAGTTCCTGGAGATTTTCTTGGAATTTATCTCTTTTCAAATCGACAGGTGTCAACAGTGCTTGGACCTCTGGGTTGAGAATGGGTGCCTTCAAAGTTTTGCAGTTTTTTGGCACAATCCACTGTTCCATTAATTTTTTCCGGTCCTCTTTATCTAAACCCACGGACAAATAGGACTGCCAGCGAACAGCCACTTCGTCAGCTATTTCTGCCCCTTCGACAATTCCGCTTTGAGGTCTTGACCCCAGCAGTGCTTCAAGATGATCCTCTGGGGTATCTTGTTGTGGTGGCTCATCCAAGGGAGCAGGTATCCTTGGAATGTCAACTTGGGTGCGTACCGGCGCCACTGATTCGTGCGATTCTGATGAATCTGAAGTGCTGTCAGAGTTATCGGAATCACCTGTTAATACAAAAATGAAAATAGATGTCTTTATTCCACAGGAAAATTTCATATAATAAATTGTCCTGTTTCGTAACGATTGTGTATCCCCGAACAGATATTACTCATGTTCTTGGAGCCAATCGACTAATACGTAATCCACAATATAGATTTTACTCAATAATTGTGGACTAAAGAAAAGGTTGTCTTGGAAAGTGAATATGATGTTACTCCAAATTACTTTCCTGTACTAAGAGCAACGACAGATATTACTCATGTTGTCGCTCTTTGTCTCCCCAACAGCCTAAATGTACTTTTTGCTGCCATGTGGAATTGTTCTGGTGCCTGTTGTCATGTTTTTGTTGTTTATTTGTTGTACTTACTTGATGTGAAGTTATCCAACATCGCTTCTAACTTCCGCATTTTCCGTTTGATTGTATGTTTGAATTGGTCTAGATTTCGTTTCCGACGATTTCCCATTTTAACAAAGAACTTCACTATCACTACCGAAAAACACTACCGCCAGCCCGAGCGTATAAAACATAATGAATAGCACAGAGCTACGTACTGGGGAGATAAGGCGAGAACCTGGTCATTTCTTTTAGATAAACACTACGCCAAGAACGAGTTCGGAACATAAACTACCTTTGTGATCTCGAGGACGGGACCATCGCAGTATAATAACAGAACTAGTGCCGTAGCCAAGCTGTCGAAGATGAAGTTCTTTCATTTCGGTTGCTGTACAACATTTCACGAATCACAATTGATATCATATAGCACCGTATAGAATAACCACAGTATACTGGAATAGCTCGGTACTATTGAATTCGTGCCATTCATTTTTCCCGAGCCTAATGAAATATCCATCTATTGGATAAGAGCTGAATTTTATCAGCCAAAAATATAAAAGTTCTAGAGCGCTTTGCAACTTTAAAAAGACCCTAGGATGTATCCTTTATTGTATTTTTATGTATTCGGGTGCATTCTGATTTCAGTTGGTTATGTCTGAGATAAGTCATAGACATTTGAAAATTTGAAATTATCAAGCGTTTATATTTCTCAATGCTTCATGTTCTTCTTGAATTTTCTCCATTTCAAATCGAGTTTTGAGTTTCGAACATCAGAATTGACATCCTATAAAATTTCAGTCACCAACCAAACCATAGTTAGTTACACGTAGTTATATTTGTTACTGTCTACTTTTTATGTCGCTGGCACTTAAAACATTTTTTCTGTATATTACATTACTAGTGCTGGAAGTAACATTTTTCCTACGAGTGGGAAATATCACAAATATGTTTACTATTTTTCCTACGACCACCTGTTTTATTAAACGATATGTAAATATCAGATCGTGTATATTGAGTTGCCTGACCAATCTTACGTTTCATTTGTGACAGTCAAAGCCTACTTAGCTTTTTGAATATTCAAATGATGTGCCTGCGCGTGGTTCTCTGGTTGCCTATCTTAGATACAGGCAGTTCGTATTGAAACCAACTACGGAAATAATTATCAATTAATTTGTTTTAAAAAATGAAAATACAAGAAATATCATAATTAGATTAATGTAAATCGAGTTACGAAAAAATATAATTACATATCTCTGATAACGGTAATTCAAATCTGAATTAGCTCAGTTGGTTGATAAGAGTATTCGGTAAGAAACACTTTATTTTTTTCTTTTTTTTTTTATAAATAACTAGTTTTTGGTCGAGTGAATACACAACAATTTTTTTAGAATAATATCAATAAGGAAGAGCAATTGATAATTACATCTGTAAATCTAACACGGGTTTGACGACTTATTGACAGCCGTGTGGAAAGTACTTTCCGCACGAGTGAGAATAGGGGTCACTTTCCATGAGAGTAGGGAGTATACTAAAGCTAGCAAAGCCACATACGAATTTCGACTCGGGGTGGGTCACATAATTTTAGGCTCATTTTAGGCTAATTTATTGCCATGTTCCCGAATTTTTTGCTGTCCCCCTTCATAGAAAAATTCGTGGCTTTGCTAGCTTCGGCCGAATTCGGCAGAGTCATATTTCAAAATTAAAAAAAAAAAGTGATATGATATGACCAAATTGTAGAGCCTATTTCAGGCTAATTTATTACCCTATTTGGAATTATTTTACTCTATTCCATCATAGAAAAATCTGTGGCTTTTCTAACTTCGGACGAACTCAGCAAAGCCATTTTTGAAATAAAACATTTTTCAGCCATTTGAAATAGTGATTTTCTAGGAATATTTTTAGGCTAATTAATTACCCTAGTTTCATATTTTTTGCTCCTCGCGTTTTCGAAAAAAACTTGATTTACTTATTGATTCTCTTTGGCGATGATGAAATTATTCCAAACTATAAATATTTGACAATTTGACATGTAGAAACGATGATTACTGTCGAATGATCGATGTACGGCCAACATTGAATTTTTTTGATCAACTTTTTTTAAAACAAACCTGTGGCTTTGCTAGCTTCGGGCGAAGTCAGCAGAGCCATTTCTGCAATAACAACATTTTTCAAAGATTATAAAAAGTAATATTCAAGATTCAGTTTTAGGCTAATTAATTACCCTAGTTTCATATTTTTTGCTCCTCGCGTTTTCAAAAAAAACTTGATTTACTCATTGATTCTCTTTGACGATGATGAAATTATTCCAAACTATAAATATTTGACAATTTGACATGTAGAAACGATGATTACTGTCGAATGATCGATGTACGGCCAACATTGAATTTTTTTGATCAACTTTTTTTAAAACAAACCTGTGGCTTTGCTAGCTTCGGGCGAAGTCAGCAGAGCCATTTCTGCAATAACAACATTTTTCAACGATTCTAAATAGTAATATTCAAGATTCAGTTTGAGGCCAATTAATTACCTCAGTTTCATAATTTTTGCTTCTCGCGTTTTCAAATAAAATGAGATTTATTGATAGGCTAAGGTGTGATTATTCCAAACTGTATTATTTTTCGATAACTTCACTAGTTGAAACGATAATCTACCATCGAATGATCGATAAATAAAATGGTTTAACCGGATATCATTTCATCCATGCAAATATAGAGTAAGATCCCAGAGCAATCAGACATAACTTATTTTCACACGGATGAAACCTGAAGTTTTCAGTAGCGTCTCGTGTGCCTTGAATACCTACGCGCTTTGTGGAACATGCCGAGTGACACCTGGGCAGGTACCAGGTGAGAAAGGTAACTAAAAATAAGAATCATTTTACTTAAATTCACATGGCTGATTTTTATATATGTCATGTAGAATATTATTTTAAAGTAATATCATAAGTGTCAGACACTTTTGATGGACCAGAGCTTTTATCAGACGCTTTTAAGCTACCCAAAAAATAAATGAACTTTACTTATTTTCACATGTCTGATTTTTCAATATGTTATTGAAGTATTTATTTAAAAGTTATATTCAATCAGTAAGACACTTTAGAGTGACCAAACATCCCCTAAGACAAGAATTATTCAGCCAGAGGTCCATAGTAACTCGGTTCCCCTTCTCAAACTCACCATCTGTTTCAATCTACTGTGTATGTGCTGTTTGTGTGTAATATAACTTATAGTATACAGTATAGTCGGTGTTGTTTTTTAAGGCACAATTGTGCCAAAAGGGGCACTATGGTAAGCACTTTGAGAAATTGGTCGAAAACGGGCACAATTTTAAGATTCCGTATTTTCGTGGTTCCGTGGTCATTTTCACTTGTCTAAATTCTCACTTTTCATTTCATTTTCCTCAACAATCCTGTTTCCTGTTAGTATGAAATTCAAAAATTATGATTTCTATGCAATATATACATGATTTCTCAACGTTCAGATTGGTAAACATTAAAAAATGGAGCTTCATGTAGTATTTGATATGCAATTGATGGAATTCCGCAGGTTTCTGGGGCCAAAATTGCCTCCTTTGGGGCTTTGGACAAACCGTCTACTTTTTGCGAGGACAAACGCTAACTCGAATGTGACTCAAGTGGCAATTTTTCATATTTATAATATATTATTGAATATATTTATATTTTTACGATGCAGAAAAACTCAAAGTCGTCTCCACAATTTAATATTTGAAAGGTGTTCAGTACGGTGATTCAGTACATGTTTCGAACCTACATAGGTTCATCATCAGCTGAATTTACATTGAATTCTACAATAAAGGAAGAGTAATATAATATTAGTTGATAAATGAAGTATAAAATTTACTTACATGGAGATGAAAAAAATAGCAAATTCACATGGTGAAGTTCAAAAGGACATAAAAAATTTGGTAGTGACAATTATGATTAATTTGATATTAGGGGAATTTGGGACATCCCTAACACCATAAATACATTAAAGATTGGGGGGCTTGGAGCCCTTATGCCCAATATGCAATATTAGAAAAATAACCTAACACAACCAAATTTTTTATGTCCTTTTGAACTTCACCATGTGAATTTGCTATTTTTTTCATCTCCATGTAAGTAAATTTTATACTTCATTTATCAACTAATATTATATTACTCTTCCTTTATTGTAGAATTCAATGTAAATTCAGCTGATGATGAACCTATGTAGGTTCGAAACATGTACTGAATCACCGTACTGAACACCTTTCAAATATTAAATTGTGGAGACGACTTTGAGTTTTTCTGCATCGTAAAAATATAAATATATTCAATAATATATTATAAATATGAAAAATTGCCACTTGAGTCACATTCGAGTTAGCGTTTGTCCTCGCAAAAAGTAGACGGTTTGTCCAAAGCCCCAAAGGAGGCAATTTTGGCCCCAGAAACCTGCGGAATTCCATCAATTGCATATCAAATACTACATGAAGCTCCATTTTTTAATGTTTACCAATCTGAACGTTGAGAAATCATGTATATATTGCATAGAAATCATAATTTTTAAATTTCATACTAACAGGAAACAGGATTGTTGAGGAAAATGAAATGAAAAGTGAGAATTTAGACAAGTGAAAATGACCACTGAACCACGAAAATACGGAATCTTAAAATTGTGCACGTTTTCGACCAATTTCTCAAAGTGCTTACCATAGTGCCCCTTTTGGCACAATTGTGCCTTAAAAAACAACACTGACTAGACTGTATACTATAAGTTATATTACACACAAACAGCACATACACAGTAGATTGAAACAGATGGTGAGTTTGAGAAGGGAAACCGAGTTATTATGGACGTCTCATTCACTCTGAAGCGCATGCATAGTACTCTCGCCCTCATACTTCTGACTGAATAATTTTTGTCTTAGGGGATGTTTGGTCACTCTAATTTGTCTTAATGATTGAATATAACTTTTAAATAAATACTTCAATAACATATTAAAAAATCAGACATGTAAAAATAAGTAAAGTTCATTTATTTTTTGGGTAGCTTAAAAGCGTCTGATAAAAGCTCTGGTCCATCAAAAGTGTCTGACACTTATGATATTACTTTAAAATAATATTCTACATGACATATATAAAAATCAGCCATGTGAATTTAAGTAAAATAATTCTTATTTTTAGTTACCTTTCTCACCTGGTACCTGCCCAGGTGTCACTCGGCAAGTTCCACAAAGCGCGTAGGTATTCAAGGCACACAAGACGCTACTGAAAACTTCAGGTTTCATCCGTGTGAAAATAAGTTATGTCTGATCGCTCTGGGATCTTGGACTAATATGTTGAAAAGTAATTTATTGGATATTAAAATAATCAAATTTTGAGTTCACAAGAAAGAGAGTTATTTTTTTCGTTTACTTGACATGGTGAGTAATGATGAAAATAATCAAAACTTCAAATGGAAAAATAATATTTATCTACACCCGTACTCTAATAATACACTTATGTGCCCACAACCCGTTTTATAATGAAATCCATTACGATACAGATTTTTCATTACGATACAGATTTTCAACCAATAGAAACCCATTATTTTTCAATCAAGCATGATGTGCATGCTCTTGATTTGACATTTGTCAAGTCAAAATCGGTATAGGTATTGAATTTTTGAAGAATATAGCCAAACTTCGATAATCATAACAAAAGGTCTGATACCAGCGATATGGGAGAATCATCTTCGACACCTTCACCGGCAAAAATACAGTTAGAATGATTAAATTTTTCATTTGACAAATGCATGATTTATTACTTATTTTTTCATCAAATTTTGTGGGCTCTCCGTAGCCGAGCCATCTGTGGCGCTGACATTGGTATTATTCTAGCTGGAGGAGACATTGGTTCGATTCCGGTCTCGAGTAATCTTTTTTTTCTTTGATTTTTGATCTTCTTTTCATATCTGATCGTTTTATTTCTCGAAGTAATACTATCAATTACAATTCTGTGGAATTTTTCAAAGAAATTCGTTAAATTAGTATTATTGTGTGCAATACAAATATAAGTATAATATTCGTAGTTCTTCACTGTTTATCGGGTGTAGATAAAATAGCGTATGCAACTCTCATGTAATGGTTATTGATACACTCGCATAAACCATACGAAACTCACCTTCGGCTCGTTTCGTAACCCGGTTTATGCTCATATATTAATAACCATCATTACACGATCGTTGCATATACTATTATGCTAAATTCCATCTGAATACAAGTATATAATAAGAATGAACAAAATAAAAATAAATATAACAAGAATAAAAATGATAAAAATAAACATTTTAATAAATAAAAAAACATCAGAATGAACATAATGAAGATGAACAAAATAAAAATAAACATAACAAGAATAAAAAAGATGAAAATAAAACATCAATATATAATAAATAAGTGTAATGAGAATGAAACATAACAAAATCAGTATCTAACTCTACTCTTAACTCAGTATTTGAATCTTGAAATAAAATGAAAATGTTTTAAAAAAAGTTGATCAAAAAAATTCAATGTTGGCCGTACATCGATCATTCGACAGTAATCATCGTTTCTACATGTCAAATTGTCAAATATTTATAGTTTGGAATAATTTCATCATCGCCAAAAAGAATCAATAAGTAAATCAAGTTTTTTTCGAAAACGCGAGGAGCAAAAAATATGAAACTAAGGTAATTAATTAGCCTAAAACTGAATCTTGAATATTACCATTTATAATCATTGAAAAATGTTGTTATTGCAGAAATGGCTCTGCTGACTTCGCCCGAAGCTAGCAAAGCCACAGGTTTGTTTTAAAAAAAGTCGATAAAAAAAATCAATGTTGGCCGTACATCGATCATTCGACAGTAATCATCGTTTCTACATGTCAAATTGTCAAATATTTATAGTTTGGAATAATTTCATCATCGCTAAAGAGAATCAATAAGTAAATTAAGTTTTTTTCGAAAATGCGAGCAAAAAATATGAAACTAGGGTAATCAATTAGCCTAAAAATATTCCTAGAAAATCACTATTTCAAATGGCTGAAAAATGTTTTATTTCAAAAATGGCTTTGCTGAGTTCGACCGAAGCTAGAAAAGCCACAGATTCTTCTATGATGGAATAGAGTAAAATAATTTCAAATAGGGTAATAAATTAGCCTGAAATAGGCTCTACAATTTGGTCATATCATATCACTTTTTTTTTTTAATTTTGAAATATGACTTTGCTGAATTCGGCCGAAGCTAGCAAAGCCACGAATTTTTCTATGAAGGTGGACAGCAATAAATTCGGGAACATGGCAATAAATTAGCCTAAAATGAGCCTAAAATTATGTGTCCCACGCCGAGTCGAAATTCGTATGTGGCTTTGCTAGCTTCTTTAGTATAACTATCTCTCAAGAACGTAATCATTTTCTGTCCGGTATTTCTATATATTGTTACGCAATCTCCTAGAACCGGCCCTGTCGCTCGTAAACGTAAAATAATATGAGGGGTCGAAGAGAGAACGTAATTTTCCAAAAAATCCAGATTGGCGTAGATAATTCGATACACATCATCGAGACCTCTCTGGAAGATTCTCCATAGGCGTACGCAAGTATAAAAAAGGGAGACACTTCATCGCGATGGCAGAGAGTTTTTCAGATTTTCTAGCAGAGAGAGCTTTGCTATTGTTGAGTGCAGAAGTTGAAGTGTAGAGAGTTTCAGTACACAGCGTTGGATAGTTTAGCTGTGCAGTTGAAGTGATTGTATTGTAGTATGATAATTTGTAGTGTGATAAATGTAGTTTAGTGTTCTTTTGAGTTTCAATAAACGAACCCAAGGAAATATCATAACAATACAAACCTTTGCGCTTGATCGAATATATTCATATTTGACAATGTGAAAATTATTGCGAGTCATATTCCCCAATGTATGATGTCCACGTGATGAATGCCAATATCAATATGCATATATGCATGCTCGCATACAATTGGTATCATTCCGTTCATTGCCTTCATTGTTCAACAGAATTATAATGATTTTAGATCACGTAATGATATGATAAGTTTCAAATTATCCCTTCCTCTCCAATGCATGTTGGAAGTTTGCTGCCTATCAGTTGAACTGTCTGTTTTATAATTATATGTTTTAACAACTATGCATATTAACATTTATCATAGGACTCGTCATAGCAGTACATTAGGAAATATGACTTGCACGATTTGACTAAATTTTCTGCTGGTTTTCAACGACTATCTAGAATGGACTTGAGATTGGTCTCCAATGAAAGTAATATAAAATGATATAACATTAGAAACAATGTCAAACATGGATATAAATATTTGATACACAGTGTTAAAAATGTCACTGTATTTGCAATTTGTTATTACTCAATATTCATTTCTTTGATTATAGAGCAATGTTGTTGTATGATATTTCGAATCACTACAGAAATAGATTGTTTTTTTCTTATTTGCCGTATGTTTTCATAGTTATTTTCAACCCTTGCACTGAGTAATTTGTTTCTTAGGAGAAGGATTTTTTAGCTCCAGCGCACTTAAGTCTCAGTCCCATTGTGTTTTATTTTATATATTCGTTAGGCTATAACTAAGAAAATTTAACATAATTGAACTGTAACTAAATTATTTTTCACTTAGTAAAATTTTAACCTACAGGGCTGTCTATTAGAAAACAGGCGCTTATTTCACTTGAAACTTTATATCGGGATCAATAACCCTAACACCAAACTGATATTTTTGAAAAGTTTTTTGTTTCGATATGGACGTCATCTGTTATGTTATATCTAATTATTCTGATTAACTTCTCAACGATAGATTGAAAAGCGGGCTGAAAGAGATGGTTCCCTTTCACCGTTCATGCTTTTTTTTATATTTCGCAATAAGTGAGAAAAAAGGATGCTCATTTGTATTTCTTATTTCTGCTGGTGTACAACATTCACTAGAAATCTTGCAAATCCATTGAAATCCAGAAATCCTACCTGAAATTTTTTGATGGAATCCTGAAATCCCAAGCGATATCCCGTACTTATTTCGTGTACATATTTCCCGTATGGAACCAGAATCTGGAATTTTATTATCCATTTGGTTTTTTGAATTTTCCTACAGTTGAAATAGCAAATGCTGTACCAAAAAATTTAGTAAGAGGGCGCAAAGCCTTACGAAAAGAACGTAAGCCGTCCCCTGCCCGAACAAGGCTCTGCCTCCACTCTCGTACGAGTGTTTGATGGGAAGGAGTTTCGAATTAGAAGAAATAAATCCAAAAGAATGACTGAAACAAATGATTGAACAAATGCTGTATTTCAATGAATCCGAGTTACTTTTTCCTCAAATTAAAATGTATAGACGCACGCAATCGACTTACATCCTTGTGAATTTTCTATTCCTCGTGCGTATTTCTTCAGGTTGCAAAATCGATTTATGATTTGAGCTCCCCAGTCAGTTGAATAATGTTCATTACAACTTGGTATATTCCCCCCCTCCCCCCAAGAATTCGAATACGATCTCGCATATTCGTGAAACATCAGGAATGTATCTTGAAATGAGTAAAAGAACACCTGCAGCACTTATATTTATTTTATTTTTAGCGTTGCCTTGTAACTTTGGCATTGACGCGTTTTAATTTCCTCCAGGAGAATTTCCTTTTTCGTATGAAATGCCACAGCTATTGATTTTCGTTAGTAAGAACAATGTTATTTCTTTCGTGAAAGCTTTGAAACGGTCGTAACTGAGTTGAGGTTGAAAGGGAACTTCGATTGCTTGATTGTTCCAACGGTAGCATTTGTATAGGAAGCCACAAAATATGTTGACTTTTCTTGGAACCGATACTTTTATGAAGGTGTAATGATTATTCTGTGATTGTTTTTTCTCAAAGTCAATAAAGTCATCCACTAGACCTTCAAGCTATCTCAAAACCTAATTAGTATTTCGGGAATTCTGATGCCAAATTCGTGATGTATCATTATCAAGTGACACTTTTCAATTACCCTAACTTCAAACTGATCTCTACAAAAAGCTTCAGGGACGAGTGATCCCTCGGAAAACTCCTAATTTCGAATTCAGTTTATAATACGGACAATAGTTTTTTTTGTGTGTGCTTATTCTACCAATGATTTTTTCATGATATTAGGTGTATCATTTCGGGAATTTGGTGTACGCATTGATCACTAATTTTACAAATCCATGTTGAATTTCACAAATTCAACCTGAAATTCTGAAATCTCTCTGCTAATTTCGAAATCCCTGATGGAATTCACAAAATTTATTAGAAATCTTGAAATCCAAGTCGAACTACAAATGGAATCCACAAATCCAATTAGAAATTTGGAATTCTTAGTGTAAATCCTAAAATCTCAACAGAAATCCTGGAATTATTGATGAAATCAGAAAATTCTGGGCGAAATCAAGAAATCCTGGTTGAATCGTGAAATTCTAGATTATATTAGAAAATATGATTTGAATAAATTTTCTCTTAGTCCATATCAAAATCCCAATATTGCAATTTGATATTTCTCAATATTCATTTCTTTTATTACAGAGCAATTATGTTGTAGGATATTCCGAATAACTACAGAAACAGGTTGTATTTTCTTATTTTTCGTAGAATATTTTCATAAACAAAGCTATTTTCAACTGTTAAGTAATTTGTTTCGTTTTTTCTCTAGAATATGAGAGATTTTTTAGCACCACCGCACCTAGGTCCCGCAGTCCCATTGTGTTTTATTGTATATATTTCAGTTTAAGTACTACTTTTCTTCGGGTATGAAGGCCGTCGTTCTTTGGAATTTCTTCCTGACGTTTCGCTAGCGCGAGTGGCTAGCTTCTTCAGAGGCTTCATCTTGACTATTATTCCGATGACTGAATGAATAATAGCGCGAGTGGCTAGCTTCTTCAGAGGCTTCATCTTGACTATTATTCCGCTGACTGAATGAATAATAGTCAAGATGAAGCATCTGAAGAAGCTAGCCACTCGCGCTAGTGAAACGTCACGAAGAAATTCCAAAGAACGACGGCCTTCAAACCCGATGAAAACCTCGGCCGCGTAAGCCTTAACCATTTTGTCATTCTATATATTTTTTTCGCTAATAAACTCGGCTTTAACTAAAAAAATTCAACATCATTGAACTGTAACTAAATTATTTTTCACTCAATAAAATTGTAACATACAGGGCTTTGCATTAGAAAACAGGAACTTATTTCACTTGAAACTTTTTATCGAGATCAATAACCCTAACTTCAAACTGATATTTTTCCAAAGTTTTTTGTTCCGATATGGACGTCATCTGTTATAACTAATTTCTCAACAACATGCTTTTTTACATTTCACCCAAAAAGTTCTTGATGCAATCATGAAATTTCCAGTGAAATTCACGAATCAAGTCTTGTTTGCGAAAAGACCGCCGAGTGTAAGCTTTATATTTTGTATCAGGGTTATCGAAATCTCAAATGGAGTCCAAAAATCTCAGGTATAGAGATTGACGCATGACCAATAGATGAGTCTTCCAACCTTATGAGCCACAGTTCAAACGTGAAAAATACATAATGTTGATTGTTTTTAAGGAGTTGGAAATGTCATGAAATCCATTTTTTTCTCACCCTCAGACAAAAAAAACTTAAATTCTCATTTTATGTTTTCAAGGCAAATACAGTTCTTTGGAATATTGAATCCAATTTGGAAACAGAATATTTCGGTTCTGGCGGCTGGAAAAATAAAACTTAATCATAATGACGATGACTTACATTTAACAGAATAAAAAACACCTCGGTGTCAGTCAAAAAAGGTCATAGATTTATAACGTTCGAACAAAAATATTTCCTACAAGATACTATGACGAGGATGTGACGGTTTCTGTGATTCAAATGACTTTCCGGAAATTAATTTAGTGACCTAAATAGTGTATCTTAAGTTACCCGCTCACTGACACGTAATAACTTTTTCCAGTGACATTTACTTTCCGTTCCACTATTTTTAGAATAGCGGTTTGAGAGATTTATTCTTGGAACAAGGTTGCCAATGTGTGATGTACATTTTGAGGTACTTAACATGAAAACTGCCAAAAGATGAATATACGAAGAAATCAATGAACATGGTACAACCGATATCCAAGTATTTATCGTAGTGTGCCTGTGATAACTCACTTTTTCTTTTATCTTTGGGAAACAAATTTTCAAATTTTTTTTTGGATATGTTGACAATATTGACATTTCTTGACAATATTTTTTGAAGAAGATTTCAACATTCTGTGTGGTTGCCAAGCATCGTTGAATAGTTATTAGGTAAAGTAGATTGTTCACTTAGCAGTCTAGCTTACATGTTGAAAATCAGGAAATCTCTTGACTGTGGTTCTAAAAATAAGATCTAGGGTTCATTCGATCTGAAATGATGCCTAGAAAATGTGCAAAAGGTTTTACCCACCAGTGAATTAATTCGGTAGTTACTAACAAATTGAACTGTCAAAAAAGGGGGTTCAATCTTTCGTTAATAACTTGAAAACAAATTGAACTGTCAAAAAAGGGGGTTCAATCTTTCGTTAATAACTTGAAAACTGCTGATCTTAGGCAGATTCTTCAAAAAGATTCTTGAAGAAGATGAAATTTCCAATAGAAATGTTCCAAAAACCGAAACTCAACGACTTGTATTAACCAATTTAATTTCAAAGCACCACCATGCAAATAATCATAACACGTAAAATGATTGATTTAGACTAGCAAATATCGATTAAAAAATTCTAAAAGATCATGGTGTCATCCAGACACCTCAAGGAACAATATGTCATTGGGAAAAATTTTTCATCGATTTTTATTAAAAAGAGCATATTGGTAATGATTTTCAAATTTTCATTGATATGTAAAATGGGATATCTCTTCAACGAAAGTCATCAAAAATATTTCGCTTCGTGGAGGCTTCACCGCAAGTATGTATACTCAACGATATTTTATCATTCCGGAGTTTATATCCCAACTAGTAAAATGGAATTCTAAAAGGATTAAATTATTGTATGACAGTCGAATAGCTTTGTTTTAAGGCCTGTTTGCTTTTATTAAGCCTTTTGTTGTGATAATTCTGTTTTTTGAAGGAAATTGTTATATTAAATGATTTTAAAGTCACTTTTACAATATATGCTATAACGCATTATACGTTCATTTCTTTCAAAATGATATAATACTATAAAAGCAATTTTATACAATATCAAAAATATCATTTTATAAGACTTGTATACCTGTTGTATAAGGGTTATATAAGAAACCATATAACTAATAGATACAACATTATGAAAAAATTACTTAAACTTGTCTTATTAAAGCTGCTAATGTTATATAATAAACATAGCATTCAATTGCGTTGCATTACAAAACACTTTCATACGTGAACTTTAGATACTATAAGATCTCTCCTTTTTAAATGCCTTATAGCATTAAACAATGGCTAGAGTGAATACAGTTGAAGCAAATGCTCGCACTCAAATTTTTTGGGACAAACTTATACGGGTTGTTGAGATATGATAAGAACGGATCTATAGTTTGAACTCATGCTCACTTTTATTCACTTCACCCATTGTATGGCAGAATAAATTCGTTCCGAAGTTTGCGTTATAAGACTGAAGTGAAAAAGTAGAAAAGTAGAAAAAACATTTTTTCGTCATTTCATTCGTCAAGAAATTCCTTAAATTTTTTTCGATTGTTCTAAATTGTTTTTTGTTTGTTTACAAATGTAAATGTGAAATATTGTTTTTTCGTGAAAAAAAATTGTAGTATATTTTTTTCAGGTTATTATAAAACTGAAAAACAATTTGAAAGAACCAGAAAAAAAATCAGGAATTTTTTCTTTATGTTGAATCATTATACTTATTTCTTGAAAAATGAAACGATGAAAACATGTTTTTCTAAACAAAATTATTATTTTCTCAATTCATACGTTGTCTTCGAACGATGAAGCAGAAAAAAAAAATTATTTTTCATTATCGATTTCGAAAGCATTAACATGAAAAAAATAACAGACTATCAAAATATAAACACCGAGATGATAAAATCTCCTCGATAATCTCTTTAGGTATACTTGTATTGAAGCCTCCACGAAACGAAATATTTTTGTTTCTTTCGTAGAGATATCTCATTTTACACATCAATGGAAACTTAACAAAATCATTACCAATACGCTCATTTTGATAAAAATCGATGGAAAAATTTTCTTCTATCGACACATTTTACGTGTTAAGGTCATTTGCATAGTGGTGCGATGGTTTAGCAAGCGTTGTGCGGAACTCCATCATCACCACGAAATTAAAATGGTTGATACAAATGGTGGAGTTTCGGTTTTTGAAACTTTTCTATTGGAAATTTCATCTTCGTCAAAAATCTGTTTGAAGAATTCGCCTAAGATCAACGGTTTTCAAGTTATTTACGGAAGATTGAACCCCCCCTTTATTTACAGTTTAATTTGTTAATAACTATCGAATCAATTCAGTGATGGATAAAACCTTTTTCCATATTTTTCCAGGCATCATTCCTAATCGATTGAGCCCTGGATCATATAAGAGATTTCTTGACTTTCAATTTGTGAGCTAGACTATAGTAGGAGAAGCCCTCGGAGAAGTCTTACATTTTACATTGCAAGGCAACCGCGAAGAACACAAACACTAAGAATGTGACTTCTGGGTTTTTATACGATTTCTTCGAAAATCGTTGAACTCACCTCTTCACTTTACCTAACCATAGCTACTTCGTCAAAAATGTATATTAGGGAATAGCATTTCCTAACAGTGTAGTTATTTCCTAAGAGTTAATTCTCGTTGCTATGAGCCTGAACAATTACCCCTTCAGTATATCGATGGACGTTGAAGAAGATTCAGTACGGGGTATCTCATGAAAAAACATGTGAATTGTGAATCATCATTTCAATTTTGAAATAATATACTCTGATGCTTTTCGGTTAGGACCAGATTAACAAAAACTTTTTAATCCAAAACCTAATCAGTAGCACTAAACAACGTCGATAGGCATTGTTTGTTTATATAAATATAGGATAGTTAGAAAACGCCCGTGTAAAAAGCATTTGAGACGTTTCTGTGAGGCCTTGTACACAAACTATAATGTCGATATTTTTACTTGACAATGTACGATAATGTTTCCTTCCGTGAAGAGTAAAGTAGATGCAGATTTCTGTTTGTCAGTTTCAGCATTGTTTATAGGGATAGTTAGTCATTGCCTGTGTAAAGAGAAATTTGAAGCTTTTTTGTTACGCCATTCACAGTATACTATCGATATTTCCTTTCACTTGACAATGCACCAAAAGTTTCCTTCTCTGAACGAAAAAATAGGTGCAGAGTTCTGTCTGTCAGTTTGACTGAAATGTTGAAAGGAAAATAATGAAGCTTTGAAATAAAGTTGACGATAGAAGTTTTTGAAGAAATTGAAAGTTTCTGAATTGATCGCCATCTTTTAGTATATTGAATGAGTATTCAAGAAAATGTGTGATTTAGGCTGTGACGTTCGTAAAAAAAACGAAAGCAAAAACATCACTTTTTTTTCCCCCCATCGGATGCTGGTCCTGTCACCAGCTGCACCTCAGCCTCTTGGGCTTTTTGTGCATAAAAACATCACTTACTTGGAAACGAAATCACTAGTGCCATCTACCCGTAGTATCCATCCCTTCAAATGATATTTCCATAAAGTTGACTAACTATATATCTCTATAAACAATGGTTTCAGTGAAATGTTGACAGAAAGCTAATAAAGCTTCGAAATAAGTAATGTTGACAGTAGAAGATTATACAGGAATTTTTTTTTTAGCATACAAAAAGTCCATTTTCCCGCACTCATTTCAGTGTTCAAAGAGTTGAGTTTTTGGGAAGTATACTGACATTTGAACATTTAAAATATATATATTCGTACGATTGTAGTTTACAGAGTGACTGAAAAATGAGGAGATTCATTAGAATTCTGCAATAGGTTTTAATGAAAAAAAAGTATGTTTCAATAATTTTTCAATGGCCCTGGTATAAGCTTCATCAAATGAATGTGAAATAATAATAAACATCAGACATTTTTCACTTTGCATTACCGTAGCAACAAAGAGCTCCAGGCGCTTATACAACTTTGTTCACAGGGAAGGGTCGTGTCGCGAGAGTGATAGAAAATAGAAAGACGCCGCAGGCGAAATTTTTTTATTTTTTACAGGAATAAATATATTAGGTGATAAGATTCAGATAGTAACGCGATTCATTTTGTGAATCTTATTGTTAATTTCGGTTGAAACACAAATTTTTTGATCGTAGCTGGGGGGGAGGGTAATTACCCCCCTTGTATACGCGCCTGCTAGGATCTGCAATATTATTTATAATTCATTTGTTGATGTGTATTTACTAACAAATGTTTCTTTATGTTGAATTGTGATTTTTTCTGCACGCTAGTAAGAAAAATAGAGTACCTAACAGGTGCGTAGAGTGGCTTTTCTGCATTTTATTATTATAAAACAATCATCGAAATTTGAGTGAATTTGTTACTACCTAACTCGAATCGCACAGCAACAAAAATTGAATTAACCATCAATGGCGAAAATTATTCATATTTTGATGATCATTTTAAAGCTTAAACTTTCATTTTGCTTTAAGAGTTTTTATTGTCAGCATTATTTTGGAGATTCATTAGCTTTCTGTCAACATTTCAGTCAAACTGACAAACGTAGGTCGTCCATATCTTCTGTTAGATCTGTCCAGAAGACATCCTCCTGCATTCCTCAAGTTTGATGTCACCCATATTGGCTGAGACTACGCTGCAGACTAAATAAAAAGTACGTCAGCATTGTTTTCAACCAATTATTTGAATATTCATCCACATATCTGCTTCTATTAAGAAGAAGATAAACCAAAATTAACAATAAGAATAATATTTCCACTACAAGGTTAAGGTTCTAGAGACTGATGCTTGATTGCATTATTCACTGAGATTGAGAATGGTGAAGTTACTCAAAAAATTGCATGGTCACTTCCCAGGTGAGAATTTCCTGCAATAGGGAAAATATTTCGCCAGTCGGTCTTATTGTAATTGGCAAGGAAAAATATAGAACTATAGAGACGACTGAAGAAATGGGTCCTCAAGTGCACTCCACCTACGTCGTGACGCGATAATATGATGAGAATGGTGGAATCGTTTCATGTTATACTAATATGATGATATGACGCTATGTTGTATGATGACGTATATTTGGTATGACGTTGATTTTCGAATGGAACTGCTTGGTATGACCCTATAATGGATATTGTGATATTTTTTGGAATATTTCAACAATTTGTTATAGCTGTAATGATACTGTAACAATTTTTTTTGACTTAACTTCAGTCTACCATTATGAACGGAAATTCACTCAAAAATTCATTAACATTCTCAAAAGTGGCACAAAATCTGTTTGATATCTATGGTCAGGAAAAAATCATTATAAGTACGACCGCTAAAACGCTGATAAATGAGAAGGTATCTAAGTGAGTGTAGGCCTACCTACTTCAAAACGTGATGTTTGACAACGCCACATGCACTTCATCTTATATACTCCTACAGAAAATTCTACCAAATTCTTATATCAATCCAATGTAGGGCCTAAAAATAATAATAATAACTAGTTAGTGTAGGTAACGGAATTTAATATAAACTTGAATAGTATAAACAAACTGGAGGAAAGGTAAACTCAACCTGATCTAAATATAAATTGCGGGCCAATAAAATGAGAACAACAGATCTTCCAATCTATTATGCTTTATGGCTAGTGCCTTTAAATATAGAAATAACTAAAAATACCCTGCCATTCAGCATTCGTACCAGTTTATCAGGCAACCGAGTTATATCACTAAATACAGGATATTTATGGTTTCTGTGTCTATAAATAGTTAGAGGCGACACGTTTATGGTGAAAATAGACACACACTATATTGGGCTTTGTAACGCTACAAGGTGAATAAAATAGTACATTCCACTAAGTGACGATTAACATAGGCCATGTTCGAGAATGTAGAGTTGCCAGCATTTACTGGTTTCTGTTAGACGGTCTTGTAGGGTCGATTCAATAGGTTGTGTTTTAGTTGTGTTCAAACTCTCGGTGGCAATTGAATCTGACATATTTCACGCCCATTTTCTGTCAAATTCTTCGTTTAAACTGCACTTTACATAAGCACTTAACTTATAATACTGACCCTTAGGGCCAGTTGCACCGCTTCAACTCAGCCGAGATTCAACTAAGCTTGGCTCAATCGTTAAGGAACAAGGAAGCTGATTGGCAAATCCATAGCAACGAAGCCTGACTGAGATTAAGCACAACTTAAGAAAAGTGGTGCAACTAGCCCTTAGACACGCTGTTTAAGCTCTATGAAGGTTGGAGTTATGTGCTAGCGGTCCAAAAAGAACGAAAAAATTATAACTTAACCGACTTAAAAGAGGCGTTGGTTAGAAACCTATTGGAATTGATTATTTCTATCATTGCTTTTGACAACCCTATATAATATTTTTTTTAGGTGGTCTTCAGGCTTCTATTACCATTTTTTATAACAAGGTGAAAAACACTATTTTTTTTTTAACTAAGGAAATAAAACACTTCCAGTCATAAATCAATCGAAAAATCGTAATTCTTCTATATATTTTTTACCATTATCAAACGCAACTTGATCTCCGAGAGTTGCACTTGAACATCGTATTTTTTGACATGCTGACCATTCCTGTTTGGGTCGGTTTTCGATTGGATTAATAACGAATCAGTTTCGATTTTGTTTTTTAAACGTTGCGTTGTTCATATTCAATGTTTATATTCAGTTTCAGTCTTGTGATAATTCATTATTGGCATATTTCTATCTCCCAATTTGGAATTTAATTTCCTGAATCTGCGAGTTGAGCTGGTATGTCAAAATGTTTTACGAGAAGTATCGTTTTTTGCACAAGGAGAGTTTGGATTTACTACTATCTTTCAAAAAACTGTCTTTCTCTATTATATTCAATGATTTGATGATACGAAATAATTCCGCTGAGAACATAGACGTTGAGAAATTCGGTATGAACTGCTCATACTCAGGTCTCTTTACCCGCCCCAAAGAGTGCAGAAATTTTAATTCAGCATGATACAGTAGGAATATCCAGCGGTGAACCATTGCTAGTTATTTGATTCGTAATAGAAGTTTTAAATTGGAGAAGAAAAAGCCGAAAATTACTCTCTCTCTCTCTCTCTCTCTCTCTCTCTCTCTCTCTCTCTCTCTCTCTCTCTCGTGTTTATTGGCCGTTGCTTCCTAGTGCCGAAAATTACTTAGTTCCTTGAATCCACAAAATACTTTTAGACCAGGCGACAGTGACATTTTTTTTGGAACAATTTTTTACAATTTGCCTTTGAAACTAAAACTGAAATGAAAATCAGCTGTCACGGTTTGCCCATCACAAATTGAACCAGTTTAACCGTGAGGTCGACGATAATTCATGGAAGTGTTGTCAAACGCAAATTCTAGGTTTGACATGGAGTGCCAGGCAGCGCATAAATTTTTTTTCAGCTTATGATCTATTTCAGTTTCAATCATCGAAAGAGAAGAATACCTCTTTCGATGTCGGACTGTAAAGAATTGGTCCAAAAAATATGTCGATGCTGCCAAATCCAATATTTCTCATTGACAATTTTCGTCATTGACATTTGTCAAGATTTCGGACTTGTTCTATTCGATAAGAACTGTAGCAACTTTCATTTTTCTTCTTCACTTTCACTTGTATAGATTCCAATATCAATACTCTCGTCAATACTTATTTTTCCAGCTTGTAGCTGTTTAGAAACCCAGAAAACTACGAAGAAATTATGTACTCACCACAAAATGACTTTCACACATGTCTAAAAAATAATTTGTTTAAGTGATTTTTTGGAAAACAAATCCAACTTTAGAATTGAGTCATTTCAATACTCAAAATAATCATCAGTTATTGCCAAGTCATATAGCTAAGTCGAATGTTCATATAATATATTATCTGTTGAACCCAACAATGTCTCAAATAATATCTGCTAATATTTCTAAGACCCTCGGAAATCAAAATATCTGAACAATCCATTTTGCTGGAACACAATGTGCTTGGGAGTCTATTCAAGATAGCAGCCCTTCTTTAGATCACGAATAATTATTATGTTAACAATGAAACTGTTTTCACCATCTGAGCTCACGTAATCTCAAAACTCAATGATTGAAACAAGTTGAAGTATTTCAAGAGGAGAGATACTTGCAGCTGCGTTTGTTTATATCACGATAAAATTTTACGAGGCATACTGTAAAAAGGTTGGTTCTCGTTGAATTTTTTCTTTGAGAATTTTATGATTTGAACCATGTTTTAATGTGCAACCGATGCAAGGCAGTCTGTAAATAGTAAGTAGTATTCCATCAAAACTATTGCTGAACTCAACAAACCCAAATTCTGCCGAACCTAAGAGTACTATTTCACAATAATCGTCATGGAGTTTTTGTATAGGGCGAAAAAAGTCGAAAATAACTACTATCCTGGCTGTATGCCACGTAGGTCATTGATTTCAATAAAATCCATATTCGAAGAAGTCAGATTGCACTGACACTGACTGCAGTTATCTTCGAACTTTGATCGAAATGAGCATTTCTGGATGGTCTATTATCGAGTCGCGACCAGCCATATACCAGTTTCACCCCCATTCTGGGCCACAACTGATGCCCGAATTCTCCATAATGCACCAAGGGTCAGGTAATGATTGAGTGTTAACCTAAATCCTTCACCTTTTTTTTAATGTTGTTGATTCCGGTGGACCCTGCTGTCATTTTCCGTTTCGTGGTCATGCAAAATTCCACCTGACTCGAAACTTCGAGATGAACATATGTAATCAGCTTTTCCCATTACATCTCGTTCGCGAGCGTCAAATGCAAACACTACTATTTCGGTGAACTCTATTTTTAGATCGCTGTTTAACTGCACCCAAAAAATGTGGGTGGCACATATTTTGATTAATTCAATTTAACGTTGTGAGTCATTCCGGCTGATAATACAGTTTTTGCTCGTTGGGAGAATGCAATATCTCTGTTAATTTCGTGAAATTGTATCATGGATGGTAATTACTAAGTGGGAGATTCTATTTGAAGTGTAAACACACTGATAATGTGTCACTGTGTATGAAATGAGATGTCAGATGTTATTTAGGAGTACAAGGTTTCTGTGAGACCGCCAAGCTAGTGATTCAGTTTGTACCGTTTTTAGGCGGATTCACTTCATACAGTGCGGTCGTAAAAACACACGTAAAGAAGTAGCATTTTGGATACTTACTGATGAAAGAAATATATGTATTATGTCACTCGTAGCGAAGTACCTCCAAACACAATTTTCATAAGTAAACCTGTGTTTGAATTGTTAGGTGCTTCCGGGCTTCTGAGCCGTGGACAACAGGTTTCAAGGCCTGACGTTTCATCTGCATCTGCGGCAGACAGAAGGCAGGCAGAAAATGTCTGCCGCAGATGCAGACGAAACGTCAGGCCTTAAAACCTGTTGTCCACGGCTCAGAAGCCCGGAAGCACCTAACAATTCATTAGTTGCCGGCCGTGAAAGTCTTCAAACCTGTGTTTGATTAAGAATTAAAAGGTCTTCCATGCGAGGTGTCCTAACACAAAGATTTTTTCCATGGAATCAAAAATGTTTACGAAAACTATATATGTTTTTTTTCAAATAGCTATTGAAAAAATATAGTGTGAATTGAATTCAATGTCTATTGAAATTATAAAATTGAAATGGACAATAAACACAATGAAAGTTCTACGTGTTATTTCATTCCTCAAAAGTAAACCATTGTTGCATAGAGAACAGAGAAGATGACTAATTTCTTGATTGTGTTTGATGAAACAGTCACTAGAGGAGTACGACAGTGAAATTTCCGTTTCGAGATAACTTCAAAAATAAGCCATCGATGAACATTTTGAATTTCAAAGTGAACAAAAAGTGTTATAGTAACATCTGACGTCACATGTTCATATAGCCATATACTTGATGTCCTTACAGAATTTCGTTTTAAGAAACAGATGCAGAAAGTAAACTTGAAGATCTAATAATTCCTAGGATCCGGCCTGGCTCTTCAACTGATTTTCATCTTGATTTGGATTTTCCCATAGTATTAGTACTCGTGAAAATTGTTACTCAGTTCTGGTATTCAAGATCAGTCAACATCCCTATTGTCTTCCGACCTTTCAAACAAGCTGTCACAAGATCTCTTCCATTTGACAAAAAAGTTGATACTGCCCTCTCTTGGCGAAGAGTAACGTCACATATTTTTCTTTAGGAAAATACTTTCAAATATGCATTTGTCCTCAAACTTTGTCTGACCTTCATACCTTGTCCCTTTCAGAAGTTGAAAAGGATGAGAACTTTCCACGACCGCATTGTCGTGGAATTTTTGCCAAAGCAAGTTTTTTCTTGAAAAGATACTTAATAAGAGATTCTTTGACGGTTCTTTATAAGTTATAATTTTCTCCAAAACCTACGTTCTAAAAATCTTTCTAAGTAGCTTTGTAACTCCTTGCATAATGGTGATATGAGGATATTTCAGTTTTTCAGTTATGTCTGTTGTCTTTATTTGAATGTAATTTTGTGGAATCAAGTGAGTAGTGCGCCTGGATTTCTTTATATATGCAGATTCACACGAAAGAGAAGCCCTGTAGTATTCAAAGAACAACGCGTAAATCAAGGGACAGGAGAGACGAATTACCATTCACTTTGAATTTTTGAAGTTTGTTAGCCTTAGGCAGAATCTCTCTCGGCAATTAGTTCCAAAGTTCAGCTGTTCTATTGAAAAAAGATCCCTGAGCAAGAGATGTTCGACAGGTCTCCGAACTTACAACAAAGGGGTGGGCATTCGGTACTCGCTCATCCGTGTAGATACTGCCAAGAGTCGAACGATTGACGACCGTGAAAATATCTATGGAAGAGAGACAAGTCTCCGACACTTCTAGTATGTTCCAAAGAAGTGATCGAGTCTGTGAGCGAAGAATCACCAACAAGACGGATTGCCTTTCTCTGAATAGAATCGAGAAGGCTCAATGAATGTTTTGGTGCCGAGCTCCACACGTGAGAACTATAATATAAGACAGGTCGTATCTGAACGCGAACATATTTATTACGAACCAAAATTTAATCGGAGTTGAAATTTTATAACCGAAAACCATTAACGAACCATAATTTTTGCTTTATTCGATCGGTAATAGGTAAATATCAGGAAACAATTATTTTTGTAGAATACTTATTGAATAGAATATACAGCGTCGCACTCTTGGAAAGTTTGAGTTTATTCACATCAGATATCATGAAAATTTCGATGTTGGTACAAAGTAGAATTGGTCAAGAAGATAAATAACGAGATGAATAATGAAATATTCCTACAAACCAACATGTCAAAATTCATTGACTTTGAGTTACCCTATTATATAACAATAACATATTAGTTGCAGGTATTTTACATCGATGAAAAAAAATATATATGTAGCCACAAATCTCATTACTCAAAATCATTGCATTTTGTGATACGAAGTTTTGACATCATCTAGGCGACGATATATGTGAAAAAGTCTCTCGTAAACTTTTTTGTTCGAAATATATCAACGAGAACATCCGATTTGGTTAATTTAAACAAAATTTAAATTATGTCAGCCTATTGAACAGAATGAATACATGTCTGGACCGTAAGAAGTGGTATAAACTGGATTCGTTTGAGGATTTCAGTTTAATTCTGCTACGGTATCAACACTGCTTCGCACTCTGCGTTTGTATCTTGCTGAATGCAAATGTAGATGACAATCTACGATTGTATTAACGTGATTCAGGAACAGAATCTCATTGAAACTAGTCGAAAATCAAGGAAATTGCAACGAAATCCATCTATTCCCATTCACCGTTCCTGAATCACACTCCAAAGTGTCAGAACTTATATGCTGGTGTTATTGAGAATAGTGAATGAATTCTTTGGACGGGTATGATCATTATCAGAGAAACTTGAAAATAGGTAAGGGGTGATATCAGAAATGTTTCTTTGTCGGGATGTCAACTGGGAACATTTTGAACATTTATTGTGATAAGTTATTTTCTTATTGTTACAGTTCGATTATTTTAACATTACCCATGCGTCGTCAATCTCGAGAATATGGAATACGTCGAGAAATATCAGTCAAAACAAAGTCTCAATGTAGAACGACGTGGCTATTATCCCGATAACAATTACAACGTGGAGATAATGACTTACGAAATGAACTATTCAAATATATGGAACTGTCGTAGCTCCAGACAATAAGAGTTGTTCTTTCAATTCAACTGAACTTACCGTAAGTATATATTCCAATCTACGGATCCAGGTTTGATAGGATAATGGAACATAGAGACAAAAATATGTGCATACTTTCAATTTGCCCAGTGAATATACTAGAAACTCTTGATCTCCCTACTCAAATCGAATTCCAGTCACACTCACAAAATACACGAGGAAGTTTTTTGTCCATACCGCCGCAGCCGTTTGACAAATCCTAGTAACCTCAGAAGTCATTTTATCCATATTCATGCAATTTCTGTACGTGACATTTGACGAAAAAAGTTGTGACTAGGTCGGACTGCAATATTTCCGAAACCACTAGTTAATTTGATATCAAAAAATGACATTTTATTTAAACATGATTAATACTCAAGCAAATCACTACACTCACCTCCTCGCTTACCTCTGACAACTACAGAACAGATCAATAAAATGTATTTTCAGGCTAGAGTATTCAGAACCCACGATAAATTTATACAAATCGCGAAACCTATTGAATTTGGTTTTTGTTCATCAGTTGAAAGTTTGCAAATTCATACATTTTGCCTGTACAAACAATTCATTCAAAATTGTAGTATTCATGATCATAGCACAAGACAGTCACAACATTTTGATACGGTGTCGGTAAGAAGTAACATCAGCGAAAAATCACTTTATAATGGAATACTTATTTACTTTCAATAATTTACCTTAAAAATTGAAACATTAAAAAAATATGTTGGAATTAAAACGTGACTTGAAGCAATATTTCATGAAGAAATGAATAATTTCCAGTTATAAGTAAATTTAGTATTTTTTTTGGAAATTTCAGTTGTAATAATTTCGATCGATCTGTAATTCATTTCTGTATGTGTTCCTTTTCATATATTCTGTATCGTTATACTTACTTTCCCTTATATTCTCAACTCTTTCACCCATCTATTCGTGCATGGATGTACGAACACGAGAGATTGAAAAAAGCCTGTTGCAATATATTATTATTTGGTTAGGAAATACTGAACATATGATTGACATAAAAATGTATTAATTACTTTCACGTTCGGAACTGTCACCAATGTTTATAATAATGGATGTAATATCTATATCACAAAGACGCTTCTCTCGTACATAACATTCTTCTATAAGTGATCCGTGTTTTTCACACATTTTGTCCAGCATTCCGCTGTGCACTCCTCCAATGCTTCATTCCACAAACTCAATACCTCTGCCAATATATTTGTTATAGTATGTCCGAGAGTATGTCTCAGAATCAGCCTATATTCTCGTACTGGTTCATCTATAATATATATGTTGTCCATTCGATTCCTCTTCGCCAATTGCAATAGCTCTGGTATCATTAATGTTTCATCGAATTCAATGTTATTGTCCTGTAGCCATCCTGTAGCAATTTTCGATTTTCTTGAGGAAGTGGTAGGCTGTTTATTCGAAATTTCACTGTGGTTGTTGCATTTTTCATTATAATCAACAATGTCTCCTCCAAACTGGGAAGTAACTGTGAAGGTATCCACTTCGTGAATATTGTACTATTCATTTTTCCATGATAATCTATAGTCAGAGATTTCGAACAGAACAATAAACTGGCTCCTGAAACGAAAGCCTTCTTAGAACCAGCATGCACAACAATAAATCTTTTACTATCATAACCTTCGGGTTTGTCTATACTTTTGACATTTCATCCTGCCAAGACTTTGTTTTATTTCCTCTAGCATAAATCCATGTTTCATCTGAAAAAACTACTTCTCGTGGATGTGAACATTTTCGATTTCCCTGATATTTACTTGAAAAATATACTCGTTGTGAAACAAGATGAGTTCTTTCAATCAAAGCTCTTCAATTTTTATCTTTTTTAAATTTGAATCCCAGCTCTTTCAGTAAGATATTTAACGATAATTTGCACATAGAAGCAATTTCCTTATTTTTCAGTTCATCCTCAAAAGATCGAAGGGTTACGTGTGTTCCTGGAAAACAAATATACAAATGAATTTGGGTGTGTGATTTCTCTAATCAAAAGTGATGACGCATGGGTAATGTTAAAATAATGGAACTGTATTTCAGTAGCCTTCTCATGATGTTCTATTATATTCGAATAACAATAACTCCAGATGCAATGAGGCAAATTTCAGTTTCTTTGCATATCAACAATCAAATCAGCTTCAAAATGTTGAGGATACAAACCGTTTTTGGGGAAGGAAATAATGGGTAAATGAAGAGCCAAAGCCTCGGCTTTCTAAAATCATCGTCTTCAGGGCAAACGTCTACTTTATACCCTCTTTACATAAATAACGATTACGGGTAATTTTTTTTATACTAGACTAAATAAATGACCACCATTTCTGACGTACAATCTGTTTAATGTTTGGATAATATAATAAACTAAATGAAGTTGAATAAGAAAGTTTAAGGTAGAGTATTTCTAAAATGAATCAGCTGAAATAAGAAATACATAGTAAGCTTACAATAGACCACATTTCAACTTTTTATTGCTCATGCATCGACAGCACAAACTTTTTCATATGAATATACTGAGGAAAAAATCGTTTTTTGTCTTATTATATTGTTACGATAATTCGGGGTTCCGTTTCTAAATAATACTCCAAGCAACACTAACTTCACTTTAAAAATACAACTTCTGTACTACTGATGATTTTTACACGCATACTGCTCAACTGACTTCTAACTAGAACATCTAACAATTTCCACTAAACGCCCTTCATTTAAACTCCTTACTAAACTTCACTAAATTTTATTCTGGACTCCGCTCCGTGCTTGAGACATTGGCAATACTCACCACAAACAGTTATTTTTTCTTTAACAATTCCACCAGTTTCAGAGGTGGCAAGGGTTAATTTCTCCAAAGCGTTCTGCTCATACCAATTCATCCAACATTGGTTAGGTACAAACCGACTCGTTACTACTGTAAGATTTTCTATGGAATGCCGTTCTCACATTTATCACCAATATATATTTGTACATTATTTCAATTCATATGCACTGAATTCAACCAAAAATATTCGCTTTAAGGTTGCTATGAACCTATTAAATTCTATCACAGAAAAGAATGCCAACAAGAGGGTACATTCCATAAAAATATGAATAATTATCATTTGATAGCTATATTTTCATACAGCACGACCAATTGGTTTCATCAAAATGAATCAGCAAATCAAAAAAGTATTCAAATGCATGTGATGTCATCATTTATTTGCAATGCTCTTAATTAGGCGATTAAATAGTAAGATAGTGCATTCACTTCTGATCAATATTTCGTGAGAATCATCTGAAATATTTTCAAGTATTGAGTATTCAATTTTAATAAAACAGATTGGACGTTTACTCTGTGAATATTGGATTGGAAATAACGGCATGTATAAAAATGTAACCAAATTTTCATTCAGTGCAGCGATGAGTATGGAGGCAGACATTTCCATAGAGCGATATATATATATATATAAGAAGTTCTTGGGTAAAGCAGCAAGCAAAACGTGTACTCTTTCAACACTATATTTCCGATATTTCGACAGTGAATACTGTCATCTTCAGGGAAGCTACAAATGGTTAACAAAATTGCTTATAAAATATGAAGCGACAAAAAACAGTGCTACTTACTGTGTTATTGAGAAAATGTTGGAAAATGAATGAATGATTTCTGAGTGCATTGTCAGACTTAACATTCTGTACATGATAATATCAATTATTTAAAATATGTGAGATAAAATATGAATAAAATTTCCTCGTAAGAGTTGTTTAAAACAGTTAAAAGTTAAAACGTGGTTTGAAAATTCTGAGGTTAGGAAACAGACAAATGACATGACAATTGAAAGGTTTGATTCGTGACTAATGACAAATGAGGTTTTCGGTTTCGGTCGCTGCTTCTAAAGACATCAGCCAACTTACTATGTTCAAAAGAGAGAGTTAATAATTATGGAAGTATTAAAGTTATTTGAATTATTATTTTTATCAATTTGAAGTAAAAAAGAGTAAATTTCACTCAAATGATTGAGATCTGTTCTCTTATTGAGGCAATGATCAGTGTTGGTGATGAAGGTCATCTCCATGAACAGCCTCTTGGTCAAGTTGCATTCTCTAGTTAGAATTTTAATGTTATTGTAATTCATGTTTTGTCCTGTGTTTTTTACGAGTTTCCCCAGAGCACAACGTTCTGGATGAAGTCTGGAGTCACTTTTATGTGATGTTATTCTATCTTTTAAATTTCTTGAAGTTTGACCAATATATATTGTTACAATTCGAACAAGGAATGTGGTAGATGAAAAACTTTTTTCTCTGCATCTCGATCGTTTTTGAGATGTAAAAACAACATTCTTTCCATTCAAACTCAAACCAATTTTTTATATCAATATTGAAGTTCAATATCAAACTCGAACGACTATGAGAAAACATGATTTGCGAATACATTCATGCAGTGTCGATAAAATAGACGATTATTTTTCTGTTGAATTCAATATAATAGCAATTTTTTACCGGTCTCATCCAAACGGCTCACTTATTTTTATGGAACCCGAATTGAGATGAAATAAAAAGATGAAAGTTGGCCAACGGATATAGTTTCACCAAATCAGGCCAGTTATCAGAGAAATGAGTCCCGAAAAAATTAATAATACTTAGTGTTTTCTAGCTGAAAGTGTTTATTGTGATGCAAATTTCAGAAATATTGATTTATGGTAATATTTTCCGCAACAAGGTGAAAATTTTCACATATGGTGCCACATCAGGAATTTGAAAAATTCACCAGAAATTAATAATATTTGAGTGAAGGTTGAAACCAAAAATGGCGGAAATGACTCAAAATCACCTACTGTGGACGAGAAAAATGCCTCGAAAAATGCACCCCACCATTTTATAAAGTATATTAGAAAAACCAAAATCGAACCGAAATCATAACAGGAATCTAAGGAAATCATTCACAAATGAACAAACAGTGAATATCTGACTGTCATACGAAACACGTAGACAGATGATAAAATATTAGTAGATAAATAAATCGAATTATTATGAGATTAGAACAGGTGCTTTTGGTGGGCAGTTCGAAATGTAATGTTTCATCTACAGTGTGTCCCGCTTTCCGATTCACCAACCCTATATATGGCCAAGGAAAGTACTGGGTTATCATTGTTCACACGGCCACCAACGATCTTGTTTTCAATTCACATACCTCAATGCCAATTGGCACCCGGGTCAAGATGACAGAAATTTCTGTATCTGTCTCTATGGATACAAATCTCAGTAGGTGAGGATGTTCATCTGGGTTCACCTTATAGTTGAAATAGCACATGCGTCACCCGAAAATATCGAGTGAGTTGCCCCAGAACACCTAGCCTTCAAGAACTTTACCGGTCTTGCCCATACCAGGTCCTGCCTTCGAGTGTACTTGAAATAGTGTTTGACAAGAAATAATATAAAATAAAAAAAATGAAATTTTGTTAGGGGTATTATTATTTACATGATATAACTTTTACACATTGATATTTGAAATTGCTGAGCTATACTTTTTCAGAGACTTTTTCAACCTTTTGAATTGTAATGGTAAAAAGAACTTTGTGACCTAATAATACCTAAAATAATGTTTTCATTTTGCGTTCCCAATTTTTACTCCTAATTTCATCATCATAATTCGATTAGGGACTCAATGACGCAATTTATATATACGCTTTGTAATATCTTGTATACGTTCATGCAAAATTTTTGAATTGATCAAATACTTTTAAGATTTTATTTTTACACACATCACTCTCCCATCGACATAATATCAGCAAATATTATTTCCGGAAATAAATCTCTCTTAAATAAATACATCTATATATAATTCGATTATTTTTAGAAATGTTGATGTGTATATACGTTTATTTCAGTAACTACTGGGAATTTTTATTTTTATCGACGAAAAAATTCGACACGGGAACATTTCGTGTTGCATCACGTTGAAGTATTTTTCTTAGGTCTGCTGTGCTTTTTTTCTGTCTAGAACCCACGTATTCCGCAGAATTTTGTGGGCGACAATTATATTTTTAATTTAGCCTACTTTTTCGAAAGTGGATAACTATGGATATCAACACAAAAGAATAATGTGTATAACCCCAGGTAAAACGTACTTTGTGGAAAATATAAATTTCTACAAATGGAGATATGTGAAAAGCAACCGTTATTTGGTATTCAACAAATCTCGTTATGCTATGGCACGCCGTTTTACTTTTTATTCGACATGACCGTAAACTCCAATTTAAATGTCACTTCTATTTCATGCCACTTCACTTAATATAAATGAAATAGATATTATTATCGTTGGCGGTAATTTCATTGCTAATAGCAATGTGAACTCTTATTTTCATGTCACATGAGCCTATCGATCTAATTTAAATTTCAATTGTATACTTTTCTTCCTATGGTATATTGTTTTTTTTGTACATGATATGTTGGTGTCTGATTTTTTAACATCACATCTCCTATCATCGACAAATCCAATGGCACACAATATTTCCATTTCACATGCCATGTTATCATTTCATACTATTGCAATATAATAAGTCTTCATGTGCAATAAATATACATGTGATAAGAGAACTCGTTTAATGTCACATCTACTCATATGACTTGGAAATTCAAGTGCTATTTGAATCCTTCTTGAATTTAATTGTGACTTTGATGTGCATGACAGTAGACTGCACGAGATATTCCATTGACAAAAAAATAAAACAACATTTATATTAGATTTCGGTACCTGCGATATCATGTTATAAAGCCGAATAGAAAAGAAACGGCATTCAACTCATTTATTGCGAAGTCATCATTAACTGTATATTACAACCGCAGGCCTCCAAGTGCCATTCAAATGCAACTTGAATTTTATTGTCACATTGATGTAGGCGACATCGAAGTGTAATGGAAACGCAAGTAACAAAAAAATGGAATATCATTTAAATTCGACTTCAATACCTACGACATCAACGTGGACCATACAATCATGTTGAATAGAAAAGGTATTCAAATTGCTATTACCAATGGAAATGCACAAGACACCATAAGTCCAAGTCGAATAAAAATGCATGTTCCATTTAAGTCGAAGACACCATAAGTCCAAGTCACATAAAAATGCATGTCCCATTTAAATTGGCATCCCAAAGGCGTGCGTAACATTTTACGTTGGGGTTTAAAAATAAATGGATGGAGTAATTAATTCTTCTTCTTCTCCTTCATGTATTGGCCTTAGCTGCTAAGACTATCCGGCAATGGGCAGAGTAATTAATTAAATTAGTTTATCTAACACATGACAGTTATGACTGTCATTATTATTGTCATTTCAGACAAGTAAACTATCAAATACACATGTTCGCTCATGTTACGCTAGAGATGGCGCTGATATGATATCATTGTCAACTGTCAAAATGGACTTGGGGGTGACAAGTCATAAATAGTCGGAATTCTTTTGAAGTTATCCTGCGTTCTGTTCTTCATTTGTGATCGGTTTCATTTTATTGTTTGAATACTTTATAAATTTGAATTATGATTTTTCTGAACTTCAATCATGAGAAATAAAAGATGTGTGACGAGCTGCAGTCAATATAAAAAACATCGATTTCCCAAGGATAATCCGGAAATATTTGCGGCATGGATAGCAAAAATTCAGTCTTCTAGTTTGAATAATTTGCCATATGATGAAACATACGACAGGGTTCGTGTTTGTGGGAAACATTTTAGAAATGAGGACAAAGTTGATGGAAGAAGAGTTCTTAAACGCCCGTATGCACCGCTTCTACTTGATGGAGGTTTAACCAAGCTTGGCTCCATCACTAAGGAACAAGGCATCTGATTGGCAAATCTATAGCAACAAAACCTAGCTTACTTAAACCATCATAACATAGGTGCATACGAGCAAAAAGTACACCAATTCCGTCATTATATCTTTCTGGTGAGAATTCAAAGACAAGAGATAATATTACTTGATTTATTTATCAATTTCATTTCAGATAATCATAATGTAATTGATGCCGAATTACCTAGGAAACCGCCTGAGAAAATTATGAAAAATTCTCTACTTTGAATACAAGTGAACCATCTACGTCCATGGAGGGTATTGAACAAATTTCAAATAGCCCCAACAATCATGAGACCAATTCAGAATATTCGGAGGAAGATGCTGTTTGTCCATTGGATACAAGCACAAACACATGCATTTCGCCCATGAAGAGACAGATGATTGCACTACCTAGAGGTAAAATGCAATTATACTTAATGAATTGTTCATTGTCTGTTTCTCAATTTTAAATCAACGACGAAAAGTTTAGTGGAGGGCTCGCTAGTTTTTGAATAATACTAATGTGAGCTAATCTTTGAGACTTTTGGCATTTAATTTTATGAAAATTTTGATAATTATACGGTTTTCATTGTTTTTAAATACTTTCCTATAATGTATTCTATTTAATACTATCGTTAGATATTACAAAATAATAAAAAGGTGAAGATGTAGATCAACCCCTTTTTGATTTAATATTTACAGTTTTCTACAGTTTGTTTCAAGCATATCTGCAGTTTTGCTCTATGAGGGGGTTGACAACACTGGTGTCAATGTCAATACTTTACATCACATATTAAATCAAGTGATAATGTGGTTCATAACGGAAATTTGAATCGTCCATTGTGTGTGTGGGACTATGAGTTTGTGTGAAGTTGAGGTTGTTCAGGAAACTGTGGCAATTGACCTTATTAAGTGATGCGACCCCATGGTTGCCAACTGCGAAAGTGATGCGACCCTATGATTGCCAACTGCAATAAAATTTTTACATTTGCTAATAAATAAATAACCTCTCTTTCCGAGTTCCTTCTGCATTTTCATTTTTGGTCTTGTATTTTGTTCTTGTAGCGTTGTAGTTGTGCTTGCTGTGTGCTTATTTTTGCTGGACCTCAGAAAGATAGATTATTCATTTTTGACTCCATGGTTGCCAACTGCGGTAAAATGACAAATGACATTTGCCAATAAATAAATAATCTATCTTTCTGAGTTCCAGCAAAAATAAGCACACAGAAAGCACATCAACAACGCTACAAGGACAAAATACAAGACCAAAAATGAAAATGCAGAAGGAACTCGGAAAAAGAGGTTATTTATTTATTAGGGCCGTGTTCCGTTTCCCTGTCGGGTTAACCAGAGTGGTCCTTTCTCTCTTTTTTGGATGGACCCGGTCAATATGATAGAGAGAGAGAGAGAGAGACACTCTGGTTCACCAGACATGAAAACGGAACAGGGCTTAGCAAATGTAAAAATTTCACTGCAGTTGGCAATCATGGGGTCGCATCACTTAATGAGGTCAATTGATGCCACAGTTTCCTGAACAACCTCAACTTCAAACAAACTCATAGTCCCACACACACAATAGACGATTCAAATTTCCGTTATAAACCACTTATCACTTGATTTAATGTGTGATGTATAGTATTGACATTGACACCAGTGTTGTCAACCCCCTCATAGAGCAAAACTGCAGATATGCTTGAAACAAACTGTAGAAAACTGTAAATATTAAATCAAAAAGTGGTTGATCTACATCTTCACCTTTTTATTATTTTGTAATATCTAACGATGGTATTGAATAGAATACATTATAGGAAAGTATTTAAAAACAATGAAAACCGTATAATTATCAAAATTTTCATGAAATTAAATGTCAAAAGTCTCAAAGATTAGCTCACATTAGTATTATTCAAAAAATAGCGAGCCCTCCACTAAACTTTTCGTCGTTGATTTAAAATTGAGAAACAGACAATGAACAATTTATTAAGTATAATTGCATTTTTACCTCTAGGTAGTGCAATAATCTTTCTCTTCATGAGCGGAATGCATGTGTTTGTGCTTGTATCCAATGGACAAACAGCATCTTCCTCCGAATATTCTGAATTGGTCTCATGATTGTTGGGGCTATTTGAAATTTGTTCAAGACCCTCCATGGACGTAGATGGTTCACTTGTATTCAAAGTAGAGAATTTTTCATAATTCTTTCAGGCGGTTCCCTAGATAATTCGGCATCACTTACATCATGATTACCTGAAATGAAATTGATAAATAAATCAAGTAATATTATCTCTTGTCTTTGAATTCTCACCAGAAAGATATAATGACGGAATTGGTGTTTTTTTTGCTCGTATGCACCGCTCCTATTTAATGATGGTTTAAGTAAGCTAGGTTTTGTTGCTATGGATTTGCCAATCAGATGCCTTGTCCCTTAGTGATGGAGCCAAGCTTAGTTAAACCTCCATCAAGTAGAAGCGGTGCATACGGGCGTTCAAGAACTCTTCTTCCATCAACTTTGTCCTCGTTTCTAAAATGTTTCCTACAAATACGAACCCTGTCGTATGTTTCATCATATGGCATATTATTCAAACTAGAAGACTGAATTTTTGCTATCCATGCCGCAAATATTTGCGGATTATCCTTGGGAAATCGATGTTTTTTATATTGACTGCAGCTCGTCACACATCATTTATTTCTCATGATTGAGGTTCAGAAAAATCATAATTCAAATTTATAAAGTATTCAAACAATAAAATGAAACCGATCACAAATGAAGAACAGAACGCAGGATAACTTTAGAAGAATTCCGACTATTTATGACTTGTCACCCCAAGTCCATTTTGACAGTTGACAATGATATCATATCAGCGCCATCCCCAGCGTAACATGAGCAAACATGTGTTATTTGATAGTTTACTTGTCTAAAATGACAATAATAATGGCAGTCATAACTGTCATGTGTTAGATAAACAAATTTAATTCATTACTCTGCCCATTGCCGGATAGTCTTAGCAGCTAAGGCCAATACATGAAGAAGAAGAAGAATTAATTACTCCATCCATTTATTTTTAAACCCCAACGTAAAATGTTACGCACGCCTTTGGGATGCCAATTTAAATGGGACATGCATTTTTATGTGACTTGGATCTATGGTCTCTTCGACTTAAATGGAACATGCATTTTTATTCGACTTGGACTTATGGTGTCTTGTGCATTTCCATTGATAATAGCAATTTGAATACCTTTTCTATTCAACATGATTGTATGGTCCACGTTGATGTCGTAGGTATTGAAGTCGAATTTAAATGATATTCCATTTTTTTGTTACTTGTGTTTCCATTACATTTCGATGTCGCCTACATCAATGTTACAATAAAATGCAAGATGCATTTGAATGGCACTTGGAGTCCTGCGGTTGTAATATACAGTTAATGATGACTTCGCAATAAATGGGTTGAATGCCGTTTCTTTTCTATTCGGCTTTATAACATGATATCGCAGGTATCGAAATCTAATATAAATGTTGTTTAATTTTTTTGTCAATGGAATATCTCGTACACTCAACTGTCATGCACATCAAAGTCACAATTAAATTGAAGTGGAATTCAAATGATACTAGAATTCCTACAACATATGAGGGGATATGACCTTACATGCGTTTTCTTGACACTTTCATTTTTAATTGCACATCAAGGATTATTGGTGATGGTATGCAACGAAATTCATGCACAGTTATAATGCATGTAGAATAGAAATAAAAAGAGATTATGATATTTTTTGGGGCATATTACCCTCAAGTGCCATGTTTGAACATTGCATAAAAATGTAATATAATAAGAGGAAAACCGGCGCCTTCAATATTCATTCGACCTAGCTATCTAAGAGCCATTTTAATTTGTTTTCATTAAAATGACTCTTGAGATAATTTCGGTGAGTCTCGTTTTCCTTGTAATTTCCAATAAAAACGTTTTTTCCATTCTGAATTGAAGGATCTATCATGTATTCTGCCAATTGCTGCGAATGACATAATTTCATTTATTTTGGATATTATACATAACACCATAAGATACCATAACACTACATGAGCTATCGAAAACATTCCAAACTTTTCTGATGCCCAAACAGAATCAATTCCAATTGTTATTTATAATTGAAATACCGGTTGACATAATAAAAATGAATTTTTGATAATTGAAAATAAATAAATTCCCTTGCAAAATGATAGACAGAATGTTTAAGTTTTGCTATTTCCAATAGGAAAATACATTTGAATTGCTATTAGCAATGAAATTACCGCCAACGATAATAATATCTATTCCATTTATATTAAGTGAAGTGGCATAAAATAGAAGTGACATTTAAATTGGAGTTTACGGTCATGTCGAATAAAAAGTAAAACGGCGTGCCATATTATGCACTATTATTATTTCTAAATAATAACTGATGCATTATTTTGACCTATCACACATCTATTGAATGGTAGAAATATTAATTCAATCATTTTCATTTCGGATAACCTATTTTCAGTAACAGAGGTCCTTAAGTTGAATCATGATAACGAGTATCATTATCATAGATAGCTTGGGTTGCACGAATTATTATAAATAACTTGCCGACAATAAACCCGCAGATGAGGAATTTGAAAAGGAATAAGTTAATTATTTTCAAGATTCTATGCGATGTGACCTTTCAATCAGTCCAATGCCAGTGGAAAAATTGGTCATTTAAATATCTTTGATATTTGATATAACAGTATTTGAGTTTCGCTCATTTCTAAATCTCAGTTTTATCAGTGAACATTTTTGCTACTGCTTTATTTTGACCGATCTTGTCTTTTTTTGCTCAGGTTGTCCTCAGATTTTGATATTTCCAGAGGTAGAATCATCCTGTCTCTTAGTTCTAGGATTCTACCTTATTTTGAATAATCGATACTTGAAAACAATTCTCTACTCAGTTCCCTTCGGGATTTCCACAAAAACATTTCAAAATTATGTGGTGGCATTGCTCAATTATTTATCCTATGACTAACAAGGCGTACCTTGGGGTTGTCCTCGAAGCTGGAATAGTGAAAGTAACGTAAACAATAGGGATGACGGCTGCAAAACTCTACCACTAGGAGCGCCACCACTGCATGTACCTTTGACAGCCTCTCAAGTCAAATGACAACAATTCAAAACATTAAACGTCCCTTCTTTGCAATAATTAAGAATATAAAGATTTGATATCGACATAAAATGGTCTTATGTAGTGCATTCGGATGTAAAAATGTAGGTACGCATTCATTTCCAAAAGAAACAAAACTGAAAAAGCAGTGGGAAGTAGCCCTGAAAAGAAAGAGCTTTCAGGCTTCTGAACATTCTAGATTATGCTCCAGTCACTTACAAAAGAACGTAGCAGGGCTAGTAGATGGTTATTATGATGATTTTTAACGAAACACCTCTGTAATCAGTTTGAATTTTTTACCTTTCACTCGGATCTTTTTTTTTCCTTTGAGGGATCCACCACGTTCCCTCAACAAACTTTTCAGTTCTGGAACAGACAAACATCCATATCTATCGGTTGGAGAAAACATCCTTATGATTCTTAAGTATCTTTTGAAAATATTCATTAAAATAAAAATTAAACATAACCTGCAAAATCACTCGTTAGGCACATGCAATCACCTACTGCCACCTACTAAAAGCTTTGGGTCATCTTCCCCATTGATGTGATATATATATATATATATATATATATATATATATATACATATATATATATCGATTCAGCGAGACACTTGCCGAAATCTGGAAAACTACTGATTCCATAATTTGGTTCTGATTATTTGCTCAAAACAAAAATTCGCTTATTCTTTAGTAAAAATGCATGATGTCTCGTTATCTTTACATCAAGTTACCAACCACTACATTTTCATTATTTAGTTGAGTTTCTTCAAAATTCGACTACACCATTGAATTCCTCTGATTATTCGCCGATTACTTAGTTGCGGAGGAAAATAATTTATTTTGAATACGTGTAACGTGACGTCAGATTAGCGATACAAATTTTTTATTATTACCTTTTCCAAAACTTGAATATACCATCAGATCTCTCTTATTACTTGCTAATAGATTGCGAAAGAAAACAATGATTTTGTTTTTGTTAAATGAAATATGATGTTTCGCCAACTTGTTTTCAACTCATTGGAAACACTTTAATATTAGGAATTCCGAAATTTTCATTAAACCATACATTTTTCTAGCTGAACGTGGTGTTTTGCTAACCGAAAAGTCAAGCATGTGATACCAAGAATTCTTTGAACAAAAAAAAAGTACTACTGAAACTAATTAGCGAATAATCGTCTAAGTCAGAATTATTGAGTACCCAATAACAAAATAGTAGAATATATAGTTGATATAAAGTTATCTGGATGACCCTAACTTCTCAAATTTTCAAATCGATGTTCGCAAGTCGAAAACAATAATTTTATGTTACGATCAATCATGTGGTGGTGGTAGTATAACAGATTAGCATGCATTATACGGGAGCTCTATTTTCAGTATATCGACTTCCCATTTAAAATGGTTGATACTAGTTGTGGAGTTTTGGTGATAGAAACTTTTATATTGGAAATGTTTTCCTTTCTTGGGAATCTGTTTGAAGAATTCGCCTGACATTAGGTTGTGAAATTATTTACGAAATATTAATCCATTTTTTGGCAGGTTCATTTGTTAAATATTGAATTAGTTTACTGGTGGATGATACTTTTCTGTACGTTTTTCTTTGGCTGGACTCCGAATCGAATGAGGTCTGGATCATACGCTTAGAACCACTATCAAAAGATTTCTTTATTTTCAATTTGTGAGCTAGACTACTCGGACCATTTCGAAGGTGCCATGCGTTTGAGCATATCCTGAATTTTTTTTACGATAACGCATACTCTATTGCTGAAGCACAGTTATATAATAGCGAAAAACGTGTCGCGTTTTTGTGAACCCATTGCTAGTGAGAATCGTTCAGAACCCTGTGAAATTTTATAAGTATTTCTTTGTCTGGGTCTCTTACGAAAAATCAATAGTTGTCCCCGTATCCCTGATAATAGTGCTGGAAAAACTTCAAATCCTACTGAAAACGCTCACCATGATTAACTTATCATGTGTGTTTCTTCATAGACACCAACATATTTGTCTGAACTTTTTTCATTTTGAATTTGGTTTTCTTTGAATTGCTTGTTAGGCTTCTGAATTCTGGTTCGACAACTGGGTGGGTATCTGAACTTTCTGATTGTCTGAACGGTAGATGACCGAAAGCCAACCCATGCCCACTTGATTAAATTTTATTTTTTTTTCATGCAATCATATTGTATAGCTCTTAGTGATAAGTTTTATTAGGTTCATCACAAAGCTCTGCCTTCTGGACTACTCCAAAGAGTTTTTGGTAGAAGTCGAAAATGTTGACCCCCTTTTTTCCCGTTAGTTGATGAGTTTCAATAAAATACGAATACGTCTTCCATCTATTCTTTGAAAAAAAGCTTGGCTCAATCGTTAAGGAACAAGGAAGCTGATTGGCAAATCCGTAGCAACAAAGCCTGGCTCAGATGAAGCACAACTTAAGAAAAGCGGTGCAAGTGGCCTTAAGCATTTTATATGTATAAGCATTATTTATAGAGATATAGTTGGTCAACCTTATGGAGATTCCTTTTGAAGGGATGGATACTACGGGTAGATGGCACTAGTGATTTCGTTTCTAAGTCATGTCTTTTCTTTCGCTTGTCTTACTGACGTCGTAGCCTGAAACACACATTTTCTTGATTACTTGAGATGGCGATCAATTCAGAAACAGAAGTAGAAAATCTGGTCAATGTCGAAGATCATTCATGTTTTGAAGATTATTTACTCAAACGCCGAAAACTTTCATTTTCTTCCTAAACTTCTATCGTCAACTCTATTTTGAAGCCATAATCTTTCTTTCAAAATTCCAGTCAGGCTGGTAGACAGAACTCTGCAGCTATTTTTCCCTCAGAGAAGGAAAAGGAAACTTTAGCATGCACTGTCAAGTAAACGGAAATATCGACATTATACTGTAGATGGCGTAACAAAAACGCTTCAAATCCATTTTCCACAGGCGTTGACTAATCATATTTCTATAAACAATGATATAGGTCAACAAGAAAACCTTTTTAGTGATTCAAATATAAAAGCTAGCTATATTGTACCACGGATTTTTTTGTTGAAATATTAGAAACCAACGTTTTTGGTGAGCATTATGTTCGTATATACCGAACCGTTTAGTCAGCACACACCGTTGAAGCATTATACCTCGCTCGGTTTTCTCCGACTTGATTTACATATTATAATATAATTTCTCACTGAATTGTCCATTCAGTCATAATAAAATATAGCCTATATCACTCCTGAATAGTGTAGCTATCTGTTAGGTAGTGAAATATTTTTCGTGATCGGTTCAGTATTTCCGAAGATTATACCCCCTACAAACAAAGTCAGAAACGAAGCTCTTTGTAACATCAGTATATATTTCATTTTCATACCTCGATAGTACCCTTTCATCTTCAAGCAAAAATTCAGATATTTGTTTTCACCTGCAGACCAGTAGCCTTATGTTTTTCCACATTTCTCACAAACACATTAGGAGGCCATGTTTTGTGATGGTCAGAGAGACCAGACTTTGGAAATAATAGAAATATGCTTCATTAAATTATTTCGTTTTTTGATGGAATTTGTTTACACAAACATAACGAATAGGTCAGGGTTAACTTTACGGAGTCTTTGACATTCCAAAAACTAAACGCAAATTCGGTTATAGAATCAAACTAATTTAATTGATTCATACGCTTCAATGCAATTAGACTCAAAAACCCTTCTTGTAGAAATCCCACTAGAAACCTCGCAGGAAATTGTATTTAATATTCATGTTCATTTCATTCATTTCTACTAACGGTGAAACCTTGAGCGTTATCGTTGAATAAACAATTCACTTGAGAATGAAAAGTTTAATCTCAGTTTTGATAATAATTATTCGAAAATGGAAAGTTTATTTATTGAATTTTTTTAATTGGAGTGTCGCATTCAGTCAATCGTGATCGATGACAATGTAACGAAAATCGCCAGTTTGAAATAATTTTCATGATAATAATAATAATGTTACCAATCTCCTGGCGCCGGCGCCGGCTCTACGATCGTAGACGAGAGAGCGTCATTTTTCCTGGAACTCTCGTCACGCCTGGAATATTCGATTAGCCGAGATTTGACTCGAAGATTCTTCATAGACGTACGCAGGTAGGTATATATACGGGAGACACTTCATCGCGGAGCAGAGTAGCAGAGTTAGCAGCGTTATGGATAGCCAAGTGGAGCAGATTTTATTCGCAAATCAGAATTTATATTAAAGAAAGGTTATCAGAGTGTTTTAGTACAGAGCGTTGGAAAGTTATCGGAGCAATTTAAGTGATTGTGTTATATTGTATTGTGACAAAGAGTCGTAATAAAAATAGTTTAGTGTTGTTTGGAGTTTTAATCAACGAATCCTAGGATATATCGTAATACATATATATACATTATGGCATTTTTATATTCACACACATTTTATTGTATTAGAACGTCTCGTCTATCTCATATCTTATATCACGCATAATCTGTCTCCAATACAGCCTCAGTGATCACCCTGTTTATTCATCACAACTATTACATGTCGAATTTGAAGAATCATGAATAAACATTATTATTATTATTGATGTATTGATATTCACAGGCACAATGGAATTATATAAAATTAACATAATTACAAATACCTACTACAGATACAATTATTCAGCTGTTTAGAACCAGCCTTACGCATACTGATTTGTAATACCTATACATCAAATCATTTCATATCTGATATTTACAAAAAGAAAATAAACGTATCATACTTGAATGAATCTCGATAATATAATATTGTGTATTATGACAGACGTAAAATGTTATGTTATTAACTGCTGTGTCCATTCATGGTACAAATCTATGTTATGTATTGAAATATATAACATGATAGCTTCCTTGCAGCTGCCACTTCTTCGATCTCTGCTCACGTAAAACGTATATTTGATGCAAAATATTTTCTGTCCTTCGGCGAGACATCTCTTTCCGACCAGTGGTGACACGTTTCGTGAGTTTGAATTTGCCTCTCTAATTCTTCGCTTTTTTGTTATATTTCATGGGTTTGAATACTTACTAATTAAAAAAAAATACCTTTTGATTATAATGAGACTACAATAAAGATTCGGGTAAAAATATTTGAGATATATTTATATTTTATGCATATTTCTCAATATCAATCCTGTGGAAGGAATATTATCAGTATCCATAAAGGACCAGTTCTTCATTCTTTCGGTTTTGCCTGATTGGTTGGAAGATCTGAGATCAAGAATTTTAACTCGATAATGATATTATTATTTCCATTCACGGAGGTTATTTCGTAGCGAAACACGCGTCGCGATTTCGTTGATCTTTTTGAATGAAAATTTTACAGAAAAACTATTTGTCTATAATTTTAACTTTCTTAACCTCAGATACAAACATTCATTATTTCACCTTGCTGTTAAAGAGGACCACTGCAACGGCATTCTTTCTAGTCTCTGAAATATGGTGTAGGTTCCGACGAATTCTTTTCATACTTTCTCTTTCTATTCGATTGAATAAAATGGCGAATGTGATGAGTAAAGTATTTCGAAGTTATAGTGATTTTCAGGTCATCAGAGGAAATATGACAATTCGCTCTTCAATAGAATCTGAAAACGAATTTGAATCGAACCCGACATTGAACCAGAAGACGGAACTAGTGGAAAACAATTGATTTGTGAATAGGTCAATTTGTTGATGAGCTCATAAGTGTTTGTGTTTTATTAATTAGAATATTTTTTCGAATTATTATAATGTTTGAAGAATTTTCACGTCGATGTTACTGTCAAACAATTGATTTGTGAATAGGTCAATTTGTTGATGAGCTCATAAGTGTTTGTGTTTTATTAATTAGAATATTTTTTCGAATTATTATAATGTTTGAAGAATTTTCACGTCGATGTTACTGTCAAAGAATTTATGCCAGACAATTGATGCGGATAATTATTCAGACGTATTAATTTAATTCAATCGATTCTTCATGGCATACTTATCAATTTTTCTGCTGGTGTGCATATTTTTGAAATAAAAATGTTTTTTTTCCTATTCCTTAAACAATTTCAACATATATTCATTCTCAGAACTCCACTTTCGAGAAACTTATCTCCTTTATATAATATATTTCATCTGTTAAATATTATTGGAAATCTTCGGTAACGTTATTTAAAAGCACTTCATTGGGTGATTATCACCGGACAATTCACGAAACCGCTACACGTGTTCCTCTACACTTCGTCAGGCTTGTTGTGGTGAATAACACGAAAAACGTGTTTTTTAATTACGTTCAAGATTGTATTGGAAGCTCTAAGATTACCATAGCCTAGGATACAATTTAATTTATAAAACTTTTTGTGGCCGGTTAACCCCTAGAAGATGTGATACGCTGACCTTGTTGTTTGTTTTCCAATGACATTGAACAGTTCCTTCTGAAATTTCAACTAATATCGTTGATTTGTAATCTGTGACATTTCTTCTCGCGCATTTTCTAGGTACTCAGTCAATTTTTTTTTACAACACCCAAGTTATTAAATCTAGTGCTATTTTCTGACGTTGGTATTATTTTGTTTCAGGTCGGAGGGGATGGACACGGGGTCAGATGGTTCAACCACCAACAACGATTTCCCTCTGAGAAAAACAGGTAGGCGAATAGATTACATTTTTTTACTGATAAATTGTACATCTGGTTAGACCCATGTCACAAATCACTTGATCAGTATTTATAGTGACACATAACCGATCATCAGACAAATAATATACGTATTTTGATCGATCGACGATACGCAGGTATGTGAGAGTGACGCATTTATTCAAAGCAATGGCTAGAACAGATTTTATCGATTTCTTATGAAACGGGATTGAAACCGAAAATAGCTAAAATTTTAACTGTTTTCATTCCCAATTGATTTCAGACTGCTGCTGTAAATATGAATTTCAAAATCATTAATAAACCGTCGCTTTTGAAACATTCCGAGTTCACGGAATTTGAAAGATTTCAAAAGTAAATAATTTTTTTAACTCGTCGATAAAATAGCCTTTTAATCTCGTTTATAATGCACAATTATAACATACGTGATATTATTCATATCATATTTCCCTGCATTATAGTTTCAGATGTACTATTAATATTTTTGTAGGTCGAGATGTATACAAGAAACATCGGAAGGTTTTGATAAAGTTGCTTTTTGCGAAGCAACACTGTAACATTATTGGTGCAAGAAATGCATATCTGAAAGTTCATCCAGTAATTTCAATAAATATAGATTCAATGCAATGATTCTAATCCTTGCCTTCAGTTCCACTCATCAATAAATATTCAATGATTGCTTTTTAACATTTCGAAGAGACCGATAGAAAATTCATCTGTTGACTCACTGATGAAATTAAAACCTTGCTTTAAGCTAAATAAATCAGTAATATGAGCTGTGACATTCGATAGGGTTGTTTTGTATAACCAAGTAGTCACAACCTGAGTTGGACCAGATGAATGAATCCACTCAATCAACACTGACATTAATTTGTTCATGGATAAATAAAAAACATAATAAACGAACTTCAAAACTGCGCTAAGAATATAATATATTAATATATAGTAATCAAAACTTTCTCAACTTTGACTCTCTCTTGTTTCGAAATATTTGGTATTACTATTGCTATTCCTAAAAAAACAAGAAAAATTAAATAATTTATTATTTCTAAAATTGTATCCTGAGGGGGGAATTGAAGACGTAGAAAATATTTGGCAATAGTAGTAAACGGTAGTGATGCGTTAATACAAAATATTCATTCTCGAGTTCATTCACACAGATTTAACATTCTTGTATCTCATCTAGTTTTCTATGAAATAAGACTAAACATGACTACGAGATAGGTAATTCAATGGTTCGATAGTCTTGGTAAATTCTCTGAGCATTCTGAAGAGAGTAAAACAACTTAAATTCCTTTTTTCCCCGGAGTCATGTTTCAGTGAAACACACGCCGAGGCAGAAAGTACATCCACATTATCTCGAGAGAAAAATATTCCGGGGCCGAGTTGAACAATTTCTCGAAAGACAAATGTAACTTTTGTAGATTTGATACTTTTCAAATCATTCGAAAAAATATTTTCCAATGAACAAGGAGTATAAAAATATATGCAAGAATTGAGGAATTTTGTATCGAGGCATTGCAAATAGAAGACAAATTAACTCGCAAAACTCCACTAAAATGGAGGTGAAAAAAAGTTCCACTGTCGAGTGTTAATGGCTCTGAGCGACAGAGACCAAAAAAAGAATCTTGCGAAACAAGCGCAGCGGAAAAACACTAATGTCAGCACGAGCTCAGCTCACAAATGAGCCCCTCCTACCCTCTGACACAAATCAACCCTACTCGTCCCTCAAAACACTTGGCAACAAAATTAACACGGGCAATGGCACAAAAAAAACTACTAACAGAAGCGAATCCAAACACTCGGTAAAAGTCACGACTTCCCAAAGTGTACCAATCAGAGCGTACTAAACTATCTTCTTTTGCTCAAGTGAGTCAGATGAAGACAGCTCATAATGACCCATGTCACTTGAAATTTCAGTGTATATCCTATTCTTGTTGTCTTCTCAGTGTCTCGGAGGGTGGCAAAGTTCGATCAAAGTCAATTGGGACAACTGGTAGTTACCGTTTCCTTCTATGTAGTATTGGATTCTGTGAATGGTACCTACGACAAGACCTACGATTATGATCGAATCACTGTCAAAAAAATGAATATTCTCGGTAGTGACACAGAATACTCAGTTACTATAGAGGAGCGAAACGGTAGCCTAACACAATTGCCCCAAAAATGACTGCGACTTGGCACCTTCGAGCGACTGACAATATATACCAACAATAGGAAAATACACTGAGAAATTTCAAGTGACATGCATCAAATTTATTAGCTGTCTTCATCTGATTCACTGGAGCAAAAGCAATAGAATATTTCAGTACGCTCTTATTGGTGCGGTCGGGAAGGCGTGGCTTTTACCGAATACGTCATTGGATTCGCTTCTGTATAGTTGTATTTTGTGGTAGTGTAGTAAGCAAGTCGCCTATCAAGCGGCAGACTAAGATTCAATTTTTCGCCAGGGAACCATTGTGTTGGGATTCACACGTTGAAAGGTAATGCCTATTCAATCCATTGGACGCACAAGTTTCAATTTCTAAGAGGGTGACGTTTTGTAGGAGGGCGTCAGCTAGTTAACAGAAAAAACCATTCTTAAATTGTATTGGGAATGCTTTCAATATACCTACTCAATGAAATTTGACAGGTTATTCGACATAATATAATGTCTATTAATTTAATTAGAGCTTTCGCGCTGCATTCGCCACAGCGCTTTTCGCTGTTTTCCTTAATGCGACCAATATATCAAGCCGTGATCGAAAAAATGATTGATGAATCAGTAAAATGCTTTTTCCTACGACCACATAGGAAAGTGACACATATCGCACTCTATACTCTCATGTAAAGTTACTTTCGGCACTAGTGCGGAAAGTAATTTCTGCACGGCTGTCAATAAGCCGTCAAACCCGTGAATCCTGCAAGATTTACAGATGCAATTATCAATTGTTTCTCCCTATTGTTATTATTCATATAAAAACTGGACTGATAGGTTACTAATTTTTATAAAAAATAAAAAAAGAATAAGAAGTGTGAAGTGAGTTGTATATATAAGTACTTACTTATTATCACATTCTCAAATAAACGTTTATTATCGGTATTTCTTCATTTCACAAAAAAAGCAAACGGCACAAAAAAAAAAAAAAAAAAAAAAAAAATTCACACAACAATAATGTCCATTCAACAGGTACATTATAAATTCTAAGTATTTATTACCAAAATCATTACATTGAAGCAACGAATCTGGCCGACGCCATGAATCTTTATTCATCAATAGTCAATTGCAAGTACCTCTCTAGGGACTGTCAGCTGTCTGGTTGCTGTTGATGTGAATTCATATTGTAGCGTATAATCTCACTATCTGATATATTTACGTATTGTTTAATAAAATAGGTGGTCGTAGGAAAAATAGGGTACATTACGAAAGTAATTTTTCTCACTCAATCCAACGAGTGCTTACGCCTCGTGCTACAATATATCCCACTCATGTGAAAAATGTCAATTTTCGCACATGTAATGTAATATACTATTTCGGGTTCCGAGAGAGAGATTATCTCCGAGGCTCCTCCGGCCAACGCAAGATAATCTCGAGGTCGCGAAAACATTTTGCGGTCATAGTATACACACTATTTTTCGTGCAACCCTGTAAGTTATATAATTCCAGATAGCGTTTCAAAGGTAATATACAAAAGTCAATATCGTGTTTCTATGGAAATGAAATATTTACCAATAGAAACATTCAGTTTGCCGGAAGTTATTCTGGGCAACGGTTGGAGTTTTTCAAGGTGAGCTTTTAGATGGAGGTACGTCTGTGGAGATCCAAATACTCCCTATATTGCAGGGATAGGGTACAGTATATCGAGCTGAAATATCTTCGTTGTATACGCGAATTTACTGTACGTTATTTTTGAAATATGCTATGAAATCTTATGTGAAATGCGAACAAAACGTTTTTCATTTCGATGATTGGCAAATCGAACACTGATGAACATCGACTGACACGTTTTCCTTTTCCTTTCCAGCCTCCGAGCCGAACCTGCTCAAAGTGCGGCTGAAGCAGCGCGTGATGGAGCGCCGCTGCAGCCCGATGAGCAAGCGGCTGCCGCCGTCGCTCAAGAAGAAACTGCTCACGTCGTGTCTGCCGCCGAGCGAGTCGCCGCCTCAGGAACCGCCCAAGGAGCTCAGCCCGCCCTGCGAGTCTGAGGAATACCAGCGGCACCACGCGCTCTTCAGCAGCCCCTCCATGCCGAACATCTCGCTGGCCGCGCACCACGTGCTCTCGCCGCCCGATCTGTCGGAGGCGGCCGTCAGGGCGGCGTGCACGGCCCGTTTGGGTAAGTATAGTAGTAGTAGTAGTAGTGATAAAGGGCGAGGATCTAAATCGTACCAGCCTGCCAAAACGTGTTGGAAATCCCCGTCGGTCACTTGCATAAGGCCGCAGAAGGCCTTAATTCTCTGTCGTTAATTTTGCTCAGGTCTCACGGGTCTTGGAACCAGTGAGAACATATCTCGTGGAGTGGTCATTGTAGCGCGTTCACGCACTGGGCTGGAGCAGTGGCTGTCATTGCAGTACTTGTTGATGTAAACATATTGCAGTACGTTGTTGACACTACCTTGATGAGTGCTAGGTATTGGTTTGAACTTCCATTGTATATACAGAGTGTTAGGTAAACATGCGTCAAAAATTCAAGAGGTTATTCCTTGACCTATTCTTAGAAAATTTTGTCCTGTGATATTTTTCATAAAACTCATTTGTTTCGAAAATACAGGGTCAATGAAATTCGCGAGAGTAACAAAATTTTATTATCACAAAGTACATGTAAAGTTACTCAATCTTCAATGAAGGTTCGAAATGATTTCCTCTGGCTTGGAAACAATCATTCGATCTTCTCGCCATATTTCATAAACTCATTACCATACTTTCATTCACATCAACGAGTTCAACAAATATCGGATAAATTTGTTACAAATTTTGTTCGCCATGTATTTTAGAAACGAAGGGTTTTTCCAGAAATCCTCTTAGGACAAAATATTCTTAGAATATGCCAAGAAATAAGCTATTGAATTTTTGCGGCATGTTCACCCTACACCCCGTTTCATTGTTGATACGGAGTATCAATTTTCTTCTCCTGAAGATGCTAACCTTGTTAGCAAAACGTTCGTCGAGTGCAAAAATATCAGTTTCGTGTTAAGGTAATTGATCTCTAGGAAAAGTTTCAACTTTTACACCGAAGGTTTCAGTCTCGTCGTTCATTCGTGTTATTCTGTTTATTTCTGTTCCGTGTCTTTCTGTGATATTCTCAACAAAGATTGATGTATTGCCTTTGGTTTTTTTTCCAGCATACGCTTTATAGGCGCTGATAGCAACATGTGAGTTAGAAACTCGGATAGGAATAAAACCTCTTGAAATTTAAAACCGAATTTTTGAATTATTAATTTTACTAGTTTTGTCGGTGAATTTAAAAAGGCATGAATAAAAAACTCAACTTTATTTTGTTGAAACTTGCATTTATTCTAGTAATCCAGAGAGTTTCCCATTGAATATATATATACCTCCTATAATATCCACATAAACTCTCCCCATTTTCTCGAAAAATCTAATTTGAAGTGAGTACAGAGCTTGGAGTATCAAAATATCAATGTTAATGGAAAATGGACCGTCAAATTTCTCGAAAACTGAATATTTTTCATATTTGAAGCATATCCATTATTTTTGAGCAGATATGCTTATACCACTGACACAAAAAATGCACTAGACGTTTTAATCGATTAAACTGATCGAAATAAACTCGGGATATAACCCCCGAATAAAATATTCTGTCTAAAATCAATATCCAACAAATATGAGTCGCTGGCCATTACCAAACTTGCCCTTGACGATAAAGTCATTCATTATCTCGGTCATTATTCATGAAGCACGTGTTGAATTGTTTTGAGGTATTTACTTCTGGTTTCGTTGCTGTTTTTGGTTTGGAAGGTGGTGGTGAATATAATATCTTTTGATAAAAATTCAACCTATTATTGGCGAGAATCTATTTCAGAAAAGCTTCGTTTTTGTAATTTTTTTGAACTGTTTCGGGCCGCCAAATATCTCATCTGTGTAGTACTCCATAGAAACCTCATCAAGATAACCTTAGTTATGTTTATTGTAAGGGAGTCACTTGTTGCTAAGCTGAATTCAGAATTGCTTTCAATATAGGTATAATTCACCCCAACAAAATGGCTCCATTAACCCATTGAAGATGATATTACTGGTATACTGGTCGATATTCCGGATGTAAAGAGATTCTGGCAAGCCTTCAACTTCTTTGTATTTCCTTTCATCAATATGAAATTTTGAGGGTTTATATGATATTGAAATTTGGATTGATTAACTCAAAATAACTTCAACTTTTTGGAATTTTAAATATATCACAATCATAGTAAATATTTTTTTTAGCCGTTCTTTGTTCATTAGAATATTCAAGTTTGGTGAAAAACTCTTCGAAATACATTTTTTTTCCAGTAAGAAAATTTTCTCGTCTTCTTCGGCGGTTGTTATCTTTGAAAAAAAATTGCTTTGCTCTCATATCTGTGGAAATCGAATCAGTACCTCTGCTTTTTCCCACTTATTAACAGATATTCGATCGAAATTGGCTTTTTATTATTCGACTAACTTTTTTCGAAAGATTCTTTTTTCCTGTTTCACCAAGATTTTGATTCTATGAACACCCGATTTAGCTAGTGCAAAATCATGGTGTTAAGTGTTGATCAAGGAATTCAAACTAATCAATCCAAATCGAGATTCCATATGAATCACCAAATTTTCACACTGATATCAGGGAAATCAAAAAGTTAAATTTGCGATTCTTTATGAGTTCACGCCCGATGTTTATATATATATGAAATTACTCTCAAGAGGAAAAAGAACGGTAGGCCGTGTTTATCAATGTTATGCCTATTTATGGATCATCTTTACAATATAAAAGTTCACTTATTAGCAAATTCAATCTTTTTGTTGAGGTTGAGATTCATACCTTCCGATCAATTGAAGATATTTGAGTCAATTTTTCCTTTGTCACTGATTTTTTCAAGTATGTTAATAAGCGGCCCAATGTGGAAATTGTCTTCTCTAGTTGCCGACACGGTTGACAGTTGAGCAACAAGTTTTTCGTCGTGATCGACTAAAGCTTGAATGATTGTTCAACTGCTTCTTGACTCCGCCAAAATAATTTTCAGAGTACTAATTCTCGAGAGGTACTGCACTGAGCTGTCAATACTGCTTTGTGTTCACTGAATCTACTTTGAAGATAAATCTTTCAATCGTTCGATAGGAGGATCCCATCAGCAATACAATACTTTTCTGGTTCCTTGATATGTTGTTTCCCCGATGTCTCTGTATTTTTATAGACGCAAAGTGACTATCGCTCCACAAAGAGCTTTCGAAGTTTTTTTCAAATATCGCAAGGCATTATTTTTTGTGCAATATGGTCGATTGCTGTAAGACGTTCGTTTTGGCAATGGAAGCACTATAATTTTTATGCCACTTGTATCACCGCAATCGTTTCAATATTGCAGGCATGCCTCTGACCGGCCAGATGCTGCCCGGCACGCTGCCGTTTTACCCTTCCCTACCCGCGATTGAGAGCGAGCACGAAGACGCGCCTCTCGATACCATCAGCGAGCTGCAGGAGCCGCAGGCGAGAGGCGTTATCCGCCCTTTGGGTAGAACGCAGTCGTCGCCTCTGCCGCTGGGCCACCCGTTGCTGGGCGGCCCGCCGCCGCCCGACCTTCAGCCGCCGCCGCTGCCGCAGCTCCATCAGCAGCAGCCGCCCGCCGAGGAACAAGAACAGAGAGATATGGAACTGAGAGCGAACGAGTCGAGGAGGTCAGTGTAATGTTTCATTTCACATATCTACGACGAAAATTCTTTCTGTGGTTGATATAGTGCTTTTCCTAGATTTTTTAGTAATGACTACGGCAAAAAAAGTCATGAAACTGAAGAATTCGATTCCAACTACCTCATTTTAATTTTTTTCAATTATACGTGTAATTGAGTACGTCCAATTGTAATGGATCATTACCGTATTATTCGGATAAAAATAATGATTTTCATCTGAGTTCTTGGAAAAATAACAACAAACCGCAGCTATCATGACCGTGGTCGCAATACTGAAGTATAATACGTTTTCTGCAATCAACAATTTGGTAGAGCTCTGTCATTACTAATTTATGAAAAAGTTATGGTTGAAATACATTTTAATTCAGTTTTGTAAATCGAACGTACTTGAATACTCTCAACCTGCGTGAATGTGTTGATTCCCGTGAGTGTTTTCGCTTTATTGGTGTTGGGTATTTCTTGTTAAAATATAATAACACGAAATAATTTAGTGAAAAACATGCATAAAATGTATTTCATTGCTACTATTCGTGAGAAAACCTGGACTCCACCTGAAGCATATTGGAACTCAGCACGGCAGATCACCTCAAGATTTAACGATATATGAAAAAGAGTCAGAATTTTCACAGATTGTAAACATTATACTACAACTGAATATGGGCTGGAACAAATGACAGACTTCCTTGAGCCCCTGCCATCACCACCGACCCATAATCAATTGACACGGTGAAAAGAAAGTACGTTTGGACTTGTAAGTCTGTCTCCTAGTGTGCGACCCTAGACCTGATTACGAATAGTACGAACTTCATTCGCCGTTTTCAACCATGGAATCAACCACTTTAGGTTGGTGGAAAATCATTGGAAATGGATCAATACTCTTTCTCTCCCTTCTATAACTTCAGAATCAGTAATTTTTCTTTCTAACAATATTGAACAAGAGGTCTCCGTGGTATTACACATCGACAAAGCTCATTAGGTGAAAGAAACTTCTATATGAACAGCAATCTTTTCTCCGTATCATGTAATAATAATCTATGGGTATATGTCATTCAACGCCAGATGAGAAGTAGAGTAGTTGTCATAAATGAATTCCTTCTTACTTTTTATCAAGGTTCTGGAGTCTCACCAATGAGATCAAGCTAGATAATGAGCTCCAATAACCAAGGAGCATCACAATGTCTCACTGAATAAGGCCAGTGGCTAGCTCCCTAAACAATATAATGTAATCCTTTTTGCATATGAATTAACTGTTGATCACTGGTCTGCAAACAGAATCGTCCTTCAAATGAAAGTATAATGAGTAGGAGGAGTTGAATATCATAAATAAATTTGCTTTCCATTTTTTACTATCGCTTATGTATTTTTCAAAATAGCTCAATATTTTGTATTGTTTGTCCGTCGTTTGAGCTTTAACGATGTTTCATTCAATTCGGGGCATATTTACATCCACAAAAACGGTTTGTATCAACAGAAAAAAAAGCACTACGTAACACCCCTCACGTCAACATTGTCCTGTCGACAGTTTCAAGAGCAAAATGAAATAAGATAATTGATACATTATTCTGATTCTGAAAGCAAATATCAGTTTTGGGTGATAAAATTATTTTTTAAACTCTCACTCAGATTTCTCCCCCTGAAATCTTGGCGCAGTATCAGATGAACATGGTGAAAGGTTTCACCGAAATAGATTGCACATAGAGAGGCGCTACAACGGAAAATGGTAAGAAGCAATGTTTGCCGATTTTTTATGAACGATTTGTCGTTAAACACCAACAGAAAATATGAGAAGAAAGAAACCTACAAAGTGAATTTCACTAAGAAAAAGTATTTACATTTATGTAATAATCATAATAGATCGTATTAGTTTTTCGAATAAATGACTGAAATATGAAGCAAAATGAGATTTTTCAAATTCCTTGAAAAAATTATACGTGTTTTGTAATTTTGCATACTATATTTCTATTCAGAAATATCGAAATGATCATAAAACGTGGATGATCTTTTGCAGACCGCAGTGAATTATTTAAACAAATCGCCAGAATGTGTTCATTGATACACTCATTAAAATGGCCTAGGGGATAAAGTAATGAAGGAAGAATGAATTCATTTAGAGAATATTGAAATTAGTTAAATTTGGACGCTTCTCAACATGAAATTATACAAAACATTCTTTATATATATATATATATATATATATATATATATATATATATATATATATATATATATATATATATATATATATATATATATATATATATATATAAGAAAATTATTTCGTCTTGAAATAAACGACTTGCAATTCTTCCCCCCTACACAATTTCAAAATTTGTATGAGTGTATTATAAATGATACTTCTTTTGATAGTTCTTTAAAAATGTCTAACGTTAACAGAAATAATCAATTTCCAACTACTTTCAAGGTTATATTTCTGTTCCATACCACACTTTCAAGGAATTTGACTCGTATTTACGAAACACAATCCAATAACCGCCGTCTTGAAGATTGTTTATTTCGTACAAATTTTCTATGACATTATTTGCAACTTTGTAACTTGATTTGCTCGAATTTCATGGAAAATTTCACCACATCACTAATTCCAACAAATCCATGCACAGAGCCAGTTGTATCAATAAACAAATCTTGGTATGCATCAATAATTGACGATTCGTTTCTAAAACTTGAAGTTCTCATTCAGACTCATGAGTTGTGATTGAATTGTTTCTGGAAATATTCAACAGATTATTGGATAAATAAAATGAATCGATTAACAATTATATCCGTGAAGTATCAGTGATTGAGAATATAAAACTTACATACATACAATATTCCATCAGATTCATACAAACCAAACCTAATTTCAGCGCCATCTTTGAAGTTTCCCTATTATAAGAAAGATATATAAATTGTATCCGATGGCTACCGTCCAATACTCATCGAATATTTGCATATTTGTTGCCTGGTGTATTGTATATCTGGCTGATAAAAACTCAGTTTTCTGTAAACTTTTATGCAATTCATGGAAATCAAATCAATAATGTAGCAGGAGCAAAGGTTGTGAATTTTTATCTCACATGCTATGGATTGGTTTAATAATTAGGTGGCTATATATAGACAAACGAGTCCATGAACAAGCATGGCTGTCTTGAGGACAGGGTCGTATTTGCCGATATTGTTCGCAAATAGAAATTTATATAACAGGAACTAGAAAGCAACAGTCGAAGTTAGTGGGGAATCCATCAATGAAAAATATGTTGATGTTTATACAGAATCATCAAAGTAACGGGAGATGTCCAAGAAGTTGAATCACTAGGAGTTATTTGACAGTAACCCTCAGACAGTTACCCGCTACTGATCATTTCAAGGCTTTCAATTTACATCGAATGATAGAAATAACCAGTTCCCATCCTCCGAAAACTTCCTCAATCCTTCTTCCGTTCCATTTACGTGATCTCTAGTCTTCATTGTAATCGATTTGCTGCGAACATATTCGTAACGTAGTGTGGTTGATTTGAACTCTCAATCTCCTCTGACGTTATTCCACATATAATACTTTTCTCACAAAAAGGGTCTCTCAATTTCATTCAGATGTTTTTCGTAATGACATAGAGCACCATAATTTTGGGAAATCATGGCTCGTCTTATTTGTAGGCTCACATATTCCAGTAACCAATACACACATTTCTGTAAAAATGCTGGATACTCATATTCCTAGTTCATAGCCCATGAGTTTTGAATTCGTGATCATTTTTCATTATCAATCTAGTGAAAATACTTCGTACTAGTACTGGCATGACACTTTACTGACAGAAAATTTTTGGTTTTGACATTCATCAATCTAATTGAACGATCATTTTCATTTATTTTTGGTAGGCTAGTGGTATTCTAAATCAGCTTTACATCCGTGTGAACAGTATGTCAAAAATACCACAAAACTACTTCAAGTCGTTAGCCAACTGAATATTCCCGTTAACAAACGTTATATTATGTCGTTCACTACCGACTTGCAACGATTTTATATTTTTACGGAATAAGATTCGACGCAAAAAGGACGAGGGCGCCCCTTAGTTATGACAAAATGGCAATAATGATCTGTTTGCCATCAAATAACTAGCTTTCCACATCAGTACTTTCGAAACTCAGTTCCAGCGAATAGTGGCCTTCACATCTAACACCTCCGTCAGTCGAAAACCGCCGAAATTTCTCGATTGAATAATAACAACTAACACTAAAATTTGAGAGGAATGACTTCCGAATATGCGTTGGGAAACACAGTGTCTTCGATAGCTCAGTGCTAAGATCATCCATCTGGTTAATAGAAGACGTGGGTTCGAATCCCGCTTGAGGAGGTTTATTTTTCTCGGATTCAACTTTGTCTGAATGCCGCAAATATTCTTTTCGAATTGTTAAAATCATGCAGTAACCAAACAAATTGCGTTAATCTAATTTGATTTGAACCGCCCTGTATATTTACTCGACTGAAATGAGTCAAACAACTGGACTCAAATAAATGCAATAAATCTGAACAAGGTACAGTTGACCGAACAATTAAGTTTCAAGTTGAGTATTATAATCAAGGCGTTCCGATTGCTAGTAGCACAAAAAATAGCCATTTGTCTTGATTAAGTTTTTTCTGTGAAATGAGTTATCACATAGGTTATTCCTTCCAATTTCAACTAGTGCGAGCTCAATCTTATTCACACCTGTTACGCGCTTTCTTGTCTAATCGCAGAAGTCCAAGCTCAATTTTCAGGTGATCGTATTGTGAATTTTCATTGTTTTTTACTATTTTCAAACTTGATCATATATTATGTATGGGCCCCTTTTTTGGAATTATATTTGTAATTATTATTAAAATAGTCATTGCTTGATACGGTCACATCTAAGAAGTTCGTGAGTGATCCTGTTCGACTTTCGATAAGCTACTGATATGAACCCCCATTTCCACATAAACTTCCGATCATCTCAGAATTGTCTGAAGTTCTTTCTGTAATGATGAAGTAATCCAGTGCAAATTATTTTCCTTGTTATTGAACTGTTCTGACCTTAATGGGTTGGAACCTACGAACGTCAACCCTCAAGGCGCGAAGTCATCAATCAACTCTTCGACTAACCGTGTTATACGAACGAATTAAACATTGAAATTTCGAAAAGGTAGCAAGTTTTTTTCATCCAGAATCCCAAGCACACGCAGAAATGTTGATTGAAATGTCGTCATTGGAAATCCAGTCCTGTAACTATTTCTTCGCCCAGATATCGACGTACAGCAACTGTGTTTTGAATGTATTAATAATTACACCACACTAACAGGTCATCCTGTGCTAAAAATAAATGTAGTAATTGCTTTTTCCTATTCCTTTGTCTGTGAGCGCTGAGCTCGAATGTTTAGCTTGCATGTGAACATAAAAACTGCCATTCTGGTGGGTTAACCGCATTTCATTCCGAGATAATCAAATGGATGATTGAAGGAAATTTCTGTATGGAATTTACAAAGCATAATGTTTGTTTTTGAAAGAAATCTGGGAAAGAAGAAACAAAAATTCTCTCCTGTACATATCTAATTATTTATGGAAATGTCGTTGGAAGTAAGGAGTCCCGCCCATATGCAGCGAGATATTTATTCGTGTTTTCTGAACACATAATTCATTATCATGATACGACCCCTATAACAAATATTATAACCCATCCCAACTGTAAGACAAACGCCACCAAGTTTTGAATGTACATAGATTGAAAAAGTCCCTATTTGTGAGAGACCTTCACCATGTATGAAGTGTATCGTTGGAGTGCTAGGTACTTACTGATATCTAACAACGAAAATTGAATTTTACGCCATTACATCACAATAACGGTGCGATACGATATTACTTGAGGTAGATTAATGTTTGTGTTTTGAGGAAATTGATACATAGTTTTTGGGCAACCAATTACACACTTGCTCAGGAGCTTGTCACGTCAGATTTTCTGTTTCATCATGTCATGTTAGGAATTTTTCTGTCTTCGCCTTGATGCAGTTAGGGCTTCGGTTATAAGGTGAAATTTTCAGCTCGGCACAGCTATTCAAGCGAAGTAATAGAAGAAAAACCAGGAGAACAGAGGTAACTACAGTAAAAAAATCTGGCTGTTGAAGCTATTTAGGAAAAACAAAATTTGTTGCGAATAATATGCTTGCTCTTCCGATGTTATTTCACTCCCCAGGTCTCAACAGCAACTACCGTGTGTTTGCATTGTAAATTTTTCCTTCGTCAGTTAGATTTTCCTTTGTCTTCACTATGAAATGGTATTTGGCCAATCGTGCAAACTGGTATTTTCCTTAACCAATAAAACGTTGATGTTCAACTGCCGTATTACAACTCCCTGGCAGAGGTAAATTTCACCCCTAAAATTTTTCAAATATGGGCTGAACGATACTTCATTTTGAAAGTTATCGAATTATATTTTTGACGTTACTCAGTTTTTCATATTTGGTTTATTAGCTTTGAAGAAAACGTCGTTGGAATACGGTCGTCCGCCAAAATCTTTTTTGAAAATTCAAGTATGACAGCGTTTTCGTCTAGTGAAATCCGCTTATTTGCATTTACACTTTTTCAAAATTTGAATATTTGGGCTGGAATTGACCGAACTGTACTTGGGTTCTATTTTTCAGTGATTTCTGACGGGATAAATCTATTTGCTAGTAGCCTCGATTTCCATTGGGTTATAAAGATTGTCATTAATTTATATTTCCATTGAAAGGAATTGTTTTATTTATGAACACATCACTTGAAAATGAGTATTCACAATTTCTATATTTTCTTTACTTTTTGTGATAGATATTTACGTTTAGAGTTCGTTTCTGAAGTTCAAAGTATACTTGGAATTCCATTTGGATCAAAATTATCAATAAGATAGAATTTTTGCGAAATAGAGAAAATCTATATTTCTGTGATTTTTTCTTGAAATTCCCCGCACTCCTCAATAGAACTAATTTCTTCAAAGACATATTTTGTTGGTGATTGATTTTTTTCTGCAACTTTTCAATTGAGCATTTTACTACTGTTTGCCGTTCAAAGTAACATATCCATAATGCAAAACCTCCTCACCTTTTGTAGAATATATCGTCCCGATTCAGTGGCATCAGTAAAGGCTATTTTCATTTACACCCAAAATACAGTTTTCGAGCACAATGAACCTTGTTTCCTTCTTCAAAACAATACACCAATAAAAAAATGTTTCCATTGGCTAGGCGGAAGTACTTTTACAACTTTTACAACTCTTTGAAGTTGGTCGAAATCAAATTTTCAAATACTGAGATATGGAGGTGAACTAAATTCAGCAAACCAACTCAGATTACAGTTCTCATCTATACTACTATTATCAAGAGGCAAACTCTAACTTTGTTTGCAGAGGGTAATCTCCCGATCATAAAAATTATTTCACTAACAGAAAGCTACACTATTCAGATGTGGTATAGGCTACATTTTACTATGATGATAAAAAAATCATATACCGGCGTGCGCTGACCTAACAGCTGACCGCGGGCATATCTGCCAGACGACAGTAAATCTGACAGTTGTAAGTCCAGCCTGCTGGACAAACAAACGGATCTAAAGAGGCTTTTGTGCATTTGTGTCATATTTCAAAATATTTTCTTTCGGTAATAACTCAATGTTGAGTGATTGTGAAGTTTCAATCCATTGATTCCTCTCTATTTTCGACAATAGAAAGAATATTTATCCTTTTGCTGTTAAGAGACGTGAATTGTGGATTCAAGCAACTAGAATCGCAGATTTAAGTACTGGTAAGTTGAAATGGGCAACGCTATATCCATGAATTTTGTATCTCAGAATTGAAATTATAGTCTTATTAAATTACCATTGTTATTTATGGAAATACGATTCATTTGTCCAGCAGGCTGATGCGTGTGACGTCACATGCCCGCGGTCTATAAACACATCTGCTCTGGTGACGAGTATTTCACCAGAAGACCCTTAGGTGTGTGATCATTGTGATGACTGCCTTTTTCATCCGTCAAGCAAAGAGTTCTGTTTTCCAACATGCTGATGTATTCTTCGAATTAGAAACTAGTGAGGGCATCATTCCTCCATATTATTTCATTATTATTTTCCTGAGGAATACTGATCGTCCACGAAATGATGTGCTAACGCTCCCGAGTCCTGAATATGACACTCGAATTGAAAATAACCCTGGCGGAACGAAAATGGCACCGGAGAGTGGAGCAGAGCATTATTGAGTTGTTTTTGTTTTCTGCGACTTAGCACTGGCAGGTTTCGAGAGGGTTTCCGATGCTATTTTCGTAAATGTAAGGTGGTCGCTTTATACTTTATCGATTTGTGACTATTTTTAGAAAACGTGACAAGGACAGACAGCCGGGAACAACGCCGACGCCCGACAAGGATTGCCGAATCCGAGAGAGATGTGAGAGAGCAACTGTAGGCCGGTCAATGGAACAATTTTGGTTATCAATCGTTTTCTGGTTCGATATGAAAACTGCAAGCTGTAATGCTTCTGGGATAGGAAAGAAAATCAAAACAGGAAAAAGTGCGTTTTATGTGAGGAACGACTTCTATAACTCACTGAACTCGATAACATTCCAAAGCTCAGGAACTCAATATTTATAAAACGTAATTTTTGCGCGTGACGTTACCAGTTACTCTGAGAAGCAAATCATATGCAGCGAGCAGAACGAGCGTTTTAAATAACGCAAAGTATGAATTTGTCAATAAATTACCTTATATCATCTAGATGTTAATTGGAAAAGAGCCAATATCAGTTATGGTACTGAGAGTGCCGGTTGATGCTCGTGTGAGATAAGGATTTGATTTTCATTAATATCGATCGTTTCCTGAAGCAAACAGATCTATAATTTTTTTTTGTGAAATCATCTAAAGGAAAAATTCGTTCAGGCCAGTCTCAACTCACCTACACAGAAATTCAGCCAACACCAGTCAAAAAAGAACTTCCTTCCTGGCAGATACCATCAAAGGCGTTTGAATGATTGATTAGATTATTCTGAACGAATAAGGCACATTAAACTGATTCTGGCCCAAAAACAAACAAATTTATACAAAAAATAATATCCGACGGTCAATATAATAATGGTCCGATCCCTCATCCTCAGTTGCATATTTTCCTGGAAAAAACATATTCAACAGAAGCGACTACGAAAATTTCGATATTATTAGGAAATGGGGAAGACGGCTGCAAACTTTTACCACTTGGAGCGCCACCTTTGCATGTACCTTTTTGACAGTCTCACAGAAGACAACATTCAAAAAAACATTTTGTTTCAGTTAACATCACTTTTTTTCGATTTTTTTTTGCATTTTCCAGTGATAAAAAATATTGTTATACATGTACTCTCTGATGATAAGAAGAAAATCGCCATAAAATGGTGTTATTTAGTGCATTCGGGTATAAAAATTTAGGCACGCACTTATTTCCAAAAGTAAAATTAAAAAGCAGTGGGAAGTAGCCCTGAAAAAAAAGAACTTTCACGCTTCTGAACATTACAGATAGTTCGATCGCTTTAAATCTGAGCGAAGGCTTTTATTCTGGTAAATTATTTGCAATTCTGCATAAGTTCCTCGAACTAAAAGGCACCTTAATTTCAGTTGAATAGAATGACTTGTTGCTCTAGGAGTTCAATCTAAGAGAATGATTTTGAATAGATGAATGTTGCCATCGGTGTTTTTGTGGAAGAAGTCCGTTCTACGAAATCCTACAACAGAAAGGGGAAAACGAGCCAGAGCTCATGATATCAGGAGGCAATTACTTCCACAAAAAAACTCAGGTGCATACTGAAGATTATTTCCATGAAGTTAGTCATGACGTTGAAGTTTCTACACAAGGAGATGCTTCAGCAGGAGAGGATGTTGAAGTAAAAGTACGATATTTAAAACATGGGCACACAAAAAAACTGTGTTTTCTTTACAATAGAATCTTTCAAAAGTAAGGATAAAGTTGTCCATTTCTACACAGAACTGGAATCTTATGGAAAATTCATGTTCAGCACAGCAAGTACTGTGGAGCTCATACAAAAATCGCTCTACTGTAAAATTAGAAGTTGGGGCGACACCAAGAGGGCTATTGTTGCACTGTTCAGAAGTATATGGAGGCAGTGCAAGCGACAGACAAATGATTGAATGGCAGACAGAGGCCTCAATGTATAAGATTTTTTTGGATATCCCAACAATTCATATATACCGTAAATAATGTCATAAGTCCGAAACTTCAATTCCATTAAATTTTCAAAGTGATCCGTTGACTGGTTCACCATAAATGTCTGATGTGCAATCCACCGTGAATCACCCTGTATATATACATACTTTGGAATATGTTGTAAAATTGGTTTGTGTAATAAATAAATAAATAAATAAATAATGTTTATTAAACAATTCAAAAACAGGTATACAATATTAAAAAATCAAATTATTAATAAACTAAATGCATAATCCCACGAAGTAAAACTTGTTGTGGGATATTCGTATTACTCATGTAAGAGATGCGAAAAAAAAATTATTAGGATCGAAACATAGGTATAATTAGTGTGTTTTTAATATATCATGAAATATTTTTCTATTAGAAATAAGTATCCATTCCTTCAGATTTTTTTTGTATGATATAAATAATTTTGTGTTTTTGATTTCCTCTGGTACAATGTCATATAGATATGAACAAGTGAATGCATAATTTTTTTGGCCAATTGTTTTATGTACTTTTGTTTTCAGAGTTATTTTATCTTTATGTCTGGTTTCGTAGTGATGTACATTGTATTTGATTTCATTTCTTTTTTTGAAGAGATTAATCATTATATTAAAACAAAATAGTTGCCTGATATCCATCTTATTGCTCTCTTTATAGAGTAGGTCAGAAGAATATCTAATATTTTTTCCATATATAATTTTTAGAAAATATTTTTGAAGAATTTCTAATGGTTTCAAATGAGTATCATTTACACCTCCCCAACTAAGAATTCCATAATTCATCTGAGACTGAATGAGAGAGTAATATAGTATTTCTAAATAGGGAATTTTGAGAAATTTTTTGAAGAACTTGAATTTAGGAAGCAAACTTCTCAGTTTTTTTGTTAGAAAGATTATTTGTAAATTCCACTTGAGATGTTGGTCAATAATTATACCTAAATATTTAATACTATTCACTCTTGAAATAATGTTGTCTTTGTCAATTTCGATTGATCCCAAGTTTTCATTTGAATTTTTATTACTAGTAAAGGCAATATATTTAGTTTTTTCGAAATTTATTGTGAGTAAATTGGAATCAAACCAACTTTTCAAATGTTTTAAATCGTTTTCAGCTTTTTTTTCGATATGGTTCCAATTTTCTGCGTGGTATGTTATAACAGTATCATCAGCATAGCTATGAATGTTCCCAGCTGTATTCATATAAAAAAGATCATTAATATATATATTAAAAAGTAATGGTCCTAATACTGTTCCTTGAGGAATGCCAAATTCAAATATTTTTGGTTTACTCAGAATTTTATCAATTTCAACATACTGTGTCCTATTTTTGAGATAATTTTCAAATAATTTTGTTATTTGTCCTCGAAATCCATAATCATGTAATTTTTTAAGTAGCAATTTATATTTAAGCAATTTTGTAACAAAGGCGGAAGGACCTCGGTCGATAGCCATTTGAGCAAAATTACATTTTGTTCAATGAACTGCATTTCTTATTATAATTAAACAATGTCAAAAACGTCGACATCCTAACCTCTCTGATAATCAAAGTGGTGCAAAATAATTTGAATTTTTTGCCAAATCGGTGCTGTGATCTTAATTTCAAATTACATTACTTATTGAAACTAAAATATAACGTAATTCTATTGTTAATGACAATAGAAAGCATCGCCAGTTAAATGCTCATGGGTGTAAAGATCGTCAGCTCATTTGCCAAAATGACAATTCAACGCTCAGATTCATTGAACGCGCAGCATGTTATGACGCTGACGGTCTTACCCTCGTTATAAAAACAACTGACGATTTCCTTCGTTATTTCAATCCAACTGTATACATTTCATACGGCATTAAATAACTGTATATTTCAACTATTTTGATATGGTTCATGTTCATATACGTGACTGACGTACAATCCACGTTCTCTAAAACAGCTGACTATCATTTTTTTATCCTGAAATGATCTCAAAATTCACCCCTTAAAGTTTGGCACGGTATGAAAATACTTGTAGCTACATTTTTGTATACAACTTTTACCTGATGTCACCTCAAGGTCCAACGCTGGTGCGACAGCTGACGCTCACTCTGGAAATTAATAACGATTATTCAACTAGTAAAAAAAAATTCGGTATAGAATTCCTCAAAAAAATGCAACGCTACCTCCCGTACTATTAACAAGCTTGCCGTTTCTGATAATTGAATTACTATTGTGCATGCTTTGACTCGACTATTATTACCATCTTCTCATGGCAAATGGAATTATCTGTTCTCAGAACTAGTGAAGTCGAGCCGTTTTCCTGGATGCTCAACTCCTGGTAACGGTATTTATTTCACAAAGTTGTGTAATGCCAAACACTGTTGTTACATTATCTGATTAATTTTAGCTTTCACAGAAATAAATTGTTGCGTCTCCAATATGATCATAAATTATTTCTGGCTGAGAAATATGATTTTTTCGAATATCCAAAACTGTAATTGTGCACCAAGTGGATCTTTTTCAATGTAGCTATGGAAGTTACCTGTGAGTCTTGCTCTGTGATATAAGGTACTCATCCTAGATTCTGGTGTGTATATTTCTGTCATTCACCTACATTTAAGATGCAAAAGTTTTTCAGGAGTACCACACCACTGAAATAATTATAAATATATTTAATTGGCCCAGAATCTAATTTTGGACACTCTCACAGATGTTCTTTTTTTGATAGGCGTTTGAATTGTTCTCGAACAGTCTTTGTTTGAGGTATCTGGAAAGAATTGTAGCCTGTTCTGGATCCAGAATTATTGGTTGTTCATATTTTTGTTGTCTCCTGGAGACCTAAGATTCATATTCACAAAGTATGTGATGAGCTTCCTTCCTTTTTTGCATTGTCTGCAGTCAAAGTGTCCACAATACTTTTATCTTGTTCATTTATCATTTTAAAAAATGATTTTACGTCCCTGATATTATTCTTAGCTGATGCACCCCTCCACAGTTGGCGGGACCGCGAATAGCCATGCTGCTCATGAGAATTGGCTCAAGGAATAACAAGGACTAATTTCTGAAGGATCTCGGTCAATGGCATTATAATACAAAAGTATCTGTCTGAAAAAGCAGTGTTATTTTTTTTTTCATGGATCCACACGAGTATGAAAACCCTGCAAAGCTCGATAAAAGTTTTGAGGTGTATTTTTTGTTGTCTTTATAAGAATCCCGATAAATGGAATGATTGCAATCACAAATTCAATACCAGACACCTGTTTGGACCCGCTATAGATCTCTTCTGGGACCCTTAGCAAGACTCACTAAACAATGTCATATGATAATAATAGTCCTCTTTGTTTAATTTTCGAATTTTAAACGTTCATAACTTCCTTATGTTTGAAAAAAAATAGTCAACTTCCGTATTGCTGAGAATAATATGGCATCTTTGATTTTATAATTTTTTTCAGTATACGACCGCTATCGAGAGCACTAAGTTCTCCTGTGGTACACCTTGGCCCTCCCGGGGAAGGACCGACGCTGACGAGGCGAAGAGCCTCATCTACCCCAACCACCGGCCTCGCTTACGATAACCAAATGCTCAAACATGCGTGCGTATGCGGAAATAACGCTCTTCATCCCGAACACGCTGGTAGATTGCAGAGTATTTGGTCCAGGTTGCTCGAAACTGGATTGGTTTCCAGGTAAGATCAATGTTGACTGTAGAGAATATGTACCCTGGAAGCTCGTGTTTCGGAATGCGTTTTTCGATCACCCTGTATTATAATAGAAGCCCGGGTGTTATCAATTTTATCTGTCTGCATATGAAATTATTCATTTGAAGCTTCCGACGAATGGTCTCCATGACTCCATATGTGTAATAGGTCAACAATGGGGAAGATGACTAGATGACCCAAAGCTTTTAGTAGGTGGCAGCACGACTGCATGTGCCTAACGAGTGATTTTGCAGGTTATGTTTTATTTTTATTTTAATGAATATTTTCAAAAGATACTTAAGAATCATAAGGATGTTTTCTCCAACTGATAGATATGGATGTTTGTCTGAACCAGAACTGAAAAGTTTCTTGAGGGAACGTGGTGGATCCCTCAAAGGAAAAAAAAGATCTGAGTGAAAGGTTAAAAATTCAAACTGATTACAGAGGTGTTTCGTTAAAAATCATCATAATAACCATCTACTAGCCCTGCTACGTTCTTTTGTAAGTGACTGGAGCATAATCTAGAATGTTCATAAGCCTGAAAGCTCTTTCTTTTCAGGGCTACTTCCCACTGCTTTTTCAGTTTTGTTTCTTTCGGAAATAAATGCTTACCCACATTTTTACATCCGAATGCACTACATAAGACCATTTTATGTCGATTTCAAATCATTATATTCTTAATTATTGCAAAGAAGGGACGTTTAATGTTTTGAATTGTTGTCATTTGACTTGAGAGGCTGTCAAAGGTACATGCAGTGGTGGCGCTCCTAGTGGTAGAGTTTTGCAGCCGTCATCCCCATTGAATTTTACACCTAATTCAAATGAAAAATGGTAATATCTAAATTTTTTTCAAATTTACCATGGCAGAAGAGACTAATATTTCATAACTAGTTGGTTAAATGAGCAGCAGTGGGTTGGTTGTTCATCGTTCATCATAGGTTTATCATTCTGATCCCGCATATGTGGAACCAGTTGAAATTGTAATTTATGATCGTAAGAACTTTGAAAGATTGTTAAGACGTTGTGGAGTTACTTATCTGCCATGGTGCTTATTATGTCAATGATTACTCTCCCTAGTTTTCGACAAAACTAGCATCTATAATACCTACCTGGGTCGTCAGGATTATTTGTAATATACTGTATTTTATTCATTTGATTTTCTACTTGTACTTGTTTGACGTTTCTGTCAGACCACAACTGTAATCTTCATTACAGCCGTTACATTTTCCTAAACTATCCTCATGTCGAAAAATATGATAATTTTGTAACCACCGGTACTGGTATACAGATGAATTAAGTTGTTTTTTACAATTCATAAAATATGGCAAGCCATAATGAACTTCCAACCCATATAAACTTCACTAATCAACCGAATTATTAAAAGAACATTTCCTTCTCAAATTTTGAAAATCTCTGCAATTGGAAAATGTATGTTGTTATTTTATTGGAGGTATTAATATGACTTGGCATTTTCTTTATCTGGTGATAAGATTGTTTTAAATAAAATGTTTTATCACAGGCAATTTCTGAGGAAGCCATAATCCATTCAACAGAAGAAAGTTATTTAAAAATGCAATCCTAATGTAGCAAAGTTTTTATTTCCCTTGATTCAAAAATGAATTACGTAATAATAGTATATTACTCAACGAGCGTATAATGATGGCTATTATTCGCGAGGTAACATATACGGCTACGAGCCTCAGTCGAGTGACCTTAATCGCCGAGACAAATATTTCATACAATACTTCATTGTTCATCTATACACAGTATATAGTTATCGGAAAATTTTAATATTCATGTGGTATCTCATATAATGTCTCATGAACAAAAATCTATGGATTTGGCTTAACAAATATCACGTATCTAATCTCACAAGATGATATTTATATTACAAGATATTTATTTATACTTGGTTATTGATGATTGTAATATTTGAACAATTGGTCAAGTTAATCACAGGAATAGAATTAACATGAAAACAATATAATATTATAGCTAAACCAAGGAAGCACCTGACACCAGTGGTAAATGGACTCATTAATCGCTACCGTGATTAATGGGTATTATTATTAGGGTCGAGCAAACAGATGTATAATGGGTACATTACTCACTGCGTTTCTTGAACAAATTGAAAACTGCGTTCATACGCCAAAAATCATTTGCTATTATTCGGTTTGAAAAAATTACATTTCTTAATGTAATGTACAGAAGAATACACACAACACCTATGAATATACAACCAGTGAATAAATATTTGAGAAGATAGTATCAAGAGAATAGTAAAAACTCTGAATTGTATGTATAAATATTACAGTTTATTTCAATTTCTGCACAACCTTTGATTGCTCCAACCATGGTTTCCCAAATTCAGTGAATCTAGATATGGACTATATGTTTGAAACTACAAGCTATTTAAATCGAATGAACTGACTCTAATCAAACCGATCAGATTATTTAAATCTTCTGAAATATCTGCGTTTGTGCATTTTAGAGTCTGGTCACTCGACTGTAATTTCTGCATATTCATATACAGAGAAAATCTAGATGGATTTCCTAGATTCATTGGGTCCAAGTTGGGATTCACTCGTAGAAAAAAACACGACACAATATGAAATATAAGTTCGCAAAAATTTTAATTCTCAAATTTTTCTGTTCAAAAGTATTTTAAATAATATTTTGACAGGTTTCTTGGATATCTGTGAATTATCTTTAGAAAAGTTTTCAATATCATTTCATTCAATTCATTAGTAACTAGGAATGAATATATTATTCCTGATCAGGCCTGATGAGAGGTGAGGAAAAAGAGTACATAGATACCAGTAAGAATTGAAAAAGTTTGCTAACTAGTCCAATTCCATGAGTCCCAACTTTTCCCTCGACGGCCCTACTCGTCACAGATGTAGAAATTTTATGATTAGGACGGAATTTTACACTAGAGGGCGAATCGTTTCTGTTGATTTCCCACTGTAAGAATAAGCAACTTTATCCACAGTTGATGACTATACAACACACATTCAATATCGAATCTAATTCAAAACAAATACATTTTGAGTATATATTAGGCAATATAATTTTACATGTTCTGAGAATACATCTATTCCATTGAGGCACTGCTGGAGAGACTGGTTATTTCTTTATGTAATAGGTGATTTGTCGTGGTCTCCATGTCTACACCTTTGTATCCGCCAATGGAAAAGATAGTTGATACATCTAAGATGAAAAAAAATCAAGGTTCTTCACAATACAATTTCTCATCTTTCAATTTTTTTCAGATGTGATAGGTTACGACCAAGGAAGGCATCGACCCAGGAGCTGCAAGTTTGTCATTCAGAAGCTCACTCTTTACTTTATGGGACTAGTTCTTTGAATAGGCATAAGATGGATATGACTAAACTCAGCGCTTTGCCAGTCAATGCTTTTGTGAGATTACATTGTGGGGGTATTGGGGTGAGTGATACTTATGATTATTAATTATTTTGTAATTGTATTTGTTTTAAAGAAATGAGGTTCATTTGGAAGTGTTTAATAATTTGCATTTCTGAAAATTTCAAGTGTTGTTTTGTGGAGAATAATTTGAAACATGATAATTTAAATATTACAAATCTTCTGTATAAGGAGTAATATATAAAAATCAGCAGGACACTCTTATAATGTGTATATATCACTTGTAGACGTTTTGTTCACTCACAATTATATGATTTAAAAAAAATCAAAAAATAGTTCCTCAAATCGTATGTCATATGCGATTGCTGGTTTGAATAATCTCATATGGAGCCTTTGAAGATATCCAATGAAATTTAAAAAACTCAGTGAATAATATCAGACATATATATGAATCACCAAAGTTTTTCAAAATACTTATTCTACAATAAAATCGTGTCAACGATCCTATCACCCCATCAGAGGGTTGCATATTTATTCCTGCCAGTACCCCTCTGACAAGTGACATGAAAACGCGTGTGATTTACAATAATTACTGAAGTAGTAGAACTTGATGGATGTGATAAGCCGACCTTGAAGCAGTCACTCATGCGAATATGGAATTAAAAAGAAAAGTTGCATTATATTTAAACTTGAAATATGTTTCAGAAATGAATATAATCACAATGTAGCAACGTCTTGGAATCGTTTTATTGTAGTCTTGAATCATTGAAAATGATTTCATCTGATCTTCATGAAAACTTCTCAGAAAATATTTTTCAAATGAAAAACATTCACTGAAGGAAATAAACCAATTCTGTGAAAATCTGCATAGAAAAGAGATCAACAAAAAGGGTCACGCTTAGAGAAAGGTGGTACTCAGCAACACAATTGATAATGTTTTCATTTGGGAGCAAGTAGAATTGTGTATAGCTCCAATAATACAGCTTGGCCTCAGATAATCGATGTAAATGCGCAGTTCAGAACAAGCTCCTACTGAAACCCTCCAGTCGGTATTACTGCGTGACTAACCTATAAATAATTCTTATAATTCAACCATGCTGTTTGGTATAATTAGGTTTTTAAAGATATTACTCAACTTTTAAATGTTTTTACACTATTTTTTATCTGCATATGATGACCGATAAGCTTTGACTGTTATGAAGAAACTAGCTTTCTTCAAACTCACGATAGGAAGTAGTCTCATCCGGTCTATAAAATTGTTAGTTAATTCGTTCACAATTTTTTAGTAAGTCCTGAAGAAGGAAATAAACTTTTCCGAAAGCTTACAATATATAGATCTATATAGTAGATATATATATATATATATATATATATATATATATATATATATATATATATATATATATATATATATATAGATCTCGTGTCGTGACCTGTTGAGTGCGGGTTTAGGCCCCGGCGTCTGGAGTTTTGTTCTCAAACGCTTCGGCCCCGATTTTGGAGCCATCCTCAGAGTAGGTGATTGTGACCTCAGCGCTGAGGTCTCAATCTGCCTACTCCTAAGGTGGTTGCCACAGTCGGGGCCGAAGGGTTCGTGACTTAACGCCAGACGCGGCCTCAACCCGCCTCAACAACAACACCCAGGTCTCGACCACGGAGTTCTTTCTAAGGTCTCATATCTGCCTACTCCATATATATATATATATATATATATATATATATATATATATATATATATATATATATATATATATTGAACACCATTTCATGTCAACTACAAAAGTAACTAAACCCAACCAAATATAAAATTGTCGTCCCCGTACGAACGTACAACGCACAGAAGTCGATTGCGATTCTTGGCACGAGCAAGGATAGGGGTGAAAGGATCTACAAGCATCTCGCCACCCACCCTAATACTAACCGCGATCGATGATTCCTGACCTCAGATATGTGACAGAACTCGACTATACTCCTTCTTCTACATGTATGTTCATGAACTTTCAAAAGAACATCATCACGCTGCTTCTAACTTTTCCAGAAAATCACATCATACTTTTTCATTATTAATTCCCAGGTTGATACAGACACAACTTGGAACGAATTATATACTGCGCCCGCCGCCCGAATGGCTGTTGGTTGCACTGTTGATTTGGCAGTACGTACCTGGACAGGAGACATCAGGAATGGTTTTGCAATAGTCAGGCCCCCAGGCCATCACGCGGAACCGCAACAAGCCATGGGATTCTGCTTCTTCAATTCTGTGAGTTCTTATCAGACACGTTACACTAAAGTGGAGCGTTATTTGTTCAGTCAGTCCAGAATCTGGAATTGTTTTCCAAAAGGTATAGGTAGTTAGTGGTGTTGCATTATATCGGGTGACAACAAAATCATTGTACACAGCGCCGTTCAATTCTTTCATGTTTTTAAGATTAGAAATTTGATATTCGGAATAATAGTTCATAGCAGCTGATATTTTCAACAGTGAAACAATTGAATATATGTTTTGATTCAACAAGTAGGGGCCGTAAGTTGGGAAGAGAATATAATAATAATAATAATAATTATAACAATTTATTCACAATAAATAACAATGCAAAAAAACATAACAATATGTGAATAAATAATTGAACCTCACGAAGTTGTGCACTTGTTGTGAGGAAACATTATATTAGATTTTTATATAATTCAAGTGAATATAAGAATGTAAACAAAAATCATAAATATCAAAGATAAATAGTAGTGTAAAAATGAATAGATACAATATAATCATTACATAGGCTATATTGGATATTTTCTTTCAATAATATTTTGTAAGTATAGTCTAGGAGTTTCAGTAATCCATGTGTTTACTTTTTTCTTATAAGTGTATTTCGATTTGGTAATTTTGATTGAATTTGGTAATTTATCATAAATGAATGGAGCTAAATATAGAAAATTTTTTTGTGACTTTACTTTACACCCAAATAGCACACGACGTCCTGAAGACGAACCATTTATGTCCCAGTTACGTCGATACGTCCCGGGACGTATAGGAGACATTCGAAGAACGTACATTACCGGATGTACCATGTATGTACTGGTTAGACGTCCCATGTAGGTACATACTTGGTCCCGTTCCAATCGGAATGTAATAAAAACGTACATGCTTGGAAGTACTATGTACGTACTTTATTGAGTGTCCCTGATACGTTTACATTAACTCCTCTTCACGTACGTACTTTTCGGAATGAATTAGGGACATACCAATGACGTGTTTTTTTGTGAATCCCATGTACGTACTGCTCAGACGTATCATTTACGTACATGTTTGGAAGAACTATGTTCGTACTATTTGGACCTTCCAGGTGCGTACATATTGAGTCCCTTTCAGATAAGTATCTTTCGAAACGTTTGCAGGACATAGTAATGACGTACATTTTCGGAAATCGTATGTACATACTATCTGGACGTCTCGTTGACGTACTTTTTTGTACATACTGTTTGGACCTCCCAAGTACGTACGGATTGGGTTCCTTTCATTTTCTACATTTCTGTTAGTATGTACATACTGTTTGGACCTCCCGAGTACGTACGTATTGGGTCCCTTTCGGTTCCAGGGGTATTGGGATTTTGAGAGTGATCACTTAGTGTATTCAAACATATATCAATATTGGTAATGCAATATTCATAATGAATTATTTCTAAAAAAAATTGGAAAAATTGAAACATCGACATGTGGTGAATTTAAATACCAGAAAATTACATACAGAATTTTTTGCACAGCAAGTTTGATATTCCAAAACCGCCATCACATGAGACAGTGATCCTTTAGTCTTTTTTCGAATATATTTTCATTGTTACTGAACTTTCTAAAATTTTAATATTATCTCGAACAAAACTAACTTGAAGTCATCACATCTATAGCACCCAACTCCTTCTTAAAAACAAGTATCTCCGTGCCGTAGAGCGTAACAGTGGTCGACAATAATATCTCCATAGAAAAGGTCGAGAGTTCAAGCCCCGCAGCAGCCAGGTCTTTTTCCAAGTAAGTATTCGGTTAGATGGTTAGTACACTTGAATGAGTAAAATTTCCAACTTGACTATTTGGTAAAAAAGAAATGAATAATCCCGAATATGAAAACTTAGATTCATTAAGTGATATCAAATGATATATCATTACGTTGTTTTCGAATATTGATCTAATATCGCCGAATGTTCACATTTTTTTTGTGGCCACTATTGATATCATCTACAATATAAGGTTAATATTCCCGTAATATTGAACCAATATTGGTCAAATATGTTTGTTCTACTTGGAATAGCGCATACAGAATGGAAAATGTACGTTTTCGGAATGTCCCAAACAGTTCCCTTTCTGTACATTTCAGGTCCTGTGTGGACTAGAAAAGTACGTACCTGGGATTACCGACTATGCGGAAACGGTAAGTCGCAGGGAGGTCTTATGTACGTCTGTCGGAGACAAAAGTACGTCCTAAATACGTACAATACATCCTCACCGTACATATGCAGTACGTCCACTGGACGTACTTGTGCTATTTGGGCATATGTTATTTTTTACAGTTATTTCATTTTTATTTCGTGCATCATGAGTATGCATACTATAATTAATGCCATTTTCATGAGAAAATATATAAGTGAGTATCTTGAAACTGAATAATTGCCTAATATCCATTATTTCACAGTCAGAATATAATTTATCAGAAGAATATCTTAGGTTTTTATTAGATATGATTTTCAAAAACCACTTTTGTAATATTTCCAAAGGCTTGAGATATATTTGGTCAACTCCCCCCCATGATGAAATACCATAATTTAATTGAGATTGGACTAGAGAAAAATAAATCATTTGCATGTGTTTTCTATCCAAAATATTCTGTAAAAATTTGAATTTAGGTAATAACGGTCGTAACTTTTTTATGACATATTCAATTTGAAAGTTCCATTTCAAATGTCTGTCTACTATGACTTCTAAATATTTTATCCGATCTACTTCTTTAATGCATGAATTATATTTCTCTTGAACGTGTGATAGGATACAAAATTCTTTTCTTAACGTGCACATTGTCAAACAAATTGATCAAATGTTAAATAAGCTATCTTCTTAAATTTCAATATTTCATAACATATACATATTTGTTTTTTCGTTTTTGAATAGCATTTTTGTCATTAATTTTTTCGATATTATAAATAAGATTCAGTATTTTTTTAATTGTAATATTGAAGTATACCTTTTTTCCCTAAAAAATGCTGAAGATACTAGAGGTCAGTATCATTTTTCTGATGCAGTCAATTCAGATATTATAAAGCTGTGCTTTTCCATATTAATTTAATAACAACTCGTCCAGTTTAATGAAACTCATGGAATTTTCAGCAGTTATTTATAGGATAGAAGGTACTATTTATTGTTGAATGAGTTTGGAAATACTACTTCTCATTGAAATTTTCAAAAATAATTCGAAATGAAATTGTTTCAAAACGAAAATCTAAATTTTTGGGAATCGGTGAAAAATTGGCCTGACTATTTTTATCTGATTTCATCACCTTGTATTCCTGAACAGGTAGCGATTGCGGCTAGAATCCTTCAACGTGAACATCGGGTCCATAAGATACTCATATTCGACTGGGATGTTCATCATGGCAATGGTACACAAGAGATTTTCTACGATGATCCAAGAGTTTTGGTCATATCTATGCATCGACACGATGATGGAAACTTTTTTCCAGGAACAGGCGGGGTTGCCGAGTGTGGCTCTGGAGCTGGAGTGGGGTGAGTAGAATAATCATTCTTGAACTATTCTTTATTATTTAGTTCGTAAATTGTAGCATGCTTTTCTGTCTAGAAAACATCTAATCATTGCAAAATAGATTCAAACGATACTTCAGTGAATTTTGTTCAAATTGAACATCGGTGAATAATATCAGCGGGTTAGGTAACATGTATTTTAATGTAGCTTGTCCAACATGACTCTCCGCCTGAAAAAATAGCTGTGTATGCCTCTATACAACTGCATGCAGAGAACCTTCAACTGATCTGAGGCATTTATTAAAAGTCAATTTTGAAAAAACCTTCCACCATTTCTTCAAAAAAATTACGAAATATATTAAGTGCTCATGCAGTTAATGGTAACCGTTTTACCCGCTCCTGCCTATGGCAGCATGTGCTCTTTGCACACACTCGTTTATAGATAAGCGCGTCCCTGTCTCTGATGGCGCAGTGAAACCAGCTGACGGTTTCTACGCCACTTCATCATTTTTCAGAGGCAAAGCCATGTTGGGGGAGAATTAAATTGTGATTATTGGAAGGCTATGGAAAGTCATGTAGTGTTAACAAACAAAACTGGAGCAATAAGAAGACAGTAAAATGCTTCAATTTCATGCATAAGCGAACACCTTTTGCCACATTCAGCTGTTAGGAAAAGAAACAGCTTATGAGATTTCTGTTGCAGATTTAATGTCAATATCGCCTGGTCTGGAGGTTTGAACCCACCTTTGGGTGACGCAGAGTACCTGGCTGCCTTCAGGAGTATAATTATGCCCATCGCACGAGAATTTGGACCTGATATAGTGCTTGTTTCTGCGGGATTTGATTCTACAGAGGGACATCTGGCTCCGTTAGGTGGATATAGGGTATCGCCAGCATGTTTTGGGTAAGTACCTACAATCTGTTTATGAATTATTGAGCAAGAATATACAGAACACAAAAAAATTTGAAAAAAAAATATTGAAAAAAATAAGGAATGGAAATATTATTCCCACAAACGCTCTCCAAAACCATGAATGGATATCTGCATTTTACATTTATGCGACCAGGATTTCGGCCGTTTTCAGCTGAGTCATCTTTAGAGTTAGGAAACTACGAAGCCCTTATTTCATGAAACAATATTTCGATCAATATCACTATTGAATAGACTTTAGCTGTTGACAAACATCCAAACTCCTTGGTGTATTGGGAGGTATGAGCGAGGAATAGACGAATTGGGAAGCGAGATTTCGTAAAACTGGTTGAAACAAGTTTAATCCTTCTCACAGGTTCAGATCCCAGATTCAGAAAAGTCTTTATACCCTTTAAATATGTAGATCTTTCAGTCATAAAGATGGCGAGGTACTTCTGAATTCGTAACTTTCTTAATTGAAACACGTTAGGTGTAACACTCAGTTCAGCAATTTTTCACAGTTTATGTATACATTAAGACCATTTCCGTTTCCAAATCTGGTTTACTGAGATGTTAACTCAAAATGACTGAGTGGTTATTGCTCGGTTGACAACTATTTCCAAGGATTCGGTTCAGAACAGAATGATTGTCAGATTGTCTGAGTTATTTTCTAAGTATTATGTGATAATCATTACCTGAATTATCCTGAAGAGTTTTCTCACGAAATTACATGTGTAGTATACCACATCTAATATTTGTATATCAGGAATTACTACTTGAGAATTAAAAAGGGTTTGGTCTCATGAGTAGAATTCTGTTCAACTACCCAAATCATATTATTTTACCTCAGATACTCGATGAAACCTGACTGAACTTAGTAAAAATCTGTGACAGAATACTTACTCAATGATTATAACAATTATTGTTAGTAACCATACTATTTTTATAATCGGTCCAACGGGACGGAAAATCGTAACTTTGGAAAATGATTTCTTGCAGCCATAAAGTGACACAACATGTTATTTTCACAAATGCTGTGTGTTTGAAACTTTTGTTGAAGTATCCTATGAATACTATTGGTTTGATTCGAGATTAATGTATTTGATGTATAAATTGATTCTTGATTGATTGACATGTTATATTGCCTGGATACCTAGGAATTATTTGATCTTTTCGAAGGGGACCACAAAGCCCCTTTCAATATCTGTGCCAACTTGTCTTTGAATACTCAACAACATCATCTCCTTTTTCTTCAAGTTGAAACTTTGCACGTTCACGGCACTCAGAGGCCCTCAAAGGGCCTTAAGTGCCAAAATAATAGTTTTGAGCTATTATAAAGTTCAAACCAATATTATCCTATGAATACTATTGCTTTGATTCGAGATTAATGTATTTAATGTATAAATTGATTCTTGATTGATTGACATGTTATATTGCCTGATACCTAGGAATTATTTGATCTTTTCGAAGGGGACCACAAAACCCCTTTCAATATCTGCGCCAACTCGTCTTTGAATACTCAACAACATCATCTCCTTTTTTTTTAATTGAAGCTTTGCTTATTCACGACACTCAGAGGCCCTCAAAGTGCCTTGAAAGACGAAAAAATAGTTTTGAGCTATTATAAAGTTCAAACCAATAGTATCCTATAAATACTATTGGTTTGATTCGAGATTAATGTATTTGATGTATAAATTGTTTCTTGATTGATTGACATGTTATTTTGCCTGATACCTAGGAATTATTTGATCTATTCGAAGGGTACCACAAAGCCCCTTTCAATATCTGCGTCAACTCGTCTTTGAATACTCAACAACATCATCTCATTTTTTTCAATTGAAGCATTGCACATTCACGGCACTCAGAGGCCCTCAAAGTGCCTTGAATGACGAAAAAATAGTTTTGAGCTATTATAAAGTTCAAACCATGTAGCAAATTGGATATTTGTTATGTTATTTTATTTTTTATATTTGTTAGGCATATACTTTATTATTATCACTTCATCATGAGTAAATTGCAAGCATGTTTATTTTCCGGAGGTGTTGAACCTTCAGCCTGTAGATAATTCGCTCTCATTAATTTTCCTGAAAAAGTTTTCATCTGTTGGGACCTTCCTTCAATGATCTGGCACATTCGTTGTGCACACTGGCGTCATTAAATTGAAGCACTCCTCACACTCATGAAAGGAGTCATCATTGGGCCCTAGAATCCTATGTTTTGAGTAGACAAAATCAGCCGAGGATGGCACGTCTCCGAAATTTTTTGGATCTCATCGATCATACTTGGATTATGTTTTATAAATAATTGCCAGGCCGGTATGATCCTTGAGTTAAGAGTCATCAAGGTCATCAATTCACCAAGGACCCATACGATTAAAAACACCTTTCAAACTAAGCATTCTGGATATTTTTTTACTTTAAAAAATGAGTTTCGATATTATGTTCATTTTTCCGAAAATTAGGTCACAGCTCTCATTAAGTTCAGTTGTCATGGTATAATTTTTGAAGATGTTGGGTGCATGTATATATCAACAAGTGAATAAAATAATAGCATCCAGACGAATGAGAATCTAACAAAAACTTCCTCAGGCGGGAGTCGCACCCAGAACCCTCTGCATTCCAGGCAGATACCCTACGACTAGGCCAACGAGAAGTTATCTGTCCGCATATTTATTTGGAAGCCAGTCCTGTCGAACATTATTGTTAGTTTTGCGAGTGTGAAGTAGGAAGGGATATTCATGTTCTATCAATTGTCTATAGAAAGCGGCGTCGATTTTTACAGGTATCAAGTGTAGATACCAACCAGATGATTTCAAACCGAAACCACAAGATAGGTACTTGTATTTAAAAAAAATTATGAAATTATGGCAGCATTTGAAAAATTTGTTTCCAATAATAGGACATCTGCTGTTGTTATAATCTTCCTTTCAAATAACAGTTTCTGTTTCGATTCTTACATCTCGATGATACATTTTTTTATATACATAATAAATATAATAAAAGTTCCTTGTACTCAAAGCATCGAGGAATTTATATCTGACGATTCGCATTCTCTTTCAGTATTGCAGTGACAACAATTTTTATATTTTTAATGATATCCTTAAATATTCGTGTTTTTTTACACGTGTGAGATTTCAAATGCATATGTTTAATGTTTCAATGTACATATAACCGCATTTGACTTGTGTGAGCAGAACAGTGTGAAAAGCATCAATAAATGTCTTCTTCTACATATACATCACGACTTTTTCAGATACATGACACGCCAGCTGATGCAACTTGCAAGAGGGAAGATAGTGTTGGCTCTAGAGGGTGGCTACGACCTCCCTTCCATCTGCGACTCGGCCGAAGAATGCGTAAGGGTTCTGCTGGGCTCTCAGCCCTCTCCCATCTCCCCCATCGAACTCTCCCGCGCCCCTTGCCCCAACGCCATCCTCACCATGCAGAAAGTCATCGCCATCCACACCGCGCGTTGGCCCTGTCTCCAGGAAGTCGTAAAGACCGCCTCCTGCTCCTTCACCGACGCCATCCGCAACGAAAAGGACGACAAAGACACGGTTAACGCGATGGCGAGTCTTTCGATGCAGCACGCCGCCACGAACATGATCGGGTCTCCGCCCGCCTATCATACAAACAGTCCTCAGCACGGATTACGTCCGAACGCGTGAAAGAAGCTCATTTCGTACCGAAATTTCAATTGAAAATCATGGATTGTCGGGTCGCGGGAGTTCGAAAGTTGTTTTCGAAGTTAGTGGTACGCCAGTTCGAAAATAGGAACGTCTTTTTGCATTGTGTGCTGGGCAATATTGTTGCATTGGTTGAAATTTCAGAAACGTTCCCATTAATTGATTGAAAATGGTTATCATTTCATGCGATTATTGTATCTAAAAATGACCATTTTGATCAGTCGAACTTCATACAATTTTTCAATGAGTATTCCGATAAGAGAAATCGGAGTGGTGGGATAACATTTTTTAGGGGTAGGTTGTGATGCGATTTTTCAGAGCCAAATTTCCAATGAGGCGACTATCTTACTGGCTAACATCTGACAAGATTTTTCACGAATAGAATTATAAGTACCCAATATCTGCGTGTAGAATTTTGATCAATAAGTTTGACACTTGTATCGAGTTATTGGAATGCATTTGAAATTGCTAGAGAAATTATTTCAATTTTATCAAATTAAAGACAAAAAAATAAAAGGCAGAATATGATATTTCAGTTGAAAAAGTTACATAAATTTGAATTGTTGATGAAATATTATATTGATAATAATACTTTGTTGCGTACGATCATCCAGGGACACAGCAGCAAAAGTCAGGATTTGGGGTAATGTGGTAGAGGTACACTTTAAAACTACTTAAGAACTACATCAAAAGAAAACTTATAGACAAGATACAAACATACACAACTGTAAAATATACAGTTACTACAATAAAAATAGATCAAAATGTTTATTGCCACCAACAGTTGAAACAATAGTAGCATTTATTTTTTAAATATGTGATAGCGGAGATTCTAAATTTCTTTGCATCTCTAATGCTTTTCAATAATTGGGTAGGGAGTTATACGCTTTGATTGCCCGGTAGTAAGGGCCTTTCTCATACTAAGTGGATTTGTGGTTTGGTATTGTCAATTCATTGCAATATCTAGTCCTCACATTCATGTTTTCAGAATACTGATCACTGTTCTTCGAAAACAAATGGGAATATTTCTTAACGAAGCACACAAGACCCAGGAAGTACAATGAAGGCACAGTCTTAATGTCAAGTTCTGCGAAATATATCAGAGGTGTTACGATCCAGTTTTAATATGCATCTGATAATTTTTTTTGTGTTATGAATATTTTCTGTGCTATTGTTGATGAGCCCCAGAACATTATACCATATGATATGTACGTGAGAAAAGTAATATATTCTCAAACTCTCGGTTGATACTTGAACCCTCAGGTAGCGAATTATTCCACAGATTGAGTGCAGTCTGCTATTTAATGAGTTTATATGCGTTTCCCAACTGAGTGTTGCATCCAACGTTACGCCTAGGAATTTAAAGTTATGTGATATTGGGATTGATTTATTTTCTAGTTTCACGTACAGGGATTCTTCAGAGTAATTTGTCTTGTTGAAGATAATAAGACCTGTTTTTGTTGCATTCAGTTTGAGACCATCTTTTTTACACCATATATTCATTTTGTCAGAAATAGTGGAAGATATAGTTGAGAGTTCCGTTATACTGTTGCCTGTAACAATAACAGAAGTATCGTCAGCAAACTGGTATACGCTACCAGGATTTAAATTAATGAGTAGATCATTCCCATATATCAGAAAAAAAAATTGGTCCGAGTATTGACCCTTGTGGCACGCCTTGTTCGGATGGTGGCCTTATTTGAGTAATATAGTTGTTGGTCTTTTGTGACACATACTGTCTGAGTGCGGTTACAATATTGAAATGGCACAAGTATTATGGCAAACTAAAAACTACTAGTCATTTTTTTTAAACAATAAATAGACATGTTCAAGTCATTTTGAATTATATACTCGGGTTCAGGAAAGCAATAATTCGGTGAAAATATGCCAATTTTTACAAGGATGTCATGAAATGAATCAAAACATAATTATGGAATTTTTCACAATGATCTATGTTATTTGATATGCATTATTATTCAAATATCAATATGCCATTACAATAATTGTAAAAAAAGTTTTGTGAGATGATGAAATATAAAATGGCATTTGTGAATGTTTGAGTATGAAGCATATTTCCGTTCAGCGGAGAATTGTTCAGGAAGAAATGCTGATGTATACGTAAGGTTGGGCATTATATTTCTAGAATGCCCCCAAGCTGACCCATGAGGTATTCATTGTATTGAAAGCTGATGGGCAACTGTTGTGTGTTTTCAGAGAAACTCTGATTTCAAATCTCACGAATTCTAATGAAATGAAAGAGCTATGAACTAGATAAGTAACATATTTTTACAGAAATCCTTTCAATCTGTCGTAATGATAGGCATCCAAGCAGCCTACCATATTCACTTAGTAAAGTAAGAATAAATATTCCTATTCGATTGGAAAAATGGAAATCTTTTTCTGAATAGCAATTCGAAGAATCAACATATTGTGTATATGCTCATTAATATTGTCTAGCTATTCTACAATGTACTTGTTACAATGTATTTGTTCCAGAACGAAAGCATTGGACGGTTATTTTGTACAGGTTTTAATTGAACAATTCAAATCATTTCTATGAACGACAATCTACACCTTTTCCAACTGTAATTCAGATAATATAAGATGTTATTCAGAAATTATCAATTGTAATTCGGAAGATATCAATTGTAATTCAGATCTTGTCAATTGTAATTCAGAAGATATCAATTGTAATTCAGATCTTGTCAATTGTAATTCAGAAGATATCAATTGTTATTCAGAAAATGAACGATATGCAGACGTATACGTTTGATCAAGAACACAAAAGGCATTCAGTACTGGCAGGACAATTCTGAGAACACTGCGAAAACACCAATAGGGAAAAAAATTGATATTTACTATTTTCCCACACCAGTCCTTCTGCATATTTCAGAGAAAAAGTGATTCTTAGACTATATTACGTATGGTTTGAGTGTCACACATGTCCATATCACTTATGCATGAAAAAGCTGCAAAATATTATAGAAATGTTTATATTATATGCAGTGTTATCATTAACTTGTTAATAATAATATCTTCATTCGGTTATCATTCCTACTTAGGTATATTATAGCTTCAATAAGTTTGAATATGTAATATTTGGGTATTTTTTGCTATTATTCGATTCAATAATATAAATTAATGATATTTATTCATACAACACAAAGAATTTACAGAAAATTCACAATTATAATGGACATATATGTAGAGAAAATAACTGGTACACTGCAGCTGCCCCAAGCAAGAACACAGTAATTGTATTTCAGTGAACATGTGGGAAAATGGGCACCGAACTCATTTCATTTCTGTTTCGGAAAATCGATTTTTCATATGTTCTCCCCAGGAGCCACGCGTAAATTTCCCTTTATTATACTCAGAATCGATGTCTTTTTCAATCCTATTCGAGGCTTGTATGCGAAAATGGGGCACCAAAATCTGTCGCTATCTAATGGTCTGATTGTCTCCATTGAATATATAATCTGAATTACATATGATATATCCTGAATTACAATTAACACATTCTGAATTACAATTGACAAGATCTGAATTACAGTTGACTATTCTGAATTACAATTAATACCTTCTGAATAACAATTGATTATTCTGAATTACAATTGATATCTTCTGAATTACAGTTGACTATTCTGAATTACAATTGATATCTTCTGAATTACATTTGACTATTCTGAATTACAATTGATATCTTCTGAATTACAGTTGACTATTCTGAATTAGAATTGATATCTTCTGAATTAAAGTTGACTATTCTGAATTACAATTGATATCTTCTGAATCACAGTTGACTATTCTGAATTACAATTGATATCTTCTCAATTACACTTGACTATTCTGAATTACAATTGATATCTTCTGAATTACAGTTGACTATTCTGAATTACAATTGATATCTTCTGAATTACAGTTGACTATTCTGAATTACAATTGATATCTTCTGAATTACACTTGACTATTCTGAATTACAATTGATATCTTCTGAATTACAGTTGACTATTCTGAAATTCAACTGATATCTTCTGAATTACATTTGAATAATATGAATTACAATTGATATTTTCTGAATTACAATTGGAAAAGGTGTAGATAAACCTATTGGAAATAACTGAAACTTCTAAAATATTTGGGAAAGTTTGTCCCATCGATTAGATGAAGGCTCAACTAACGCAAGGTATGATATCAATTGGGAGTGTTTTTGAAATAGCACTTGCTGTGTATCAATTTTCACATGAAATTGATTATGTTGTAGGTAACATGCAAATTGAATGTCCTCTAACTTGGAAATAACTGTGAATAGTGATGGTGACGTTATCAATATTGGTGATGTAAAGCACATCGATGTTTATGTGAAAAAGTCATATAGTGCAATGTATTTTGAAAAAAAAATTATTGGGACACGTTGATGTCAGTTGTTGTGATGAAATGGTTAATTAGCTAATTTTTAAAGAGAAATTTGATTAATTGTTGAAATTTTATGGATATATAAGAACACATTTTGAATTATAAATTTGAACAGTACCAATGCTCAGATTGGGTCAACTTGGATTAATTTGAACTGGATTTGATTTCAAACAGGAATTACCGGTTAATCATGTTTTGCTTATGTTCTTCCAGCTTGATGATTCTATTCGTTTTTATTATATAAAAATATATTACTTTTCACTTTGTTTATATTCAGAACTTTAAATTATACAAAAATGTATCGCATATGTACGGTTTATTTGTGAGAAATATTTAGTAAAACAAAAATATTTTCAAAAACAATGATATCAGAGAAGGAATAAAATCAGTTTTTTGTACAAAACTAATGTGGACTTCTCGAGGATATTTCAACCCTGATCATTGTCAGGTTCCTCAACTCAAATGGTAGGAAATATATTTAATATTTGATTAATTTGTTTGTTACCCTCTCTCTGTGCTTTTATTTCTAGTGACAAAAATTCGAATCCAGGTATACGAGTTTTTTTCCTTTGTAAATTTGAAACTTTGTTTTACATTTTTTACACTGTACTCAATAATTACAGCTATATCTACATTCAAATGTCTCGATTGGGAAAAAGCGACTGAAAATATTTTATATTCATAATTGTGCATAGGTAATTCTTGATTTGAGTGATCGAAAATTCAGAGTGACCCAACAGAAGCTCAAAATATTGTCCAGTGGGTGTGAAATCAGCCACTTCATTTATAAAAAATGTGAGATGTCTAGGGGAATGACTTAGTCAATCCATCATTCTTTTAATTCATGAAAATTGTTAAGAAAAATGTGGGAGCTGATACATCTTGGTTTCCGTTACTTCTTTTGCAACCGGGATGTTGTTGGCTCCCATTCCCATAATTTTTCTCTGGAAAAAGTTGGAAAACGAAACATTCCTGCAGCCACTTGGAGTGACTGTATCTTATTGATTAAGATCAAATTTATCGTGTGTTTTATTTTTGTTAATATATTGAAAGTTTTTAATAAAATCATTTATTTACTTTAGTAGTGTTTTTGATCTCAAAATTCCCCAATAATAGTACATCTTGATATTATGCAACGATCGTGTAATGATGGTTATTAATACATGAGCATAAACCGGGATACGAAACGAGCCGAAGGTGAGTTTCGTATGGCTTATGCGAGTGTATTAATAACCATTACATGAGAGTTGCATACGCTATTTTATCTACGCCCGATAAATAATGAATAACTAAAAACATTATATTATCAGGAATTCATATTGAACACAATAATAGTAGGTAATCAATCGTATTTCTTTGAAAAAGTATACAAAATTATAATAAATGGTATAACCACGGAATATATAACAATGAGAAATGAAAAAAAAAATCTCTGCCGAGGTCACGATTCGAACCCGGACGTTTCTGATCACTGCCCTCGCCATTGACCACTCGGCCATATGAGAACTCATTCGGCTATGTCGAAAATAAAAATATATGTGTGGCATTTGTCAAATGAAAAATATAATCCTTTCGATTGTATTTTTTTCTTGTCTAAGACATCTGTGGAGGAGTCGCTGGTAATTCTTCTATATCACTGCTATAAGACATTTTCATTCGATTATCGAAAATTGACTAAATTCTTCAAAAATTCAATACCTACTGATTTTGACTTGACAAACGTCAAAATGCAAAGCTTGCACATCATGCTTGATTGAAAAATAATGGGTTTCTATTGGTTGAAAATCTGTATCATAATTAAAATCTGTATCGTAATGGATTTCATTATAAAACGGGTTGTGGGCATAGTAAGTGTATTATTACAGTACGGGTGTAGATAAAATATCTTTCAAACATAATAAAATATGACTCCCCTGAATACAATATGAGAGTTTGAAACTTAGAAACATCAAACCAAAATTTTAGACAAAATGCAAATGTCTAAAATTCAAAATTTGACGGAAACAAGTCCTAGCAATAATTTGTCAGTACCCCCTTACCCTAGGGCAGGGTTTTCTAGTCTATGGGTTGCGACCCGCTGGTGGGTCCCACTGCATTTTTAGTGGGCCCTGCGAATACCGAAATAAATTGGACATATTAAACTCCCTGAGATTAAAAGTAATTCGAGTTGAATTTGATGTCAAAACTGGAATGGGGAAACATAGGAAACAATTTCATCCTTCCCAATGATATAACTTTGTGATGTAGTTATCCAATTGAGTACTGAAACTTGTGTTCGGACTGTTTTTTATTAAAAAAACCCCTTTGATCATATTGGTAAGGGTCGAGTTTTCTAGAGGTGGGTCTCGGTTCTTGTAACTTTTTCTAGATGGGTCGTAGTCCAGACAAGTTTGGGAACCACCTCTCTAGGGCATAACAATTTAACTTTAACGGCTGGAAGAAACTGGTACTGGGGAGTTATCCAGGTTTATGTGGGCGAAACGTCAGGAATAAAAACCTGTGGATCACGGCAAATAAACCCGGATAACTCCCCAGTACCTATTTTTCAATTGCTAAAAATAAGAATTTGTTCTCTATTGGGAATGAAAGGTCGAGAGGATTTGTTAACGCAACCGTTTTCGATAGAAAATGATTTCAAGATGTTTCATGTTCAATGCAATCGTTATTTTAATACACTCAATAATCTCTGAATCAAAGTTGCAAGTACATATATATTTCGGAATATGTCTATTATACAAAATGGGCGGTTTCACGGGAGAGTTTATGTGAAAACAGTATTTTACCGTTATTTCCTCGTTACATCACCACCAATACAGGCGGACGATATTTTCCGGAAAACGACTACTACCCTGGCTATATGCTACGCAGGTCATTTAATGGTGTCCAAGCAAATCCCTGTGCAAATAGGTCAGATCTCACCGACTTTCATTTCGATTTGCGTTCAAAGATACTCCTAACAGTTGGAAGTATTTTTCAGAGTCAAATATAAAAAATAGATTCACGTAGTTCAGAAATATTTCATGATAAAGTTACGTCTAGATTATTTCGTCATTAATACAATTAAAGTGGAATAAAATTTGAAAAATATGCCATTTGGTTATCTGACCAATTCAATTTCAGAACTTTCATCAAAATTTTGATTACTCCACTGCGGATGGAAGGTTTTTTTTACCACCGTCCATAATTTCATAAGAATCTGTTCATTATTAAAGAAGTTATAAGTAACGATAAACCTGCTGAATCCAGTGGAGTAGTCAAAATTTGTATGACAGTTACAAAATGGAATTGGCCAGTAACTGAATTGCATATTTTTGAAATATTGTTCTCTTATAATTATTTTAAAGACAAACACATTTCGATGTTGTTTTAACATAAATAGCAACAATTTTGTTTTTTCTTTCGAAATTTTGGAAATAATGACTCGTCCCTGAAAATGAAGACTCATTCATGAAATTTGGCGATCTGATAGACTTCTCACATATATGCCTAATGAAAAAAAATTCCTGTTGGAAAATGATTATTTTACAAGGTTGTTTACATTTCAAATGGACCACACTATATATAATGAATTGTACTTTATGATTCATGAATAAAAGTCTATTCGAAGTCCACAGTGATATACATCACTGTAACACAAGATGTGTAGCTCTCATAGATCCTAAATTTGTAAAACTATCAAACAGCCAACATTCAGTAAATGATTAAGAACATTGGTTTCATGATATTATTCTTCATTAAATGAGTCTACTATCGAATCAGTTTAAGAATTATATCAAACATAAATCAATATATGCAAGTTTTTATTAAATGGATAAATTTTTCCATGGATCTGGGTCAGTACTATTCAGCAGGTGGATAATCATCTAATTGTTTATTAATATCATTAGATAGGTCTCAACATTTGGGTGGTTTTTAATTCAAAGTGTGATTATTATTAGGCTATCATTTCATTGATTGATTTGATTTTTAATCTTCAGGGAGAAGTTTTTGGCTCTTCTCCTAGAGGATGCAAAAAAATACAAAACTTCTATAAAAAAAAGTGCTATCAAATAGCTCATCAGTGGGCATAGGGTTAATTTTTATAACTTTCACTAGATACACCAACATTTTTCAAAGTCGATTTTAGCTAATCTGCTCTGAATAAATTGACATTTTGATGACCCATACATTCAGATGACTATGAATCTCAGCCTTCAGTAATGATATTTTGGAACATTATGATCATGTTCCTTTTATTTCATTCACGGAGTATATCTTGTCTGTGATTTCATTTCAATATAAGACTTTCACTTGACTTGTGTATAATCTGTATTTGTTATTAAGTAAATACCTATTCTATCTATGAAAGCTTTGGGCCCATGTTATCTCTTACACAAACTTTTGAATGAGTGTCCCAAGGAAACTCATAACTCAAATTTTCAATAAGAAATGTCTCAATGATGAAAATTTGCACAAACTATTTTTTTTGCTTGTACAAGTCTTACCTATGCTCACAAGGATCAACAAAAAAATGTAAATAGTTCACAAATCAACTATTTGTTATAGCCTCATAGATAAAGCTGAAAATATTTATATTTTTTTTCACAATGGACACCGCAGCTATACAATTCGACAATCCCCATCACTTTGCAGAGTATAATCCATAGCAGAGTTGTGATGGAAGTGTGTGGGTTTATAAGTGCATGACCACATGGGAACAAATTTAGATATTGGGATACATTCAAATGTCTGCACCTTCAAAATTGCCATTAGAGAAAGAATTGCACTGAGAACAGGAATATTCATCTCCTTTTTCTTGGGCTAGTATCACATTTTCAACAAATCAAGCATTTTAACAAAATATTATCAAGGGATTTTCACTTAAAATTTTATTAATCTAGCAACTGATGAGCAACACAATGACCAAAAATGGAATGACACAATGTTATGTCCATTTGGATAAGATATAATGTATCCAAATGGAGTCAAATCAATTTTTTCGTCAATTATGAAAACAGGTGTGTATCGAAAATATAGAGAAAAAAATAGAATTATGAGTCCAAACAATATTTTCAGTCCATAAGAGAGTCCAAATTGTAGCAGTAGACTATTCTTTCCAGTACGGCATTCAGCAAGTAACTCATCGATTTTGTTTATTTTTCGCTGAACTCTGGAATATTTTGCAAAATCGTCAGTAATGTTGTACTGAGATTGTTCAGTTTTAAGTTCGTTTTTTTGGGAAATGAGTTGAATTTCTTGGTGGGAAGGTCTGTTTATCCACCTCAAAATCTAAAACAAATGTGGGATGAGTGTAACATCAATATATTGACTGAGAGAACACTCACTAATTTTCCAATTAAAGTTGTATTAACAGTAGCCAAACCTAATAATGTTGAGAAAATCAGTAAATACATGTTGTTTATGTTTGGATTTGAATTAGGTTAGATTTTTCTTTTTGTAGTTGTGTCACAGAACACCCTAGGGTGTTCTGTGGTCGTGTTGTAATGTCAATAATGGAGACCACACAGAACATAGCGAATTAATAGTAGACCGCGGGCATGTGATGTCACACGCATCAGCCTGTTGGACAAACAAATCGTATTTCCATAAATAACAATGGTAATTTAATGAGATTATAATTTCAATTCTGAGATACAAAATTCATGAATATACCGTTGCCTCTTTCAACTCACCAGTACTTAAATCTGCTCTTCTAGTTGCTTGAATCCACAATTCACGTCTCTTAACAACAAAAGGATTAATATTCTTTCTATTGTCGAAAATAGAAAGGAATCGATGGATTGAAACTTCACAATCACTCAAAATTAAGTTATTACAACTGTCAGATTTACTGTCGTCTGGCAGATATGCCCGCGGTCTATTATTTTGTAGAACTCGTGTAACGTCAGTGTATTACTGTTTTTCTCTAGCACTTTACATTCTTAAGGATGTAGAAACACGAGTTCTGTCAAAAATTGCACGAGTTCTCAAGGATCCTCTTCATGGAGCAGTAGAATTCTTACTCCAAGTGCAGTAAAATGCAAGTGCGCATGCTCCGTAGAGATTTTGCTGCAAATGCAGTAAAAATTACCCTGCTCCATGAAAAGGGGTAGAATGCAGTGTAATCTGTGATTTTCATGTCATTTGTCATTTATATGCTATTTATATTTATTGGTATTTGATTATGATTTCCAGAAACTACACCTAAAACCCAATTACATTGTTTGGCTGAGAGCCAATTAGTAGATTCCCAATCAGGTCTATTCTGGGGTGGCCTATTGATTCTTGATATCATTAGATTATTGAGAAAAATTCGAGAATGAGACCAATAATGCAATTTTGGTGCCAGTCAAAATTTTTCAATAGATAACGTTACTCGAAGATATTTCAGAAATCTTTATGGTGTATATTTATATTCTTCTATAACAGTTGTCGATTATTTTCAATAACCATTGCAATATTCAATATTGATAGTTATTCAAAAGATTCACCAGATAATAGACCTGGAAATAATGATATGGAAAATCAACATAATTGAACAGTACCTTGAAGTACTACCTTCCAAGCTCAAGTGTTTTCGCATAAATGATATTGTATAAAATTTATTTTATTCATAATAAAACAATATTTTGATCAATAAGAAATAATAACATCTTTATCCTATTGAAGGTACTAATCTCAGACTTTTTGTTTCGAATAACATTTTTGTTGGGGATTCAATACGCTCAGAATCCGCGCAAAATCCTCACAATCGTCCTATTAATCCACGGTTATTCCGCAGCGATGAACATGGTCACAAATGGAGTGATTAGTCTAGCTTAACCTCACCAAACAAAACAGTATCCACACTTTAAATACTAACCTACCCCCTAAATAAAACAAATCTGAACAATATTCAAAACTATATGTAGAATATAAAAACTAATTGGAACAACAAATTTAAATGAAATGACAAAATTTTAACTAATTTTAAAGAAATCCAAGAGCCTATGCACAATCGACCCTATAGATATCCAAAATGACTACGAAATTAACGAAATCGAAATATCATTCGCTTTGCTGCTTTAAAGTTGAAAATTTTTAACTTCTAAAGGTCACTGCTCGAGCAGTGAAATATGTCAAAAGCTACTGTACTTGCAGTAGTTAAGGCCCATGAAAATTGAAAATACACCTTTAAAAATGAATTCGCTAACGACGCTAACTGCATAACTGATTTTTTTGATGCAAGTTGTGCAGTGTCAGTGTATCATTCTCTTTTTTCATCACTCTACATATTGGAGGATGAAGATACACGAGTTCTGTCACAAATTGCACGACTTCTTTTGTTCAAGAACAGTGAACTTTTCTATACGGATTGCTCAATCCGCTCAATTTGTAGTTTAGTGCATGTGACGTCACGCGTGGCCATTTGTAATTGAACTGGAAAAACATGGAATTAAATTTAGGAAAGGCGTCCGTAACACCTGAATTCCGCGATGCAACTTGTTTCTGCGAGAAATGTCATCGATCTCTCAGTTTAAATTACCAATAGAGAAAAATATAGCACTGAATGCTACCAAAATAAACGCCTACATCATTGTAACTAATATATGATGTCTAGAATAATTTGAAAACCATAGAAATGGAAAGTAATTTTGGAAAAAAGTCATTGTACTTTACCGGAATAAAGAATTATAACAATCTACCTGAACACATAAAAAATATCAATCTTGTTGCAAATTTCAAAATCGAGATCATAAGATATATTTCACAGCTATTAACGATAATAAATAATTATTCACAAATTAAATTTTATAATTGTATCGATAATGCCTGATCCAACTGATTAATTTATACTACTACTATTTTATACCCATCATGCCTTTCATTTCTATATGTATATGTAAGTGACAAAATACTTCATGTGTTTCTCAATTTGCTCATATATACCTAGTGGATATACTATTTTTTTTCAACTCCCTGCATAAAAATGTATGTTTCTTGAGATCATTAAAATTAATTTTATCATTCAATTTCTATATTTGTAATTGTAATGAATTTATTTTATTATCTTGATTCTTTCGGTTTCTAAAAATAATTAAAATTTTCAAAATTATCATTCTTCACAATAGTGCCATCACTTATTTGTACTTTACGTCAACAAATTCACCACAGAAATAACTGAGTTACTACAAGTTATCACACCAAAAATGATTTAAGCAACTTGAAAAACATGAAATTCTATTGAGTTGCAGCGTGAGGACAGAAATCAAATTATTCCACTTCAGTCATCATGCAGTTGAGTCAGAACTTTTCTTTTCAATATTATTTCAACTTATATATTCGAAGACTAAAACTACAAATTTTGACTGAAAAATTAAGATATTTTGGAAATGTAAAATACTTATATTTGAAACATTTACTTTGAATACATTTTTATAACTTACTTAATAACTTATTCAAGGACTGCCACGTTGGTTACTACGAATGAAAAATGAAGATATTTTGATAATAATTATGAATCATATTTCAAATATTTATTCATGAATAAATTCATAAACTATCGTTAACTCATTTAAAGACTGAAAGCGGGTACTCTGAATGAAAATTGAAGATGTAAAATAAATTGAAAACATTTTATTTCGAAAATCTTTTGAAAATACTTTTGCTACTCGGGTTATTTTTAATTATTTGGCCACAAACTACTAACCTCGTGGTTTGTGGTGTTATCAGTGTATTTTGTGAAGACTGACAAAATTGCCAAGGTCAGTTTAAGAGGCACAGTTAGGCGAGGAACTAAAAATGTGCTATCGAAATCACATGTCTGGGAAAACCATCAGTATCGAATGCGAAGCCTATAAAGAATCCACAATGCAATGAAATCTGTTGGACTGTTGAGGTGAAGGGTTTGTCTCGAATATATGTACATTAATCGGGTAAGTGACTATTTTGAACCGTCCTAGATGAGTATTTATTGCGAACCCGAATGGGGCTTTTATTTAAATCCAATCCCACTTTGTAAGGAAATTTTTCTCAGATCGGTTTGCCAAGTGACCTGCCCGTTAGTTTCAAATGGCTGCTTGTCTCACAGTAGGCATGTAAATATACAGAAAACTGCAATACATGTTATCATTTCCGTGTCAAGATAAAATTGGCAAGTTGTAAATAAGCCATCAATACTCTCATCAGTACCAGGAATGAAGATATTATTTTGTCACAGAAAACTGTTCTTGGTGGAGAATTCTTTCAGGTACAAGCCAACTAATTTCGGTCTCACGAGAGTTTAACAACACATTGTTATCTTGCAGTGGTACTTGAGGCGAAACCAAGTATCTCAGATCAATGGGTTATATCAACTATTTTCTATAAAAACTGTTTTCATACTCATTAAAAGCTTTCAACTTTCAATGACATCTGCTTTCACGGAGCACTCAACAAGAAGACCACTGAGAAAAAAAAGGCTAGATGTACAATGAACTCTATTTCACTTTCATTTTCTGATTGTGGTTTACAATATTATGTTATTTCACTTCATTTTGGAAATGACTATAAATTTCTGTACTTCATTAGATTTACCCATGATATCATCCTGAAACTAATATGTCATTTTTGAAGATTTTGATTTTTTTGGCCTCAATTTGATTTGGAAGACAGTTGTTCAATACCATTCTTTCTTTTTTTTTGCGATTATCACTATGCAACTTTTCAACTATGCAACTGTTGAAAAAATATCATCTGGCTTGATGAGTCTTTTCTAAGAGCGTTTTTGTGCCAATGAAGGCAAATAATAGTTCATGCTCTCTTCTGGTACATACTATGGTATACTTCGATTGAGCAAGACAAAGTAATTTCTATGTGATCCAGCTCCCGTCGCGCCTTATAGACAGGAGAGTAGATGTTTCAGATTTACTCTTTCTCCCTTTTCGTGTATGATTCGAACGCCCATGAATGATTTACACATATCAACATAGAGCGTTTGCTTACTGTAACTTCTTTCATAGAAGTTTTTCAATTTATTCAGGGCAGATTGGCTCAAAATCAAATCTTTCAATATTGTTTGGTGTATCAAGAGGGAAAGTTCTATATATTTTATCTATATATGCCCAGTGATGAGCTCAAGGGATATATTTTTCTCTGTCAGAAACAAGCTTGTCTGGGTTTCAGAATGAAATGTTGTACTGATGAATGATTTTTACAAAACTACTCACTTTCTATATTCTTGTAGATGAATCCTATAAATGTCTGTTTGATTCAAGTTTCGAGTTATTGCTAGACAAGTTGAGCAAGAAAAAGTGATTTCTGTGTGATCCAGCGCCCGACCCGCCTCTAGACAGGGCAGTAAATGTTTTTAGATAGACTCTTTCTTCCCTTTTGTGTATGATTCAAACATCTATGAATGATTTACACATACCAACAGAGGGAGTGTTGGCTGAATATTTGATGTTACTTCTTTTATAGGAGTTTTTTATTTTTTTGCACCAATTTTCAATTTGGAACAGAAAAAGCCTAAAATCACTTCCTCAAATCTTCCGTCTCTCCTCATTAATAATCATGTTTCTTAATGGAATTTGTTTTGTCACGAAAACAAGACAAATACCTAGGTCTCTTTCATATTGATCATTGACACAATATCCGGACATGTGTACGGGATGGTGGGTAGTAGAACTACATGTTTAGTATACATCAGTACGGGTAGTCTTTTCGGGATACTTCCATTGTTTGTTTTTTTTGTTCTGAATTTTCACCCTAAGTGCTAAATAAACAAATGAATACATCATTATTGTACAAAAATTATAGTCTACTAGATGATTCTCACTAACGAGTATTGTAAAACATAATTTTTCCAGTCCAGGTATATATGCTGTGGCTATTGTGCTCTATTTTGCAACATAAATGTTTAATATGTATCAGTGTGTGTAGATTGTGTGTGTAAGACAGGTGCAAACATTTTTTTTAAATATCTTAGATGTAAGCTTTTAATCATTTTAATGTCTTGACTTGTCAAAAACAATTACTTTGTAACTTGATCAAATAAATATATCATATCATATCATTTATCTTACCCCCTCTAGTTGAGTGTTGAGTTTTCTAAAAACTCCCAATGAATGGTATTCAAAGATATGGAAAATTTTATCAAAAGAACACTGGTGGAATTCTGTTTCAAGAATTCGATAATCGAATGGCTTAGGCTTAGAATATGCGTACCTATATTGTCGGCACAGTGTATGGTACAGCCACAGTCTAAGCTACTCGACAATCGAAATCGAGAATTTAGAATCAGTGCCCTGCACGGGGACTCTGATAAATAGAAACGTATATTAGAATCGAAATGTGACGTCAAAATGACGTTGAATTCGACATCTCGGCCATGTAAGTATAGGACCGAGATTTCGAATTTGACGTCACATTTCGATTCTAATATACTTTTCTAATTATTAGAGTCTGGCAGCTGGGTCTAAACCCAGTTACGATACTCACCCGTTTCTCGAAAACTTAGTTTTTGATATTCAAAAGAGGTAAAAAAGAAGATAATTATAATGATTACCCTTGAAAATTCACTTCTTCATTTGAACTATTCATTAGTTTGGTTACAAAACAGTAAGCAATAACTTATGATTTACTATCGGGTGAAATGCCATCCTAGATTCCTCCTAGCTCAGAGGAGAGACGCAAGTGGGAGACTGACAAGAAGGCATCTTGTCCTGTGTCCTGTCATCATTTCTGACATCTAATTGAGCAGTCCTTATAAGTTTAAAGAGGAGACTGTCCCTGCAAATAATTGCTCGCGGCTCGGAGTCGAAGGTCAGAGAGTCAAAGGTAAAAAATGTGAAAGTGACAGAGAAATATTTACATTACATTTTCTCTCTGTATGGAATAGAGGTTATTTGTGTATATTTTTTTAAAGTTTTGTACTCAGTTTGAATCCATTAGAGTAATGAGAAAATGGACATAGCATCAACAGTTCTCTCTAAAGAAGTGGAAGGCAATGGAATAAAAAAGGAAATTCTGTATGAAAAATCCAAAAAGGGACTGAATAGTATTAGGGCTATCATATTTCTGCTCCTATGGTATTTTTTCAGTGGATGTACCTTATTTTTGAACAAATATATTCTAACTTATCAGAATGGGAATCCAGCGGTGTTGGGTGAGTAGGTACTTCTGAGAATTTTTGTTACTTTGAAATGAGTACCTTGCTTTATTTCAATTCCACAGTGTATGAATTAACAAGTGTAGATTTGTCGACAGTACGTTTATTGGAGCCCTAAGACCCACATTTTATAATGTTGAACATGCATTTTTGTTCAGTTGTTGCCGTAGTGAATCTAAATATGTTTTGATTTTGAAATATAGGAATGTATACTTACCACCTGTTACCTGACATGTCCTCAGATGTAAAGGTTTTTCAAAACCTGACAGATTACACTGATGCCTGTGACACCTGAATAAACAATTTTGTGTACTCTGGGGGCAATTCTTGAACCACACGTCTGTTCAACGCCTGAAGGGCCCCTGAAGTGTTCCATGCTTTCCGATGCTCATCTGTTTCATGTCTATCTTGCTTCCTGTTGTTCCTCTGTTTCAGATGAACAGGCTTGATTAGTCTGTACACAACAGTGTCCTGTAGCCCCCATATCCAATGCTTCAATAAAGCTTGGTACTGTACACCAAACAAAACTGTTGAAGAAGTAAGCGTGTAAACAAAATTGACGCTGTATATACAAAGAAAATGTGTATTTGAAAAAAAAACAAAGTGAATTGATTTTTACTTTTTAATGAGTTACCTTGCTTTGGAGTATATCCAGAAAATCTTTCTAATATGATTTGCAACCAAGGAAATTCAACCTGCCGTGTCCTGATGATGATTAAATGAATGGATAAAATGTCGAAATTGACAGATTTTGATTTCTGTTTCACTGACCACTTCCAAACACTTAAAATCAAAAGAAGAGCTTGGGTCATATACCTATCTGCGGGCCATTGTAGGCGACGAGACTCACTTTCTTTTATCTGAAAAAGGAAGTAATTCACCTTTTTATTGCACTAAAAAAAACATTGAAAAATGAATGTATTCATCTAAACATTTTGAAGAATTTTTCTTTGTGATTCGGCATCTTCGACATTGTCCATCCTGCCTTTTCCAGGAAGGAGGACAGGTCACCAGGGGACATCTCCTTAATATCGGCAGGTGTAGGCCAAGACTCACCGAACACACACTCTCTTATCGACGATAGCTCCAGACATTCACATAAGACATGCCTGACAGTTTCATCTTCCTGTTCACACATCCTGCGTAGAGGTGTGTCCACTAGCCCCATAATATGGAGGTGTTTCCTTAGTTGACAGTGTCCAGTCAGAAATCCCACTGTTAAACGAAGGTTCTTCCTGGTCATCGCCAAATATTTATTCGAATACAGCTTCCCAGGGTCGCCCAGGGTGATCCTGGCAAAGCTGCATCCTTTGGTTTTCATCCCATCTCTTAAGGGATTGAGTATGGGTGTAACGTTTGGCTAGTTCCGCAATTGTCGAAGTTGTCAAGCCATGGGTGTCACCTGGTCCCCAAATATTCAGTCCAGTCGCCATCCTGACCAAAAAGTCAGCAATGCGGTTACCTTTGCTCCTGTCGTGCCCTTTCACCCACCTTGGTACGATATTGTTATCTACCGAGGCTTGTCTACTATCAGTGCAGATTATTATGTTTTTGCCAGAAATTCCTTTTCTGGTTAACTCTTTTGTGGCGATTGAGATACCAGCCAGATCTGTTTGAACCACGCTGGTATTTTTTCCCATTCCCCACCTAATCCTTATAGGCTAAGTGAGCTGTAGTAAACTCCACATCCTGATCCTTCCTTGGTTTTTGAGCCGTCTGTGTATATGCGTATTGCATTTGCAGCATCTGCCTCAGTGTTCTGTTTTATTTGTATTTTGTAGGGTTTATTAAACACAAACCTGGGTTCAATTGCGTCACTGGCTGCCTGTAGCAGAGGTACCGCAGTGAGCGCCTCTCTCCACAGGCCCAGCCTCAGTTGACCCATTCCTACCTCGGGGTTTACACTAGCCGTGCGCAATCGTAGCGCAACCTCCTTGACGTGCAGGTCCAGAGGTGTCCGACCAGTAACTAATTCCATTGCCGCGGTTGGTGTTGTTCTCATGGCTCCTGTGATGTTCAGACAAGCCATTCGCTGTATTTGAGATAGTTTTTGGATGGCCGTTGCTTGTAGAGTTTTCGGTCCCCATGCAAAGGCTTCGTACGTTAGCATAGGTCTTATTATTGCAGTGTAGATCCAGGTGACTACACGGGGCGAGAGACCCCATGTGCGTCCCACTGTCCTCCGACACTGCTCATAGGCCACATATGCTCTTTTTGCTCTGCTCTGAATGTGCGAGTTCCATGTTAACTTCCTGTCAAGGGTAATACCAAGGTATTTCACCTCTTCAGAGAAGTTTAGTTTGCTTTTGAAGATTTCGGGAGGTTTTAAGCCCGATAAGCTTCTTTTCCTAGTGAAAAGGACCATCTCCGTCTTCTTGGGATTGATCGACAGTGAGTGTTCTTTACACCATGTTTCTATTAATTTGAGACCATCCTGCGCTCTATCACACAGTGTGTTCACAAATTTGCCGGTCTGCAAGATAACTATGTCATCTGCATATGCAATTGTGTAGAAACCATTATTGTTGAGGTGATTAATCAGGGTATCCAGGACTATGTTCCAAAGAAGGGGTGATAAGACCCCTCCCTGCGGACATCCCCTCATGACCAGTCCTCTCACAGTAATGTCTTCTACATTTATACTCATTGCTCTACTAGAGAGCATTTTGAATATCCATTCTCCTACCACCAGGGGTATGTCCCTGGAGTTAAGTTGCTGGGTGATTGTTGGGAAGGTCGTTTCATCGAACGCTCCCTCGATATCTATGAATATACCCAGAGTGGATTCTTCATTAACCAATGATCTCTCGATTCTGCCAACCACTTGGTGAAGGGCCGAATCAGTGGTCCTTCCGGAGTGTATGCATGCTGATTTGGATGAAGTGGATTGTGAACTAAGACTTCATCTTTTATATACCGCTCGCACAGCCTCTCCTTTGTTTTCAAAAAAAACGATGTGAGACTAATTGGTCGGAATGCTTTTGGTAAGGTGTAGTCCATCCTTCCTGGTTTAGGTATAAACACCACTCGTACTTCTCTCCACTTACTGGGAACATACCTCAGAGCTAATGAGGCTCTGAATATTCCAACCAGGTGCGGCATAAGAATATCCAATCCCCATTGTAGTAGGGCTGGTCTTATACTGTCAGGTCCTGGTGCTTTGAAGACATCTGCACTATAAGTTCCACTAAGTTGTTCTAAATTCTCAAATCTACCCTGTCGATGAAACTCTTCGATTTTATACTGTTTGATAAGAGAATATCCTTCTGGATTCGCGCTTCGACTACGGGAATTTCAACATCGAGAACGTCTGGCGTTATCTAAAAAAGTTGACCAATCCAGGTAAAGATTCGTTGTTGAATTATGTAAATTTGCCTTTCCATGCTGCTCAGCGGCGGCGTTAGCGGATTCATTTCGATCTCGTAATAAATATATGAAATATAAAAAACTACTCATTTTTTGAACTGGATATTCTTTCGAAAAAGATATTTTTTCATTCTAGTTTTGAAATGTTTTTTCTGACTGATGGTTGAAAAAAATGTTCCAATAACTTCACTTTGAAATAATTTCAAAAAAACATTAAGTAAAGTATCCCGTACGCCACTGAAAAATTAGGGAATATCAGATAATGCCGTTTTCTTTTTCACTACCATCATCGAAAGAGGAAATTGGACACAAAAAAGAAGAAATAATTTTTTTGAAAAGTTCTCGGCTTAGGACCATTTCCGAAAAAACTCTGAACTCCCGCTACGGTCTAAATCTCATCAGTCTCAACTATTAGAATTGTGATTCACTGCCCTACCAGCGTAATGTATTCTTTCTAGGTATGGATTTTCTATGTAGGTACCTCATACTTGATTTTTCATCCAGTTATCTCTTAATCAAGTAGCTGTATAGACTAATGCTCCAGTATATTGTGCGTCTTGCTTTCCGCTGCTGATCTGTTTCACGACTAACATAAATTATTAATTTCCTTTTTCATTGCTTTTCAATTTGATGCTGTGGATACTGAAAAAAGAGAATTTTTAGTCTTCCAAAAGCGCATTTTTTCACTTTCAAGACTAATTGTACAATTTATAGCTAGTGCGTGGTTTATCACAAATTGCTTTTTTGTTGAAAATGCTCAATATACTTGGTGAGCCTACTTCAAGACTAGCAATAAATGAAATCATCTAGGAATAATTTGTTCAAGCCAGTCTCGTCTCACCCACAGAGTAGACTAAGAGAACACCTGTGGAAAACAACTACTTCCCTGGCTAATATTATATTGAATTATATTCAAGCGGTGGCAGTGTAGAAATCATAATCTTCATATGTTGATACCGATACAGTACAAGTGATTGAGAGAAGTAAATGATGCTTCGACAACTGAAGAACGATGGATAGAAATAGTAAAAGGTATAAACCAATCATCTGATTTCGATGAAATTTTGGCAAGTAATGTTTCAGCATTTGTTAAATATTCGAAGTTCACCTAACCGGTGACTGAATACGTCGTATGTAGTACGAAATATGAATCGGGAACGATAAAAGTACTAAACAGAATCGAATTATATTCAGAAGGAAAGTTCAATACAATTGACTTATCAATCATATATCAATGACAGTAACTTGACAGTCTTGATCGAAAAAATACAATGCGTACAAAATATTTAATAAATTCAGAAAATGAACTATTTGCGAGAAGTTTGTGTGACAATTTCTATAATAATAGTAATAGAAATGAGAAGATACCACGTTAAACACTAGTTTAAACAATATTACGAAACTAATTCACTAGTAATATGTTAAAAAAATTGTCAAACGGTATGTCAGGTTACCGTTCACCAGAAATAAATGAGCAGCGAAACGCAAGATGGAAAATTCGTTGATTACGGATTACAGGTAGTCTGCAACAGACGAGCCACAGGAAGCAAGACGGGAAAAAAATTAAGGTATGAGATGCTCATTCGCCTAGAACAGACGAGTAACGCGAAGGTAGAACTGGAACCCTTAAGGTACGGACTATTGAAACCTGTTCTTTCAATGAGACAAGGAGTGGGTTATTACAAATGCTGTCATTTGTAATAACGTATCAAAGAGTCAGGCTCAAAAACAGCGGTTATATTGAGGATATTACTAGAGTCGTACATTTCCTTATATATTATAAGCACGGCGACTTATTCCACGTTTTTTCAAAATTTAACTAACGGTTAGCTGAATGTTTTATTAAAAAAAATATTCAATTATTATTTGACACCTGCTAATGGCAGAAACCTTCATTATCAGCTATTTATAAACCAGAATATGATTACATGCGTGTTGAATATTTTGACGATAATGGTATAGAGAATATGTTATCAGGAAATAATCTATTTTCTAGTTGTTTCTTGAAAACAATTCGCATAAATGAAGTTTGCAAATGATTGCGTACTTTGAAGACTAGTGCCGTACCCGGAAATTTGTTCGAGGGGCTCTGATGAAAAAACACTTTTTGGCCTGCCCTACCAAGAAGTATCAAACTTAACAGGAGAGCTTTTTGTCTGAAAATCGCCAACAGCAGAGGTTGTCCTTGAACACAATCGACAAAGAAATAGTTGAATACATTGTTCTGATTAAGGATATTCCTTGCTATATCTAGACTAAAAAGTTGTTTATGGAAAACATTGTTGACATACTATCCATAAGTTCATAAGTTTGATTTCTGATCATATATCAAGATTGATTTTTATATTCTCTATAACAATTGATATGTTATTCCGTAGGTGCTTGTCAGATGCTAATGACTGCCACTTGTGGGTTCATTCAACTCTATTTTCCTTGTGGAATGTACAAACCATCACAGCGATTGAGTAAACCCCCTGGCTTCTACAGGCATATGGTTTTGGTGGGGTGTTTTAGGTAAACCATTTAACTTTCAAACTATGAAATTGAAACCTTCGGTGTGAAAGGTAAAACTTTTTGTAGAGATCAATTAACCTAAAACTAAACTGATATTTTATGCACTCGACGCGCGTTTCGCTAACGCTAAGCATCTTCAGGAGAGTATCGATTTTCTTCAGAAGATGCTACCTAGTTTGCGAAACGCACGTCGGGTGTTATGGTAATTGACCTCTACAAAATATTTTACTTTCAAAATATTTTGATGCTAGACAATCATTATTTTTTAGGTTTCTCACTGTAGTTCTAGGCTTAATAGCTTTAAATTATGTTGCTGTTAGTTTCACAGAGACTATAAAAAGTTCAGCACCTCTTTTTACTGTGCTGATTTCAAGATGTTTATTAGGTAAGTATCCAAAATTATTTATTTCATCTCTATCTTGCTGAATTACGTTTTGTTTGTCATACCTATCAATAACTTTTCTGGATATACCTGATATTGAGTTGTATACGATTGACATATATCTGATAAACAGTTTGTTACTGAAGAGAATTGAGTCAGCTAAGACGTAAAAACAAAAAATTTATGAAATCTGATATTTTTGACGACGTGGCCTCTTTTTTTGCTCAATGTTGGGATATGATCACCTGGCCAATCAAAGTTTTTGAAGAAATACAGAATATCTTGAAAGTAGCTATATATCTCCATCATGTCATCTATTAGTTATGTTTCAATTCGTGAATATAAGGTTAAATGAATGAATTTGGACCTGTTTCAAAAAATAATCCGGAATTGAATCAGATATTTTTGAATGTATTCAGAATCGACCTGATTGAACATCAAAGAAATTATTGTATTTTGATTCTGATTCGAAAATCTAGGAATTTTCATCAGGCGATTCTTTTGGTGACTAGATAAGGAATTCGAAGTTTGCTTTCTCGACTCCTATGCAATTGAAAGGAATGATTATTTTTGTAAATGATTTATAACCAAGCTAGGTTTGGGTACTAAGCTATGAATTGCGATGTTATTATAGCGATGTGCTGATATTTCCAGAACAGACGTATCATTGGGAAGTGAATCCGTAGGAAAATGAAAAAATGTGTTAATGAACTTGACAACAAAAAATGCGTTGGTATAGAGTCAAAACGATATTGAATATATTATTGAATGATCCCTAGATCGCTAGATTCGGAAAACACTACATACAGACCTTGTAACCAAGAGCAATCACCGAAAGTCACGATATGTATATAGATTGTAGGGGGTCGGTTAAACATCAGGCCACCCATTACTGCGACCTACAAAATCCATTTTACATGACCCTCATCTATTTAATGCCCAGGCTTCTGATGAAGCGGATCAGATTTTTGCGGGTTGTTCCTTTTAATTTAAGGTCTTTTTCATTCACAAGCTGTTTAGCTTCATTGAACGAAGGGCTATAAACCTTTTCCCTTGTCTTGGACTCTGTTCCAGTGATGTTCCGATGTTTCAAAATGTATCTAGAAATTACTTTATATGATAAAAATAAAATAAAGCGAGCGGTTGGAACAGAAATACACTACTCAGTGTTTACAATTTTATTTGCCAACGTTTCGGCGATTGATTTTCGCCTTCCTCAGGGCCAAATAAAATTGTAAACACTGAGTAGTTTATTTCTGTTCCAACCGCTCGTGAAAACAACCAAACAAAACTGATCTGGACGTGAAAATTATCTTTAATAAAATAAAACGATTGCTTCTGATCTCACTGTATAACGCATGTGCCTAATCAAATTGCCAGAACTCAGAAAAAAATCATAGGAAAAACCTGTACTGGGCTCAAACGTGACTATGTGAATAATTCAAATTCAATTCAAGGACCTCACGACCCTTTGAGTACTCCGGTAGTCCAGAAGATGAGAATTTAGGAGTTATATACTCGAATGACAAAATATTTTCTGTTATACCATAAGGAAGGTACAAGGTGTCAGAAAAAAAATGCGGAAGGAACATATACCTGAAAGATCCAGTGTTAACACATTCCATAAGAGTTATATGAGAAACTCAGACATATTAGCGGCTGAAAAAAATTACAAATTCATTACTGGACACCCCTCAGAATTTCAAGTAGAGAATAACTCTCAAATAGCTTCTCAAAAAAAGGATTTTTTGTTTGTTTTTGTTTTCAAAACGTAGAACGAATGAGTTATGCCCCAATTAGTTTGGTCAATTGGCGATATACAATTCGAGTTTCATTCAGCACTACAGAGATCCACCTCGTTCGTCGTTGATCGCAAATTATCATGAAATAACAATTAAATTTCATAAAAGCTGCTACGTTGACGCGATTGATTTGTCGGTATTTTGACCATCTTCTTGAACTACTAACAAATCATACCATGTCTCACTAAGTGCTCAAACGAATAGATAAGTTACATCGCAAGTTTTTCGGGCTTGAGGGCCGTGTCCTGGGATTTTGAGTTCCTGATCATGCGGTAGCCATCATCGGCGGCAGGGTCATAGTTGAACTCCTTCCTGTGAGTCTACTATGACACGGCCCTCAAGCCCGAAAAACTTGCGATGTATCAACATCGGCCGCGAAAGCCTACATTCTTTCAATAGATAAGTTGTTTCGTCAAATGTGATTTGGTTGTTTGAATTACAGTTATTTGAATTACGATTTATGCCGATCAAGGCGCAGTTACTTCACAAATTTATTCGAAGATTTATGTTTGTTTCACTGTATGCCACCTCTATGCTTGTCGGTGGATTTTTTTGACTTGTGAGAACATCTTGCTAGGTTCTTTCGTAATTTTTCCAAATATTGGTAAACAGAAATGTCTGTAGAATTGAGTAAAAAATGGGTAGATATATTGTGAAAGATTTCTTGGTTCACTCAAGTTACAACTGTTAATGAGATGTTGATAGGTAGAGTGGTACAGTAAAGTATAAATCTGTCATGTCCCAATCGAGAAATGTGAACCTCTCTTCTTGAAAGACGTGCCAAGGGGAAGAGATATTTATTTTTGGCTAAATCGAGGGGTATGTGGGACATCATCTTGTATTATGAAAAAGTTTGTGTCAAAAATGGAAATTATTTGGAAAATAAGCATTTCAAGCAAGCCAAATCAGATGTATATTTTTTTCAGGGGAACAAACAGGTTTATATGTGAATCTAAGTCTACTTCCTGTAATGTCAGGGCTGGCGCTGTGTTCTGTTAACGAAGTGAGCTTCGAATTGACTGGATTTATTGCAGCGATGGCAACAAATGTCACTGAATGTGTTCAGAATGTATATTCTAAAATGTTGATATCTGGTGACAAGTTCAAGTATACGTAAGTTAATTCTTCTAGATTATCTTAAACTCTTAAATGAGCGCTTTTGGATTTTTTTGTAACAACATTATTTTTCTTTGATCAATCAATCCTTAATTTCATTATTGACCAAAAATTTGATTATTTCAATTGTTCTGTATTTTTATTCTCTCGTTCTTAGTATTCTTAGCAACAGGTTTCAATATAGTTTATAATATAGACAATGGAAGTCCGAACCATTTCCATTCATCAAGGAACATTGTCAGCCACATTCAAGCAACAGGGCGATATTTGTCATTTACCACCGTGTTTGCGCATCTATGGTGCACCGTGACCCTTCATATTTCGTATGATATTCACAAAACGAAATAGCGCCGTACCTAGGAACATGGTTATTTTTGTGTAGAGAACGAAGAGTTGAGAAAATGTTTTTCGACTTCCTTTCCCAAATGAAAAGGGAATACAAATCTTTTATGAAGGAAGAACATTTTGACTGCATAATAATCAGTTTTTTGTATTCAGAGAACATTAGAGTTACAAAACTATTTTTTACAGTTTCATGTAGTTACTTAATTTCACCATGTAACTTTGCAGGAGAGTTTTCGGCTAAGACGAGTTTTTATAGTAAACGCTGATTATTCGCCCTTCATTTTCTACATCACTGACTTGATGTTCAAAAAATTCCTCTTTCATATTTCCTGTTCAGTATTCAGTTTCATCTAGCATGTATGTAACGTCAAAAAATTTTCCTCCATTCTCGAACAAAAATATTTTCAAATTCATTAATTTTAGTCCAGTCTATGAGCATTTTTCCGTGTATTTATCCTATACAGCACCGATTCTCATGAAAATTTGGATTCAGGACCTGCATACCCCCTTTTTCAAAATCTACCCTGTGCCGATGGTTGCTTTCTCCCTGGGGGTGGATGCCACCTCTTCTTGGGGTGAAAATTTTTTTATTGGAAATAATTGCGGAAATCAATAGATTGACTAATTCTAAGCACTTTTTGTTCAATTAAGTTTTTTTTGAAAGGCAATACTTTTCGACTCATTCGCGAGTGAAATTGTCGGTTTTCAGGCAAAAAAACTCGTTTTCAGATACTTTTTCGCGAATAACTGGAAAAATATGCATCTAATCGAAAAACCTGTATAGTGCGAAATTATAGCTTTTGAAAAAACAAAAGCGATTGTTTATTTGTGATATATGCAAGTCCACTACAAACTGAATAATTGCTTGTTGAAAGGTGATTGGTATTTTCAAACGCCAAAATGGAAAGTTTCTACGTACAATAACCAAAAACCAATGCATTTTTTGGGAAAAACTCATTGGTCCTTTTTTTGAAGTCCTTCACAAATCCTTCATTTTTGTCATTTATGAAAGTTTCTGGCATCAAAACTGACCGAGGTATGAAGGAAATAATGTTGAATCCTATTTTTTCGTTGAAAAAAAATTGTGAATAACTCATCCTCTCTTTTCCCCCTTTGAAAAAAATCGTTGTCACTCCATAATTCACTTCATTCATGTTTTTATAATGAGTTCTGAGTTTTTCATCAATTGAAAGTACGTAGCTTTGGAAAAAATTGAGATTGAAGAGAAATAATCATATACGTAATTCAGCGAAAAATCACCATTTCTTCGAAATAACTCGAAAAGTATTGATCACATGCAAAATTTTCTAGAGTACAAAATTGGAGGTTATTCATCTCTGAGAATTCTGGTGTTTCATTTTTTTTTGCAGGACGAAAATAGAGTAAGATATGGCCAGTTAAATATTGTGAGGGTTCGTGCAAAGTACCTTTTTTGAGCCTTTTCAGCATGAACCTTTTCAAAAATACAAACTGAAACAAACAATCATGTGAATGAGCTTATAGCTCTTGAAAAAAGCTACAATATACTCTTTCGGTGAATTTGATTGCTTAAAGACTAAGCGAGTTATGGGTAAAAAACAACAATTTTTGTAGAAATTAGAGTATGTACATTAGTATATTGAAGAATACACATAGTAACTATATTTTAGGCCTAGTGGAACTATATGAATGTTAGCATGTTATATACAGGGTGACCCAGGGGTGCGTGCATGGTCCATAACTTTTTTTCTATCCAAGCTATCGACTTGATTTTTTGTTTGAAACGATGGGTCCGACAATAAGCACATTCTGAAAATATTTTCATTCATATACAGGATGTCCCAAAATGAAATACACATCCAAGTTCTGTTTTTTCAAATGGCAACCCCCCACTTTCGATACATTTTTGAAATCGCCACTAAATTATCTATACAACGCACCCTGGTTTCATAGACTTATCTGCAATAGTTTTTGACTTATGTCAATTTATGTGTTGAAATAGCGTCATGCATGGACCTACAGATAAATCCATAACTTCAGAGCCATTGAAGATAACTCAACCAACTTTTATCCAGTCGTTTCCTTAAGCTTCGGCGCATGTTTTGATATGCGAGCGAATTCGAAATCAATGTTCCAACGCCTACTACGATTTTTTTCAAATGACAAATTACAAATGGCAATAACTCGACTTATTCAAATGTAACACCCAGTATTTTATTGTACCAATGAATGGAATTTTTCAAGAGCTTTTCGTCGATATAGGGTTTGTGGGGTCTACTATTTGAAGTTTCTGAAGTATGTTGCAAAATGATAAATGTGGATAGTTTAGGTGGAATCTAGTAGGCCGCTTTCGTAAAATTCGACATTATCCATAAAATTATGAAGAATACGTTTTTGAAATTGTAACAGAAACAAGAGTAAATCACAAAGAAAACTCTAGTATCTTCACAAGAAGAAATTAAGAGAAAACCATGAGAAAATTTCGAAAGGCTACTTAGGTAAATGCTCGAAAAGGTGACCATCATGTCCCACACAAGCTGCCAGTCTTCTTCTGAATGAGTCCCGAACTCTAATCAGCATTGCTCCATCAATTGAATGGAAGGCTTCCTGATCCTATTTTTCATATCATCTGCAGTTGTCGGACGATTTCTGAAAACCCTTTCCTTCACGTATCCCCAGAGGAAGAAATCTAGGGGAGTAAGGTCCGGAGAGCGCGCGGGCCAAGGAATAGTACCGCCCCGGCCTATCCAACGATTCGGATAGGATTGATCTAAGAATTCTCGAACCATTCTATGGTTATGCACTGGAGCACCGTCGTGCTGCAACCACATGGTTCTTCGGGTATTCAAATCCACTTCTTCTAACAATCTGGGAATATGTTCGCGGAGAAAATGTAAATACCTTTCACCATTCAGCACATTGTCAAAGAAATAGGGTCCAATGATGTGATTTCCAATAACTCCCCCCCATATATTAAGCGACCATTGATGTTGGTGATCAACTGTCCTCAACCAGTGAGGATTTTCCACCGCATAATAATGCATATTATGTCTGTTGACTGATCCGTTGTTCTTAAATGTTGCTTCATCAGAAAACAGAATGTTGGTCAAAGTATTACAATCCTCGTCAATCATGCCATTCATTTGAATACAAAACGCAACTCTATTTGCAAAATCATCACCATACAATTCTTGATGTAGGTTGAAATGAAAAGGGTGGAATTTATGTTTCAATATAATTCTGTTCACACTACTTTGTGAAATATCCGTTTCTGCTGCTATCTCCCTAGTGCTTACGTGAGGATTTTCCTGTAGCATCAATAAAACTTGCAACTCATTTTCCTCATTGATACGACCACCAACAATTTCCTTTTCAGAATAAGACACGCTACCAGTGAGTTCAAACCTATCTCTTAACTTTCGGAATGAAGACACCCGTGGAATTATTGCTTCTAGATATTTTTCGTGATAGATTCTGCTTGCTAATAAAGGATTCCTGTCAGCCTCGCCAATACAGTAGACCATATTCACTAATTCTTCACGAGTAAAATTCATTGTCAACAATTCGACGTATACAATTATTGACAGTACACAGATGTCTCAAATTTTACGAAAACGGCCTACTAGATTCCATCTGAACCATCCACATTTATCATTTTGCAACATACTTCACAAACTTCAAATAGTAGACCCCACAAACCCTATATCGACGAAAAGCCCTTGAAAAATACCATTCATTGGTACAATAAAATACAGGGTGTTGCATTTGAATAAGTCGAGTTATTGCCATTTGTAATTTGTCATTTGAAAAAAATCGTAGTAGGCGTTGGAACATTGATTTCGAATTCGCTCGCATTTTAAAACATGCGCCGAAGCTTAAGTAAACGACTGGATAAAAGTTGGTTGAGTTATCTTCAATGGCTCTGAAGTTATGGATTTATCTGTAGGTCCATGCATGACGCTATTTCAACACATAAATTGACATAAGTCAAAAACTATTGCAGATAAGTCTATGAAACCAGGGTGCATTGTATAGATAATTTAGTGGCGATTTCAAAAATGTATCGAGAGTGGGGGGTTGCCATTTGAAAAAACAGAACTTGGATGTGTATTTCATTTTGGGACATCCTGTATATGAATGAAAATATTTTCAGAACGTGCTTATTGTCGGACCCATCGTTTCAAACAAAAAATCAAGTCGATAGCTTGTATAGAAAAAAAGTTATGGACCATGCACGCACCCCTGGGTCACCCTGTATATATACAGTGTCACACATAAAGTTCGCGACATATGGAAGTTTTTTTTATTAATAGATATAATGAAAATTCGACTTGGCATGAACACAAAACAACCCGATTTATTGAAAGCAATAATTTGACATTAACCAAAACTAAAAATTTGTTTCAAAAGCCTACTGAGGGAAAATTTTATTTCGATTTGATCAGTACCTACTATTTTCTTCCCAACATGTTGCATTAGTCTTGTAATGTTAAAAATCACGAAATTTTATATCATGTTTAGTACAAATCGCTAGAACCAAAGTCTTTTGAATAGTTTTGAAACTGTAGGTCAATGTTTAGTTTACAGAAAAGTATGATATTTCGGGTTAATTTGTAACTGAATTATTGGTCAAAAAAATAATCAAACTGGATAAAAATCTATTAAAAAAAGAAATACGAGTGTAATAAGAATGAAGAGGAATTCGTTTATTCGATTACTGACATATTAACGTCCATACATGGAAAAACCGAATCAGTTTAACAATGAAATGAAAAAACTAGATGAACTTTGCAACAACAAAGCCGAATTTCTGGAGGTGTATTCATTTCTTTTTCTGGTAACAGGCCAATGCGGGTATTTTCTGGGCAAGATATGACATTGAAGTCTCGTATTCATCAAAATTATGAAATTTGAATCATGTTTCGTTCGAATCGATAGAGCGAAAGATTCGAAAAATTAAAAAAATTGGAAAAAAGTCGAAGTGACAGTAAAGAGTCCAAATTTCGAGCAAAGGTATAAAATTGGAAACTGAGCACTTTTTCTCTTTGGCATTTTTCGAAATTTCCAAAAAAAACTGATTTTTTGAGGATTTTCGAAAAAAATGTCAAATTTGACAGGTTTAGAGTATCACATGACAAAAGGAAAGAAGCTGTTTTTTACTAATTTTTCAAGTACAAACTAACTGACAAGCCAAATTTTCATTATATCTATTAATAAAAAAAACTTCCATATGTCGCGAACTTTATGTGTGACACTGTATTAATGAATAGATATATATATATATATATATTAATAGATAAATGGAGTGCCGAGAAAATTCGATGAGACAATTGAAAAGTCTAAATGTTTTATCAGCAAAAATTTCGATATAATTTTTTGATGAAAACTATCATAAGGGTGGTTTTTAGGGGTCGAAACTGTTTGTTAGATCAGAAATTGTCTATCAAGGTTAATTCAATATTTTTACAGATGACTGCACGCTCAAAACTAGTATTTTGTATTTTTTTTTGAATAGAGGTAGTTTTCACCTCTGATGAATAAAAATCAACCCCAGGCACAACCTCAACTTTGAAGTAGATGGTAGATAGAAGCTAAATCTCAAATTGAATGCAAATAGATACTGAATAAGTTGAATAACTGCCAAATAACATATTAATTATTATTTTTTGATGATATTCTGTCATGAGGGGGGCGTGTTCAGGGCTGACACTGATTACTGAACCATAAATTTTATTAAAAATCATCAATTGATTGATTTTACTGATATAAATATGATTTCAGTGTATAACATGTTCCAATCTAAAATTTTGATATTTTTTTTCGCATAGGGGTGGTTTCAACCCCCCCTCCAAAAAAGCAACCCTCGTCACAGGGTAGATTTTGAAATAGAGGGTAAGTAGAACTTATATCCGAATTTTTATATGAATCAGTGCTGTATGGGATGAATACACAGTTTACACTTCTTCTACCGTCATAGACGTCTAGGAGTATTTGTAACAAAATCGTATATATATCGTTCGCATATAACTTCGAAATACACTCATTGTTTGTTTCGTAGTTTTCTGGGTTTGTAACCTACCACAATCTGTTGACGTTTCGGAAACCAAATCTGCTTCCGTTCTCAAAATTTCTAGGCAGATTCCTTTTACGCTGCCTTTTTGATAAAAAAATGGCGACTCGTGTTATATAGTTGAACAGAAAATTTCATTCTCCATCGAATGGTCTAGAGCTAGAGAAATGAACAGGGTTCCATTGAAAATTTTTGACTCAGGTCGACTTTCGGTCCAGCCGGAAGTGATGTGCAGTTGCTTTATTTTTGAAAATAGCGACCTCTATGGACTATACTCTCATTACAAATATCGAATTTCTACCCTATAAAGAAACGAATGGTATCGTGTACAATGATTTCGTCATTTTAATGTTGTTTCATTAAAAAATGAATGATTTTGAAACATGTTACTCATTTTAAAAGTAATTGAAGTTGATTCGATGACCAATTCAAAAATTACGAAAAAATATTCAGGGTTATTTTCAATGAAACGAATGTTGTTCTTGCGCAACCAGCGAATCGCTAGCTTGCAGTTCTTCTTCATTTCCCTCATCGAACAATATATTTTATGAATCAGGATTCCACTTTCACTTTTCTATAGGTATGCATAACAAACTTTCGGTTTCTTAGTCGAAGGTTATGCGATGGATTACAGTTAGTTCTGATTGATATTACATCATACCAGCAGTTTTTAGGTTTGGAGAAAAACATTAGAAAGATTGGACACCAAGTCGGGAAGAAATGGAATTAATTCGTTTTCTTCGAAAATGAAAGGCGTTCAAGTAGACAAATGATTGTTTTAGATCCCAAATGTTTCGAATATCGAAATATAGGTGATTATTTCCACAAAACGTCCAACGTGGATATTGCTAATATTTGAGTTTCCTCTGAACTCATTATTGTTTAGCGCATTTTTGAATTGATGAAACTCAACCGATTTCGACGAAATATTTCTCATCATGTTCTGCATGAACTGAGATATTGAGGATGGAAAAATATATATTGAGAGGGTCTCCCTGCTTTTATTCTCTCATGTCATACAAGTCGATTGGGTATTTAGGTGCCCTACCCTTTCACTGGAAGTTGAAATTTTAATTTCTATGAAATTTCATTTCACCGATCTAATGCATTTTCACATGTAATTGAATCACTATGATATTACAAATTCTGGTACTACGGCTGATGATATCAGTTTGGTGTAAAAGGATACAAAAATTTCAACTTTACATCAACGTTTTCAATCTCATCGTTTAATTTTTCAATAATATTGGAGTGTCGGTTAAAGGAATATAGGTCTGAAATTGAAGGAATTTGTATGGTCTTCTTCCTAATGAATAGGCAAAACGGAAGCATTTTTCAAGAGGGAAATGATACTGTCATAAATGATTCACTTTCCATATTTGCTAGTACACACATAACTTCAAAAGGGAGGTTATTCAGCAATTGTTTGCTTATGTCATTAAGCCAGCTGCTTCTTCATTTTATATTTCTTCCAGGAACATTGATGGTGTTAACGTTCGTAGGGGGGAAACACTCATTCCAAACCTATTTTAAAACATAAAAATCGGGAGTGTCTTATTTCACTTGCCCAGGATAAATCAGTTCATTCTCGAACTAAAACAAGCTTGTTTCTTGTGAGAGAGGAAGTTATACCATGATCTTTAGTGGGTAGACTATTTCATTTAGCTAGAAAGTTCTGTTTTCTCATGGAAGCCGCCTAAGCTGGGCTTGTATTGTGGAAATTGCAGTGGAATAATTTCACAGAGTTTTTGAAAACTATTAGGAAAATAAGAGTCAGGCGTAACGTCAAATGAGAGGAAGCAATTATTGTATGAATTACCTGTTGGTTATCTAACAGTAATTGAATTCAAAGGCGTTAATCTAACACCACCATTAGATTTTTATGAAAATGTTATTTCACCTGCATTTTGTAATAACTCGCCTTCATTATATTTAATATCTGATGGAACTTTGTCATATATATACTTTACGGAACATTTTTACGAGACCACTTACCACTTTTTCTCTTTTTTTGTATGAATCAACAACCTGTAATTGCAATATACTAATACCCACAGAGAGTTTGTAATATTTTTACCGAAGTTGCCTTTTCTATATTGCTTTATTTTATTGCGATTTTTTCAATTTACAATAAAATTTTAATTTTTGTTTGTGGAATGTTTATTGAATTGCATTCTTGTTCTACTTTTGCTGATATCGTTTTATTGATAAGATTATACATTCGACAGTAAAGCAACGAATAGCCGATTGATAGACTGTTTTGAAATATGATGACATGGGATTCCTTCTACGACAGAAGTTCAGGAATTAATTTCATTTTGTATTTTTTCAACAACAAAATCATCTCTACATCTCAACTTCATCTAATCATCTACTCCAATTTCTCCCAAAAAGTACAGATATTTTTACGGAGAGAGCTTCTTTCCAGTTTGAGGAAGTACTAATGTAATAATATACAGGGTATATCATTAAAACCTATTTTGAAATAATAATAATAAGTAATATCATAATAATATAAGTGATATAATAATATAATAAGTTATATCAGTTATTTATTCTCATTCAAGTATACCCTGATTACATGAGAAAATCAGTTTGCGAATTGTTCGTGTCTTCGAAAGTCTACAATGTAGCAAATTTTTGAATTTATTATTTTCAAAGGGGAAAAAATCTGACTTGGTAATTCAGAAACTTAATGATTGAGCCTGTTAATATAATTTTTCATAATTCAGTTCGGACATGAAGTGTACTTTATTTATAACTTTGAACATTGCTATTGGGCTACCTTGAATGGTGATTGTTGAGGGAATGTTGAAAAAATGAATTGATCTGATAACTGTATAATACTATTTATACTTTTTACAAAACTTATAGAATTGACCCAATTGATATGAATTCAATTTAATTATTTTTTTAGACCAGCAGAACTTCAGTTCTATACCAGTGTGGCCAGTATAGTTGTACAAATTCCTACTACTATACTTATGGTTGATATGGCAACGGGCGACAGAATTGGTCCAAAGCTGGTATTCTGCTTCATTTTGAATGGAATATTTTTTCACTTTCAAAGTATTACAGCTTACGTGCTGATGGACTACATTAGTCCCGTTACACATAGGTGAGTATCGTTTTTTCTTCCATCAATGAGGTTTTACCAAACCTGGTGACATTTAGTGTGTTATTCCGGTTTTATCATCAAGTCTCATGGCCAATGAATATAATTAATGTTTGCATAAAAAAATTAAGTTTCTGATTCGTAATTTAAATTAAAATCATTTTTCAATGAAGAGTTTTTCAATTCTAATAATTGCTGTATTAGGTTTGCCGCTGAGCTGATGGCATTAAAACACTCATTCGCAAAATCTTGAAAATATACCCAGTGGGAAAATTATTTTCCCACAATTATAATTTTTTCATGGAAAGAAAAAATTGCCATATTAATACAGAAGATACTCCATGAATATATCAATGAATCGAATGTCAAATCACTCAATCACTCAATCCACCTCAGACTTTTTAAAACAAAATTCTAGAATGCATATTCAATCTAGATCCCCCCAAAGAACCAACTGTTAAACTTCATTAAACGTTTTAGAATTTGTAGACATCAAAATATATTATTTTTTTTATAAAAAACCACATCAAGCAATCAAATTTCTTAAACCATGCTCCAATCATCGCCATTGAGAACAGCAAATATTTTTTCATTTGCAAAATTCAAGCCAAATTTTTATAAAAAATGTATTTTTAACAGTGTTAAGGTGTCATCTGCTATTACAGCTTACCAAAATCACTAAAAATGTATTTTCTTGAAAAAAAACTTGAAATAGTTTTTAATATGTTGATTTTTCTTTCAAGCTACATCTCTTAGTGCCATTTCATTTAATCTGATTGTAAGTATGAGAGTATTAAGGTGTATGTGGGCAGAAGTCATGTATATGAGTGGCTTCATTATTTTATGATACAAATCCTTTTTTCAGACTGTATTCAGCTGAATGAATGATGAGAAAGGAATCTCCGGTGTAAAAATTGAAAGTTATTGTAGAGATCAATTAGACTATTCAATCATTTTTTTTCCAACAGCACAATGCTTTGAATATTCGTCTAGACCTTCAGAAGTGATGAGTTAAATAAAACGCAGTTGTTTTTTTTCAGTGTGGCCAATACAGCCAAGAGGGCGTTCTTGATATGGCTCTCAATCCTCATGTTTGGAAATCCGGTGACCGTGCTCAGCGGTTTGGGTACAGTAACGGTGATAGTTGGAGTGCTGTTGTACATAAAAGCTCAAGAGTACGATAATAATGATAGGTTGAATTCAGGAAATCTGATCCACAGAAAGGTCAGGGCAATATAGCATATTTAAAAAAAAAAACAATTTTAGTCCATTGCAAGTAACTGAGAGGTATGGTATTTATTATTTGGGACCTTCGAGAATTGAAATATTTTTATTATTCAGCTCTCTTCAGTGAAGCTAGTGAAGTAACGGTGATAGTTGGAGTGCTGTTGTATATAAAAGCTCAAGAGTACGATAATAATGATAGGTTGAATTCAGGAAATCTGATCCGTAGGAAGGTCAGGGCAATATAGCATATTTAAAAAATTTTAGTGCTTTATTGTAAGTAACCGAGAGTTATGGTAATCATTATTTGGGAACTTCGTAAGTGCTCATGAAATTAATGCAAGATATATTTTACCAGTGCGAAGCTGAGTACATTTTTTGAGCGTGTGCACATCGAGAACTGAGGTAACATCACAAATATATTTTTCAGTATTAAGGGATTGCCAGGAAGTTATCTACCTTCAACATCACAAGAACAGGAGGAATTCTTCTTGCAAAAAAAAACTCTGTGTGCTTTCAATGTATCATTTATATCATTCTTTCTATTGAAGTCAGTATAGACGTTATCATCTGTCAACTGAAATCCAAGTGTTTTTTCATATATATATATATAATATATGGTCAATACTTTCTAGTGAAAGTTCCACTATATAGAATGCTTTTCATTTGAATTGAAAATCATATTAAAAGTATTTTCAATACATCAGTTGCCAATAAAATAATTAGGATCCGTTTATATCCGCCATAGTTTACTTGGGCGACCGTGAGAGAGAGTATCTCAAAAAAATATAACAAACAACAGGTTACGTATATATTCATTTCAGGTATTCACGATTGTGGGTTTAATAAAAAACGAATGATTATCGATCATTCATAAATATATCTAGGGACCCGATTTTGACTTTCCATAAAAATATTTCATTCACAATCATTCGAAGATGTATTTTTTTCTAACCAAATTTCAGGTTGGCAAGTGACTAGTTGTTCACTCGGAAGAAGATTAAGTCGACAAAACTCTTTGCCGACTTCTTGGAACTTTCCCAACTTCGTCTTTTTTCCTTGTTTGGAACGTCATCTTGCCCATCAGTGATCATGAAGTGCTTAGATACCCACTAACGTATACATACCAAAGCAGTTATTACACATTATCTCAGTACCAAACGGACAGAAAAAAAACCTTCAATAACTTACACACTAGTTTCTAAAAATAGCACGTTACCTCTACTAGTTATTTTTTTAGTCGGAGAGCTGCTAAAATGCACGTTTCATGAAGTGTTTTACTATGCACATTTGCTATAATGCATCTTTTGGGTAGATGCTAAGGTGAATATGTGTTGGCTGTATTTTTTTATACCTAAATGAACGGGAATATCAGTAACATTCACATAGAAAACGTGAATTTGAAAATTCATATACTCGGGAAAAATATTTTGCATTTCAAGGGATATCTTCTAGAAGGTAGTTCTGATAGCTATAAACGTCTCTACATAAGGCAATATATTATTTTTTCTTATTAGCGAAGAATCATGAGTGACTTGGTAGTAACTCGAATTTTATTTGAAACCGCTTTCCCGAATATTTATGTTTTTTTGACATCGTTTTTCCCGTGTGCTCTTCATTCCATGACTGTTATCAAACTCATCCGTATCTGTGCTGGACATATTGACTGAAATAACACGTGCACTCCAAACTATATGTATTAATACTTTTCAGTAATAGTAGACTGTAACAGCCTAATACAACTCTGTGCCTTCTTCGATATCACAGCCAATCGAATCGTTGGCTATTAAATAAAACACTTCATTTGATATAGAAAAAAAAACCAACTGATTCTTTTTTTTCATGTTAATTTCCTTGAAAGTGTCTACCTCATTTATCATTCACTGTAAAATTACCTTATTTTTACGTTAAAGATTGTTGGCTTTTGAATAAAACACTTCATTTGGGCCATCCTTTTTTGCACCTGTCCTCTATGCGCAGTACCTGGTGTCCTAAAGTAGATCTAGCCAACACATACTCACCCTCGTATCTACCCAAGAGTTGCATTTTAGCGAAATTTCAAGGTGCGTAAAACACTTCATGAAACGTGCGTCAGCAGCTCTTGAACACTCTCGAGTACAGGATTCAGCGCCCTCGTCATTCAAGCCCAGTTCATTTTTAATGTCGAAAATGCCGTAATTATTTCAGTAAGTAATCTGGATGTTGCAGTTCACAACAATCATCGTGATAATAACGGAAATTTGTAGGATATGCATGCCGTATTGTGAAACATTTCAACCTGTACGTAGGCAAATGACTTTCACAAAGAATGACAATATTGACATTTGTGGAAGCGTCATGAAATTCGTTTGTGCAATGTCTACTCGAAACACAAAATGTATTGGAATTAATCTTGCAAATATTCATTTCTTGTTCACGTCATGAAATTACTTCGAATGATTGTGGAGAATACAAACTTCGGCAAGCATATGAAAGTCAATTAGGCATACAAAATATCGATTCATATTCAAAAACTACAGCAAGATTTCGATTCGATATCGTCATATTTACTTCTCACATTGATTATATTATTTTCTCTGCAAGTAGAATGCTCGATACAAGTTAGAAATTCTCAAACTGCTTTATACATGCTATGTTGTCTTGAACCGACACTACCCATTGAATATGTCAAAAAGAACGTATCCAATGCAAATTTTCCAAATCTCTTCATTTCAATAAATATGTTAATCCGTATAGCGGAATTGTTAGTCCATATTACTTAACGAACTGAATTTAATTTCAACATCAAACAGCATTTCTTCATAAACATAATTTGTGAATACATCTTATCTTGCATTCCCTTCAATGCACCGCATCTCAACAGGTATGCTAAAGTGTTTGTTCAATTGTAAATGTCCTAAAACGAATGTTTTGAAATATTTTGCCGTTTATATCAGATGTGAAAATGTCAAATGAGTAATTGGAAAGTGTGACATAAATTCTTCACCATGTAATGAAGTATTGATCTATAGGGTATAGTACGAAAGTAGACACAATCTTGGTTTGCGGTCCAAACTAACCGCTGCTGTCATCATTATAGTGAAGTAGTGGTAATATTCAGATCACAGTATCCTGAAAAATGGTTGATCAAACGTCAACCAAGTCACCGGCAAATATTGGGCGCTCACCGGCTGCTGTCATTTTTCGTGTTGATGACTCCCGGTGAGTAGTACTCGGTTACTTTCGGCCCATACCCTTAAAATTATCCTATTATTTGAAAATTAAGTATATATATTGAAAAAAAACAAGGCTGTGACCTGGTTGATCAGAGAGTGCTACCATGTAATACCCACATGACAATATTTTATTGTGTTATTAAGTCTAGGAGTTAAAGAAGTGCTTGGAGTTGCGAGCGTGGAGATGGATGAACTACCTACCATAGGCGAGTCCTTAGATCTCTGACTGAACATTTATATGACGATTTGCAGAATGATTGGTATTATTTATTTGAATTCGAGAATTGTTTCGAGAACTGAAGCAGATTTAGCTTTGGAGACGTCAATGACATAGATATGAACTTTTTATAGATACCAATCAGTTTTCAATTTTTGGTAGGCAAATTCAAATAATAAAAGTTGCGGACTAATTTTTCTTTTCCTCATTAGAAAGGAACTTTTATCTTTAGCACATAAGCAACTTTTCAGTGTAGAGTGGAGTAGTGTGTCCTTCTATACCTACTTCTATTGATTCCAATTCTTCACCTCAATTAAAGGGTTTCATTTATCTTGCCCTGTGTGTTTGGGTCAAATTCAGTAATCGAAATTTAAACCCCTTCCTGTTGACAGTTCGATCTGATATTTGGCACACACCTTCAGTTCTGACAATACAATTTGATATATTCTGTATCATTTTAAATTCAAGATGTTCACCGCTACAAAATAGCGAATTACATATTTTTCTCAACTCCAATAAGGGCGATTGGGGTCATATGTATTATAATGAAAGTTTGTTTAAAGTTCAACTAGTGAAAACGTTAAAAACAAGTTGAAACCTCACTTCTTGTACCAGGTTCTTGAATTGGTCACTGTAAAGTTCAACGTTTGATAATTTCTCAACCTCACAGTTACTCCTAGTTTAAATGGGTACACATACTTCCGAAAGATATAAACAGCTCCTCAGTAAAATGGAAATCGAAATAAAATGGTGCTCTCTGAAGTGCCTCTTTCAGAATTTAAATTATGAAAATTGAAAATGTATCTACAGCTGATAGGTGAAACAACACTCTAAAGTCATTGATATATTACATGTTGCATAACAAATGGGTTATAAGTAACCATATTTTTTTACCTGTCGATTCAAATTCTTGAATACCCAGGAAGTATAAAATCTTTCTCTGGTTTTATTCCATCTACAGTATTGTTGCAAAATACCTCCTGCTCTGAAAGAACAGTTGCAACCACAACAAAATAATATAGAAATAATCAGTATGTTTCGCTTTCAGCGACAGGTACATGAATTGATAGCTCATATTTTTGTTTCTTGAAGTATTCCTACTTTGTTCAGTTTTTGATAGCCTTGAATTTTTTGTGATCTGAATGCCCATAACAATTATTTTTGTGTTCTATATTACAAAAATGTGATATTTTCTCGTCAATTTATGAATGTTTTGTATTGTTTGTATATTTTGTTATTCAATTCACTTTTTTGAAGTGAATGAGAGAAAGGGAATTTTATATTATATGAGTTCCTCCAAATTTTGTTGAAAACGTATGACGAAGTTATGATTAATCCTTGATATCTCTTGGTTTCAACAAAGTCCACTTTATACTATAGAATATTTCTTCAATGTGGCTGAAGAGATGAAATTAATTCTTCAGGAGAGAACTGAAAAATATCAGAGTAGAGTCTTCCTGAAAAATAATATTTTGTCAATGTAAGAATCATATGGTTGTGTTTTATGTTTCATTCCATATTGACTACGTTTTTAGTTATTAGCGAAAATATTATGTGATTCTACGTAAGTTACCTTGTATTTACCCAGTAGGTATTCTAGAAAATATTGTTTGTCAAACTGCTCCCAATAGATTTCACCTTGCTTAGAATACTGCAATTGTTGCAGAGTCTTTTGTATTTTATATAACTGCATAACTTTGTATCTCTGCAAATACTAGTGGTTGCAAAGAATGTTATGATAGAATTTTACATTTGCTCACGAGATGGAGCGTTTCCAGCTCTGTTCAATGTAGTATGACACCCGGCGTTCCATTTATTTGAGTATGACGATTCGTACTAAGTGTGCTCGAACGAATGAATTTCTTTTCTTCAATTATTAGAATAACTTCCAGAAAGGCCTCTTTGAGGACAAATATTTGAGTTATTTTCTATCAAACATTTGTCCCTTTTGTCCAGCCCCTTTGTCAATATTAGCTTTTTATCAATATCTCAATCAATTTTTTGTGCATCCTACTGTTTAGCTTCAACACCAACATACAAGAACTGAAAAAAATCGAGCTCTGTGATCACTTATGCGTATATCTTTACTATCGAAACGTACTCATTTCGCGTGTTTCACACATGTTTTTATTCCGTAGTTTTTTGTACAACTGATTCTATATTTTCTTGGTATGGTCCATTCAGTTGACCATGACTCAGAAAAATCAACTTTGTAATACGTTCTCTCGTTATTGACAACATATTTTGTAGAATACTTGACAATAAAGAGTTGCATAGGTGCCTGGAACCATTCTAGTTATCATTTACAAGGCAAAATTGATTGGAGTAAAATTACAGTCGATAAATTCGGAGTTGATTATTGCTTAATTTTACTAATCGAACCTTGAATTGTAAGGACTCAAAATCGTACCTCCCAAGTGGGTGACAGACGGTGATAGTGTAACGCCTTTTCCTCGCGTTAACAATATCTAGCGCCCTCTACCGGTACGGACGGTATCTCGGGCGCCAGCTTGTGCGTTATAGTGTCACGAAGCACCACTACTCCGGGCAGCTGCAGTGAAGAAACGGCAATCCAGGGGTCTGCGTGGTCTAGACAATGGCAGTGGCCAGAAGGTCAGATTTTACTTGACCTTGCTGGGTTCCTAACCTGTTTACCGGCTGCTAATACCTCTATATATAATAAATGAAACGCAAATTATATTTTATTTATATATTATAAGTAACGGTAGAAGAATTTTACTACTCTCTGAGCGAAGTACACCTTGAGTAAAGCAAGCAGGGAGAGGGGCGTGCAACGAAGTTAGTAAAATAAAGCGGTGGAGGGGCGGTTCTACGTAGTTAAGCTAGGGCGGCGGAGATGGGGACATGCAGCGGTAACGTTAAGCAATACAAAGCAAGCGGAATTAACAAGCGGGGTCGGTTAGCAGAAGCTTTCACCTTCGGTACACTACACACTGCACGGTCGGTATACTGATCACGATTCGTCGGCTGGCTTGGCGTGGCTGCTGCTGGTGGTCGCGGAAACAAACTCAATTGCCCGTCTGGCGCTATGAGGTATCTCGACTGTATCCCTTCCATGCATCTCCCCACTCGCCGTATCTCTCGGCGCCGGTCATTGCAGGTCCATTGAGCGGCTACGGCTTAGCATGTGGGGTAGACCAGGAGATATCCTGAGGGTTCACGCGCCGGAAATAGTGAGCGGGTTCACTTCGCGCTATCCTATCGAGTATTTTCCAACAAGAACGGTATTTTTATGTTAAGAAATAACCAAGATATAAATATAGAGGAAAATTTGATACTTAGCTTTTATATGCAAAATAGTAACTTCGTTACACACCCTTCCCACTTCGGGAAAAAAAAGAATACATACCTATCTATTATTACTTTTTTTTTTCAACAATAATATTACCCTAACTAAACGGTAAAAAAAAGAATGACCCAATCGGTTCTCCAAAAAAAAAATGTATATTCCCTAAACATTACCTTTCCCTTAAATTTCTATACCCTACTGACAGGCAGGCGGCCTCCCTGACTAAAACCTTTATTGAGGTTGGCTTCACCTGTTACAAACCTCATAAAATAAAAAGAAATCGCGGTCTATCAATACAATGCTTGGGCGCCAATTTGTAACGCTGTTCTCGGGGTTCGGCGGGCGTTACTTCTTGGCGCAGTCGGTTTCTCGGAAATTGGTTCTGTTTCAAGGCCAGAAACAGACTCCAATTTCAAAGAAAATTTCGGGCGCCAGTTTTTGTAATGGTATGCTCCACTGCTCCCTCAAAAGTCGTTAGGGAGGCCCAGGTAGCAGCAGATGGAGATACGGTATCCCAGGGGTCTGATAGTGTGACCAGAAAAGACTTTTGTAATAGGGTGTAGGCTTTAATTACACCTATTACTTCCAACAGGAGTACCGGCTGCGAAATCCACTGAATATTCGGTATTGGACTATAAATATTCAACACCGATACATTCAGTAGATCAGAAAAATAAAATATACTAATTTCGGTGCGGTAACGGTTCGTCGAAAGTTCACTTAAACAGCCGTCCCTGGACGGTATCTCACTTGATATTCAGAAAAGCACAAATTACCCTTAAATTGTTGTCGACATATAAACCTGAAAAAGTGAGGTGACTGAGGAAAACAAACTGAAATTTCAATCTAGCAATTGTTGTTTTATTAAAACGAGTATGCTCACAAACAAAGCAGATAGAAATTTAACGGTAATACTCTATCGGAAAATCAACAAGTAAACGGGTGAGCAACTCGGTAAATGGAAGCCTTAAGAAAATAACTTTAAATAAAAATTGAACGTTATCTCGGTCGGTAGAAAGTTATCTCGGTCGGTAGAACGTTACCGATTTCAGAGCTTGTACCAAATATAAACCTTTCAACTTAAAACTTTCACAAGTGTACCTCTGAAGAAAAAAAAAAAAATAATCAAATACAACTTCAACTTAAGCAGAATGAGAACGGACTTTAGGAAGCATAAGACGGGAACCCTTTTTGTAATAAATTGAAAAAAACAAAACGGTATCACTTTAAATGCAATTAGCTCCCGAGCCCGGACTTCTCAGCGACTTAGGGACCTAATATTTAGAGTGATTAACGGTACTGATCAATGGTGAACTCCGTCCCTGAGCCCGGACTTCTCAGCGACTAGGGGACTAAATTCGCAGTACCAAATGACTCACGAAGGTTTGCCAGTCAGATCTTCCTAAAACAGCAGAATGAGAACGGACTTTGGAAAGCATAGGACGGTAAACCTTTTTGTACTAAATAAAAAAAAAAAAAAAAAAAAAAAACGGTATCACTATAAATGCAATTAGCTCCCGAGCCCGGAATTCGCAGCGGCTTAGGGACCTAATATTTAGAGTGATTAACGGCACTGATCAATGGTGAACTCCGTCCCTGAGCCCGGACTTCTCAGCGACTAGGGGACTAAATTCGCAGTACCAAATGGCTCGCGAAAGTTTGCCAGTCAGATCTTCCCAAAACAGATTACTTATTAAACACCTCTTAGAACTCAGACCTGTCCACATAAAATTCCACAACCGCTTGTTGCTTACTAGAAATAATAAGTTCTGCCTGCCCGGTATGCTCAGCGGCTGGGGAACTAATATATTTATAGCAAAATCGGGAAAAGTACCGATCAACGGTGAACCCCGTTCCTACTACCCGGTTATACTCAGCGGCTTGAGGGAACTACAAGTTCACGGTACCAAAGTGATTCGCGACGGTTGTGTAATCGAGGGATCGGTGATCAAGAAAAGGATGTAAAAAAAATCTATATACCTTAGGATCTTACTTCCGGGTGTCACTTGTGAACTCTGTTCAAGAAAATGAAATAAAACGGTAGCAGTCACTTACTCAAATCTGGCTCTGAAATCCGTACACGAAATACGAACGGAGATATGACAATTGAAACGGTATCAATGTCAACGTTGCACCAACACTGCAATTTACTGTCACTCTCACTCAAATGAAAATATTGAAAATTTGAAACCAAACAATACGGTGGAGAAATATTCTAAGTATCAAAATCAAATTTACTTAGGAAAATTCGGTCGGTAACTTCAAAAACTGAAAACTGGTTCGCAGGAAAAATTCAACTTGTCACTATCGCAGGTAAAGTTCAACTCCCTCTGATTTTTCGAATTCTCGTATTTATAGAAATCCTTTTCAGAAACAAACAATGATGGAAAAACTGCCATAAAAACCAGGTGTCGTACCCTGTTTTTCTACCTTCGAAAAACTCAAAGGCACAAAAACTCTAGAAATTTGGTTACTACTTTTTGTCTTTCATAAAAAAAACGTACCAACTCGAAACCTATATGAAAGTAAATATTTTTGGAACAAGAAACGTTTAGGAGCAAAAAGTGAGCGGCGTCAGATTTTTAGACGAGAATGGATGGTGTTTTTGACGAAAGGGTTTCAGAAAAATATTTACTAGGTTTCCTGACACTTCCGGATATTCCTCCACAGCGGTATTTCAGTCTTTAGCTTGCCATTTACCAGTAGAATTGCTCATTCCGGACAATTTATAACTTATGATTATAGTACATAACCTCACTTCTCCCTAATTCCCAGTTTAGGTAAATTAACAATATTAGAGAGGAATTCAAAAGTATCTAGCTCGGGAATGTACTCAGTATACTATCCCAATAAAACTGATCCAAATTATTCATACCAAGCAGCTGGGAGAAGTTTGGTATCTGAGAATTCAACGAAGCGTTTGGGTGTCGGAATGAATCGAAGGTGCTGATGGCACAAAGCAAGTGACATGGTATTGAGACTGTTCAACCTATACGGGAAAAGTGAGAGAACGGTCAGTTGTTTCTGGATAGATTGAATTTGCAATAGATTGTTGAAAAGTTTTGACAAGCGAGATGATTCCGTTCTCTACGATATCAAAATTGCAGGTAGGTAAAAAAACGCTTCGTTACATTCCCCCCTTACTTACGGTAAAAAAAATGAAAACTTGCTTTGCATTTTTTTTTTCCAAAACTAAAATATACCACTTAACTAAAAAGACGGTGAATTCGGACCGGGTGTCCGATCTTCTAGCGGAGGGTGACGAACAACGGAGTAGATCTTCTTCGGAGACGACTGAAAGACTACTCTTTCAGCGAAAACAACGCTTTTGGCAACCGCAGAAGTTGCACTGGACGGCTCTATCAGCGACGATCCCGGTGGCGGTCTGTGTTCCCTGACTAGTCATCTTTGGAGATCTGTGAGGATCTGGGTGGGAGGATATCGATATCCTCTCGGTAGAGCGGGTCGATACCTGGACAGGTATCCTGGAAGGACATGGGCAGTCGCGAGACTGAATCCCCACTAGTCCGCAGCGGGAACAGAAGATTTTCCAGGGCTGTTGACATTGTTGACGGTTGTGGCCAGGATATCCACATCTCCAACACAGATTCATCTGCACAGGAAAATATATCGGGCACGGATCGTTCAAGACTTTCTCTATGTTTGACGCCGTCTGAGCGGGGTAAAGGCGTCTCAACGTTTCGGGCCGGGCCAGAACTGGTACCTGCTCAGATGATCGAGGAATCGCTAACTGAGCATTGTACGCTTCTTCAGAGTAGCATTCTATCGCATAATAGCTATTGTTGTTAAATGGATCCTGGTACGGGTTGGTATCTTGCTCGGTCCGAGCTGTCGCTTTTCCAGCCTGATTCTCTTGTAAGAGCTGGTGGACGGTACTTGAATCACTCATGGTGGGCGTAGGTGTGTCCACCGTATTGGTAGCCGGAGGAGCTTTTACGGTTTCGGATAGACCTTTGTCTAGGGCGAACCTTTCGTCGGGCAGTGATACGGTTTGAAACTCTCCAGTGGTCGGCAATGCAAATACCAAGGGGGTGGTCGATACGGATTCAGTTGGTGTTTCAGGCACTGACACGGGTGGCAGTTCTCCAGAAGTAGGCGTAGCAATTACGGAAACTGTTTCAGGCACTGATACGGGTCGCAGTTCTCCAGAAGTCGGCGAAGCAATTACGGAAACTGTTTCAGGCACTGATACGGGTGGCAGTTCTCCAGAAGTCGGCGAAACAGTTACGGAGGTTGTCGGTGAAACTGTTTCGGGTAGGTCGGAATCTATTACCATCCAATCGTCTGAAAGTGGGGATGAATTGAGCTCCAAAATATCGGACATTCTGTAAAAAAAATGACCGATAGGGTTTTATTGGGCACAGTTAAAAACAAAGGAAGAAGAAGAAGAAAAATTTATTTTTTTGTCGGCCAGAGGGTATAATGCATAGACGGTAGATTAAATGCCTGGAGGGATGGTGACCCACACTCCCTGCTTCTCCTTTGTTTCGAGCCGCAGGCGACACCGTCGGTTGATCGGAACGGATGCGGGGCGCAAAAAGGCCATCACCTGCCGCATGGTGGGAGTCCACTCCCTTACGGAGGAATACTGTCTGTATTCTTTCGCAGCCCAGTCTGTCAGGGCGGTGGACATCAGTTCCGACATGGAGCGGGAGCACAAAGCTCCAACAGTCGGGTGTTGCTCCACTAAGGCCTGCCCCATGATGAGCTGGACAGCTGGTGGAAGTTGCCCAAAGTTGCGCAGCAGCCGGCGAACTTCGGGGGCCATGGTGAAGGAGGTCCAGGACGTCGGATCGTCGGTGGAGTCCTCAGAGGTCGGTGACGGCTCCGATGGCGGAGATTTCATCGGAGCGGTGAGCGGTGGCTGAAGCGGAGGCGGCAGCGGTATCTCGAGGGGGTACGGTTCGGAGGAGGATGGGGGAGGATCAAGGGGAAGCGAAAAATCATTTGGTGGGAGAACGGTAGGAGAGAGATATAGGGACGGGGAGAGTATAGGAAGGGTCTCTACTTCAAGGGATTCCAACAGCATGACGGGGGGTGGGGACGGAGTGGTGAGATCTATAGTGGGGTAGGGTTGGGGAGGTGTATTGAGCCCTCGAAACCGGCGGGATGATTCCTCTACGGGGGACGCTGGGCGTTTGCTCATGACTGAAAAGGAAAAAGGGTTTTTTTAGGGTTGCGGTTTGGGATGGAACGGTTTTAAGTCTTTTATGTGAATCTGCTTCACTACTTTTCCGGCGGTGTCTTTGAGATCATAAACCACGGGGGTAACAACTCTGTTTACTATATAGGGACCTGAATACTTTGGAGCTAGCTTGGAAGCAATCCCTTGAACTTTAGACGATAGTGGATGTTCCTTCTTCATTACTTGGTCTCCAACGCGGCATCTCCAGTCTCTTCGTCTCAAGTTGTAGTAATGACTTTGTGTGGTGAAAGCTCGGGCCAAATTCACCTTGACCAGTTCATACACTTCTTGTAGTTTCTGCAGGTTTGTCACCCAAAGACTTGGTTTTGCATCGGTCTCTCCAGCTGGCTGTTCCGGTCTTGCAAGTGACCGTGGAGGGTTGAATTCTCTACCAAAATTCAAGTAAGCCGGGCTAAACCCAGTTGAATCCTGGCGAGAAGTGTTCAGAGCAAATTGTAACTCAAGAAGATGTTGATCCCATTTTCTATGATCGTCCTCGCAGTACTGAGCAATCATGGTCTTGATAGTCTTGTTTGCCCTTTCTACAGGGTTAGCTTGCGGAGTGTAGATCGGAGTGAGTCGGTGGGTGATTCCTAATTCAGTCAGGAGGTCGGTAAAAACTTTTCCGGTATATTGGCTACCATTATCACTGATGACGGTATCTGGGGAGCCAAAACGGAGTACGATGTCCTCATATAATGCCTGGGCCACAGCACGGGATGTTGCTTTGCGCAGCGGTTTGATCTGTATCCATTTAGTAAACCGGTCTTGAAATACGCAGATAAAGTTGTGGCCCTTACTCGTACGCGGTAGAGGTCCTACAAGGTCGGTGGAAACGGTACTCCATGGTTTCACATTTCGGGAGGGCTGCATTTTACCTGGAGTTTGTTGTTGAGACGTCTTATATCTTTGGCATGTCAAACAACTTCGTACGTATTGGGAGATTTCTCGAAACATTCCGGGCCAGTAATACCGTTGTGCAATTCGGACAGTAGTTTTAGATACTCCCAAATGACCAGCAGTCACCGCGTCGTGGTTTTCTTTCAGGACAGCAGCACGAAGCGGTTTTGGTACGCATAATTTCCATGGATCGACCATGTCGGGTTCAGTCATATCACCGGATTCCCAAAAATGACGGTAAAGCTTCCCGTCACGGATACAATAGTCAGGGAAATCGTCGGGCTTCTCGGAAACTTCTTTAGACTTTTTCTGATACCAAGGACATTCGGTTTCCGCCTGAACGAAGTCTATGGTCAAACAGGTCGGTTCTCCTTTTCCCGAATCGGACAGCGGTTGACGGGATAAAGCATCGGCTACTCGGTTCAGAGATCCTCTTCGGTACTTGACTTCAAAGTCAAACTGTTGTAGGAACATGGCCCATCGAGCCAGGCGGCCTGACGGGCTCTTCATGGCCTGAATCCATTTGAGTGATAAATGATCGGTCAGGATCGTGAACCGATAACCTTCCAGGTACGGTCTCATCTTCTCGATTCCCCATACAACCGCCAAACATTCTTTTTCGGTTACGGAATAGTTCTTCTCCGGCGGGGACAGTGTTCTACTGGCGTAGGCAACTACATGCTCTTCATCGGCGATGGTTTGGGTTAAAGCAACTCCAAGTCCGTAATCGCTGGCGTCGGTCTGGAGAACAAACGGTTGGGAGAAATCTGGACAGGTTAGTACTGGAGCTTCGGTGAGGCAACGTTTCAAATTGGCAAAAGCTTCGTCTTGTTCGGGATTCCATCTCCATCGGTAATTTTTCCTCAGTAATTTAGTCAATGGTGAGGCCATCTGCGAGAAGTTCGGGATGAAGCGTCGATACCAGGAAGCCATACCAAGAAACTGACGGAGTTGTTTGATGGTTGTCGGAGCGGGCCATCTAACAATAGATTCCACTTTTTCGGGATCGGTTCGGATGCCTTCAGGAGTAATTAGATGTCCAAGGTAGCGCAGTGAATCCATGCAAAATTTACACTTGTCGGGGTTGAGCTGCAAATTTGCCTCTCGTAGTCGCCGGAATACCTTACGCAAATTACTCAGGTGTTCGTCGAAAGTTTTTCCGAGAACAATTATATCGTCCAAGTAAGCAAAGGCGTACGGTTCCATGTCCGGTCCTATGACGGTATCCATCAATCTTTGGAACGTAGCGGGAGCCGAGTGGAGCCCAAATGGCATAACCGTGAACTGAAACAAACCGCGTCCTGGCACTGTAAAAGCCGTGATCGGTTTACTATCTGGAGCGAGGGGAACTTGCCAATACCCTTGACGCAAGTCCAGACTTGAAATGAACTTTGCTTCTCGCAATTTATCTAATATGGAACTGATAAATGGCAAAGGGTAGGCGTCCTTCTCGGTTACTTCGTTGACCTTCTGGAAATCAATGCAAAATCTCGGTTTTCCATCTTTTTTTCGGACGATGACAACTGGTGAACTCCATGGACTGCGAGACGGTTCGATATGGCCATCGGCTAACATCTTATCCACTTCTTGGTTGATAATCTCCTGCATCTTCGGGTTTTGTGGACGATAACGTTGTTTGATTGGTTCAGGATTCGATAAACGGATGTGGTGTTGTATCCACGAAGTGGTTCCTCTAATTTTGTCAAAGAGCGGTAGTTCGGTTTCCAGGAACTTGGTTAACTGGTAACACTGAAGCTTAGTGAGGTTCTTTCGCTCCACCATCTCACCATCTACAGATTCGGCGGTACCATTCGGTTCAGGATTCATTTGGATTTCGACGGATCTACTGGATTCAGATCCTCTTGAATTCGGTGGTTGATTCTGGTGACACGGTGAGTTTGTTGGAGAGGTTACAAGATGAATCCCTGGTGATTGCCTGGGATCTGGGAAGCGGTTGGTTATTTCTACTTCGTTCAGAAAAATTCGTCCATTCGGTAAATCCAGCCTGAAATTTCTGGACTGTAGAACATCCATACCTATAACGATGTCCACACTCAGCTGGGAGATAACCAAAATTTCTGGATCAAAAGTTTCCGGTCCGATGGTTAGCTCCGGTCGAAAAACTTTAATAACGGGTATAGGGGAACCATCAGCCTGGCGGGATTCATGGACGGTTGGTTGCAAGGACGGGAACCCGTGACGGGCACAGCATTCACCAACCGTTGGAGAAGCGAAGGTTCTGGTGGCTCCAGTATCAATAAGTGCCAGAAAAGTTGTGTCCTTGATAGTCACTGGAACAAACGGTCGTCTATCATCAGGGTGTGGTATTATACTCGAGGGACTCAGTTGTTGGAGCCCGACTGGCCTCGATTCAGTCGAACTCTCCGCCCGTTTCCCGACTGGTTACAGTCGCAGTCTCTGGACAATATATTGCTTCGCCCACAGCGTGAGCAAAATAGTTTCGGAGGGTTGGGGCAGTTAGTTCTCAAATGTCCCTCTTCTCCACATCTCCAGCATACCGGCCTTTGATTTGGGCTATTGCGGTATTCTTCTCCCCTTTGGCCCGGACTAGGAGTCGGGTTGGCAGTTGAGCGAATCGAGTCCGGTGTAGGCCTGTCTCGATTCTGGCGTTGTGGGTATACCGGCGGTCGGTGGGTGCGAACGTTTTCCGGTTCTGATCCAGACGGATGAGGAGGATTCCCAGGAATGAAAACGGGTCGGTTATTACGAATTCGTTCCGGTTCCTGTCTTGAAACGTAGGAGGGACTTTCAGGCTGGTATTGCGGGCGAGTGACTGTCCTATACAAGCCGGCGTAAGCTTCCTTCATCTCTTTCCGAAGACTCTCAAACTCCAAAATCTTGGAAATCAGTGACGGCGCGTCATAGAAATCAATGCGCCGAATGTAGTGACGGTAATCGGGTAGTAGGTTTCGGTATAACCAAGCGGTTTCTTGGTCAACGGATAGATTACCGTGTCTTCTTGTCAGAGTCTGTATATCCACCACATATTTAATTGCCGGTTCTTCAGGTTTCTGCAGCCTGCGACTGATCTCCATTTCTATGTCTTCACGGTAATGTATGGGGTAGAAGGTGTTTCGAAACACATTCTTGAAAGTTGCCCAAGAATTCCAGTACCGTCGGTTGCTACGGTACCATAGTAACGCCATATCTTGCAGCAGTTCGGGCAAAGCGGTCAGGAGTTGATCTGGAAATACGTTTTCGGCTTCGCAAATTTCTTCTAGCCTCTCCAGAAATGCAACCGGATCCCCTTGTCCATTGAAATGGACATTCCAACGGTATGTTTTCAGAGGCTGCAAGGGAGGACCAGGTTCAGCAACACGGGCATAAGTTGCTTGCGGTTGGGCCTGGCTCGGATCCCGCCTGACGAAATCCTGCCTCTGTGGATTGGGCTGGTAGGTGTTCAGCCGCGGAGCTGACGGGACATAGGTCGGAAAGAAGTCATCCGGTCTTGGGGGAGGCACCTGATGATTGGTCGTAACGGGAAAACTCCTTTGTGGACCCACCTCCTGGCTGTAGAAGTTTTTGGGGATAGCTCCAGTATTTGCAGATAGTGGTGGGGGGTCAACTCTTATGATTGGCCCTGGATTGTCTAGTCTGGACGGGAGTTCTCTCAGAAACCAAACAATCCTTCGTCGAAGTTCTGCAACCGTTCCATTGGTTCGTATCCGTAGGTGTTCAGCTTCCTTTATCAGCTCAGGTTTCTTTAGTTTATACACCCAACTCACTCTGGGTTCCAAAGTTGACGCGAGCGATTCTTCAATATCCTCGATGTCGGATCCTGAGCCGACAGAGCTTGGTCCTCCGGTGGAAAGAAAGTAGTCCAGACCCTTCGCTCCTTGTTCTTCCTGTTCCATGGTCGGTTTGGGAGAATTGTGTTCGGTCATGACAAAAAAATTTAAACGGTTTTTTTTTTCGGGTTAGAGAGAAAAAAAAAATATAAAAAGAACAGAGAAAGGAAAGGTAGAGAAGTTCAGAAGACAGCGAGATAAAGTAAGTAAAACAAATTCAACCAAATAATATCAAGTAAGTATTCAAAATCAAATAAAAAATATCGAAGTACTTCACCCAAGAAATATTTCAAATGTCCGAAATCGACTCAACCAATCCGGTTGGTATTCACTCCTATTCAAATTCAACTGAATAATACCAAATATCCAATCAGTATTTCAAAAAAAAAAATTTCACCATACCGCACGAAATAAATCAAAAATTCAAGTCCCAGTATGCAGATATATGTACCAAAATATCACAAAGTCAGTTCCTATTCGATGGAAATATTCAAACACTCAAGTAAATAAATGAACCCAATATATACCAAATATAAATACCTTTCACTAGATAAATAATAATAAATGAAAGAACGCAGCAGGGATATATAGATCAAGTACAGGTGAAAAACCTTTCAATGTTAATATAGTAACCAATCAGTTTTCATCGATCAGATATAATATATACAATAAATATTCACATCAAAAATTCGCAAATTTTCGATATCACTATATACAATTCAAATCAGTATCGAACAGGTAATTGGGGCAGTTGCAATAATCCGGTAAGACAAATCAGTAAACCCAAAATATTCTCGAAAAAAAAAAAAAAAAACAACAAGTGTCCAGGGTGAAAAGCACTCGGGAAAAAAAATTGCGCAACACTATTTGAAAGTTCTGATAAATAGGATCGATATATGAAAAAAGAAAAATATTGACAATGTTATTCAAGAATGCTGAAATGCTGGAAAGAAAAACAGGTAATGTCAACAAATGGTCGGGGTTGATATAATAATGTGGTTCAAATGTCTCAAAACTATTTGAACAAAATGTTGAAACGAGAATATTCACCAACAATAAGGCATTAGAAAGGGGATGCAAATCAGAATAAACTATTTCAGGGCGGCTGAAAAAGAAAATATCACAAATTATAAATCGCTGAAGATGCTGAAAATGTAAAGAAAATGTCTATTGCTGAAAAAAAACTTCAAATATAGAAATAAATCGAAAATCAAGTTACACAATTTGGGGAAAGAAAAAAAAAAATATTCGGTGAAAATAAAAAACTGGGACAAACCAAATGGAAACTTCTGGAAATTTCCACACTAAATCGGTCCCTGCTCGGGCGCCAATTTGTAACGCTGTTCTCGGGGTTCGGCGGGCGTTACTACTTAGCGCAGTCGGTTTCTCGGAAATTGGTTCTGTTTCAAGGCCAGAAACAGACTCCAATTTCAAAGAAAATTTCGGGCGCCAGTTTTTGTAGTGGTATGCTCCACTGCTCCCTCAAAAGTCGTTAGGGAGGCAATATGACTTCGACATAGTGTATCGTCGCGGTGCAACAAACAAAGTAGCAGACGCTCTGTCACGAGAGCCTTTGCCAGCAGAGACCGATAATCCTTGCATGGAGATAACCGTTGATGATTCCTGGGAACATTGTTCATGGTACAAACGCCGTATGGAAGAGGTGATGAAGGACCCCACCGCCCATCCCGACTACTGCGTACGCGGTAACCGTCTTTACCGCCATTTCTGGGATGCAGCAAACCTTGTCGACCCGGAACTGTCCGATCCGTGGAAGCTGTGTGTTCCTCTGTCGGCACGTCCGTCTGTGCTGAAAGAGACACATGATGAGCCTACTGCCGGTCACCTGGGGATTGCTAAAACCATCGCTCGGGCCGCAAACCGTTATTATTGGCCGGGGATGTTCCGTGACATCGCGAAATACGTCCGAGGTTGCATGTCTTGCCAGAAATACAAACCGTCTCAGATGAAACCCCCTGGTATGATGCAGCCATCAACCAACAGGCACCCGTGGGAATGTGTAAGCACAGATTTGGTAGGACCTCTCCCTCGATCCCGTCGAGGTAACCGATTCCTGGTGGTGCTCCAAGACCGCTTTACAAAGTGGGTGCAATGTCGACCGATTCGAAGCGCAACCGCTAAAGCCGTCACTCAAGCCTTATATGAAGAAGTGATCATGCGTTTTGGGTGCCCTAAAACCGTTATAAGTGATAATGGTACCCAGTTCACCGGCCACCTATTTGAAAACCTGCTAAAAGACCTCTCTATCTCTCACCGCCGCACACCGCCCTACACCCCTCAGGCCAATCCCGTAGAACGCACGAATAAAACCCTCAAGACGATGATTGCCCAGTTCTGTGAAAACGACCATCGCACCTGGGACCAGCACCTGCCTGAGCTCACTTTTGCGTTAAACACCGCCCGCCACGACTCCACTGGTCACTCTCCGGCGTTCCTAAATTTCGGCCGAGAACTAGAAGTGCCGAAAGCAATATATCGGGATACCAGCGTTGGCGATGATCCAGATGATAATGAAACTTCCCCGGAACAAACCGCCGAACACTCCGAACGATTACAGTTCCTTCGGAATACTTTCGATCTCGTGCGCGTAAACCTAGCCAAAGCTTTCACCGGTCAAAGCCGCCACTACAACTTGCGTCACAGGCAGTGGAGGTGCCACCTGGGAGACCAGGTTATGAAGCGAGAATACCATTTATCTTCCGGTGAAAAGGGCTTTGCAGCAAAACTAGCACCTAAGTATTCGGGGCCATATACCGTGTTTCGCGTAATCTCCCCGGTGGTTTACGATCTCAAGTCCCGAACCGGCAAGAAGCTCTTACGGGTTCACGTTAAAGATTTGCGACCAATGCATCCCTCCGACTCACCGAATTCCCTAACCGCCCTCTCTATTGCAGCCAATGTCAAAACGTTTACCAGAGGAAACCGAATCCGTCCCAGAACAACGTGGGGATATTCCGAGCACGCCTACGAAAGAAGCAGAAGAACTGCCGCATCCCAAAGCTTCCGTCCCTAAGAATACTTCGTCTCCGCCCCATCCATTTTATGTGGCCCATCCCGAGTGGGATCCGTTCAACGACCTTTTTTGGGCCCGAGATAGCCCCCGTCTTCGTAACCCGTTACCGGATCTCGAGCCGCTACCTTCACCGAAACCAGCACAACAGATGCGTCGCCGTTACCTACCAGTAGAAAACGAGCTTTGCTGGCGATGCGGGAAACCCGGACACACCCGTCAACACTGCACGGGACGACAAGCCGTACTATTCTGTTCCCGGTGTGGACGAGTGGGAACGCTGTCCAGATCGTGCGGCTGCACGGCTACTCAAGGCCGAACCGCACAATGTAGCCGCTCCCGTAGCCCTGTAATACCGGAAGACCCATGCCCAATCTGCCGTTGCCCGCACCCAAACATGCACGTGAGTTGCCCCAGATGTGGATGTCCACACCCACTTGACCAGCGTCGAAGTGCCCGTTAGGACGGATAGAGATTACCAGCCGATTTGTTTTTTTTTATGGTATTTCTATTTTCTTAGTTTCAGTATCTCTTTGAATACCAATCATTGTATTGATAGACCGCGATTTCTTTTTATTTTATGAGGTTTGTAACAGGTGAAGCCAACCTCAATAAAGGTTTTAGTCAGGGAGGCCGCCTGCCTGTCAGTAGGGTATAGAAATTTAAGGGAAAGGTAATGTTTAGGGAATATACATTTTTTTTGGAGAACCGATTGGGTCATTATTTTTTTTTTACCGTTTAGTTAGGGTAATATTATTGTTGAAAAAAAAAAGTAATAATAGATAGGTATGTATTCTTTTTTTTCCCGAAGTGGGAAGGGTGTGTAACGAAGTTACTATTTTGCATATAAAAGCTAAGTATCAAATTTTCCTCTATATTTATATCTTGGTTATTTCTTAACATAAAAATACCGTTCTTGTTGGAAAATACTCGATAGGATAGCGCGAAGTGAACCCGCTCACTATTTCCGGCGCGTGAACCCTCAGGATATCTCCTGGTCTACCCCACATGCTAAGCCGTAGCCGCTCAATGGACCTGCAATGACCGGCGCCGAGAGATACGGCGAGTGGGGAGATGCATGGAAGGGATACAGTCGAGATACCTCATAGCGCCAGACGTGCAATTCAGTTTGTTTCCGCGACCACCAGCAGCAGCCACGCCAAGCCAGCCGACGAATCGTGATCAGTATACCGACCGTGCAGTGTGTAGTGTACCGAAGGTGAAAGCTTCTGCTAACCGACCCCGCTTGTTAATTCCGCTTGCTTTGTATTGCTTAACGTTACCGCTGCATGTCCCCATCTCCGCCGCCCTAGCTTAACTACGTAGAACCGCCCCTCCACCGCTTTATTTTACTAACTTCGTTGCACGCCCCTCTCCCTGCTTGCTTTACTCAAGGTGTACTTCGCTCAGAGAGTAGTAAAATTCTTCTACCGTTACTTATAATATATAAATAAAATATAATTTGCGTTTCATTTATTATATATAGAGGTATTAGCAGCCGGTAAACAGGTTAGGAACCCAGCAAGGTCAAGTAAAATCTGACCTTCTGGCCACTGCCATTGTCTAGACCACGCAGACCCCTGGATTGCCGTTTCTTCACTGCAGCTGCCCGGAGTAGTGGTGCTTCGTGACACTATAACGCACAAGCTGGCGCCCGAGATACCGTCCGTACCGGTAGAGGGCGCTAGATATTGTTAACGCGAGGAAAAGGCGTTACAAATTGCTTGTTTGGGTTCCGGTGAAGATAGCGGCAAGACGGGGGCTATCTCGGGCCCACTTATCTAGTACGGAGTTAATGAACGGAAGGGGGTAGGCATCTTTCACGGAAACGGCATTCACTTTCTGGAAATCGATACAGAATCGAGGTTTTCCATCCTTCTTACGGACGATGACCACCGGTGAACTCCACGGACTAGAAGAGGGCTCTATGATTCCTTCCTCTAACATTCGGTCAACTTCGGTATTAATAATTTCCTGCATCCGGGGATTCTGCGGACGGTATCGTTGTTTAATCGGTTCAGGGTTGGAGAGGCGTATAGTGTGTTGGGCTAGCGGTGTCACACCACGTATGTGTTCGAACGGTCGTAGTTCAACCTCCAAAAATTCCTTGAGTCGCTTCTCCTCCTGTGGACCGAGTGAGAGGGTAGTATCGGCGGTAAGAGTTCCAATGGGGCTGCATGGTTTTGCTTGAAGTTCCGGTTGGATTATACGGTCCCCTATACGAATTTCCCCTGTCCCGAGGTGAAGCGAAAATCCTCGGCGGCGGAGTATATCCATACCTACTGGGGACCATATCAGAGGAGAGCCCTCGTATATGCCCGAAGGTCTCGGTGAATCGTAATTCCCCTACGGAGATTTCGGCCTGGTAAGAACTGGGAACATGAATAAGCTGTCCATTAGCCAGCCTAGCGGATCCTGCTGCAATTTCTACTTTTTGCAATCCTAGTATCCTCCACTGATTGACGACGTCATCTCCTATATATGAGTTCGCTGCTCCAGTGTCGATTAGGGCCTGTACGGTGCCTCCGGGCAATGCAACAATTATATGTGGTCGGTTGTCGGAATATTCAACGGCTAACGGAGGTGAGGCTACTTGTTTCGGATGCTGATCTGGCCTCACATCGGTACAGCACCCATCTAGTTTTCCGGCCTTTGACATGGACAGTCTCGTGACATTACGCCTTCTCTCTTGCAGCGAGAACAGAACAATTTTGCTGGAGCGCGGCATTGTCCTCGGAAATGACCAGTCTGTCCACATCGCCAACATTCACGAGAGGATGCCGGAGCTGAGGTTGAGGGGAGGTTAGGAGGGCCTCGGCTGCTCGTCTCGCGGTTGTGTACAGCTCTTTGGTCAACTTCCATCGGTCGTCGGTCAACGTCTAGCGGTCGTCTGTCACCGCCTGGCGGTCGTCGGTCGGAGTCTGCAGGTCGCCGATCAGCTCCTGGTTGTCGAGAAGATGCCTGTTGTCGGTTTCCAGAGAAAACTTGGACGGAGTGGTCCAATTCTGCTTTCAATAGTTCATACTCCCGAACAACGTTCGCGAAGGTCGCTATGTCACTGAAGTCACTACGGCGGATCTGTTGTCGGTATTCTGGTCTGAGGTTGCGGTATAACCACTGTAACTCCTGGACGGCTGAAATTCCTCCGTGGCGACGTATGAGTGTCTGCAACTCGGTGATGTACTGGGCAGCCGTTTCATTCGGTTTCTGAAGCCTTCGCCCAATTGCTGCTTCCAAGTCCACCAGGTAGTTAACTGGGAAGAAGAAATTCCGGAAATCTGTTACAAAGGTTGCCCACGTCCTCCAGGAGTTCCGATTGTTTCTGAACCACATGGCCGGCATATCTTCTAACAGCTCGGGCATGACTGGGAGAAGATTGTCTGGATTGATTCCTTGAGCATCGCAGATGTCCTCTAATCTCTCCAGAAAAGCGGCCGGGTCTCCTTTTCCATTGAAACTCACTTTCCAATCATGTACTTTCATGTGGCTGTTCGGCATGGCTTGTGAAAACGGGAGTGACGGCGGTACTGTTGACCGAAGGGAACACGGTGCTGCATACTGTTGTGAAGATGGTAGTGACGGTAGGGAATACGGTACGGCATTCGGTAATGACGGTGGGAGCGACGACGGTACGGAAAACTGTTGAATTGACGGTTGAGACGACGGTACTGAAAACTGTAGGAATGAGGACGGTACGGCTGACGGTAAGGCAGTAGGCAGAGAAAGTGGCAGCGATGGTTGGTATGAATACAGTAATGAAGACGGTGCTGTAAATTGTAGCGATGACGGCAGGAACGACGGAGCTGCTGACGGTACTGAATATGGTAATGTGAGGGGTACGGAAAGAGGCAGTGATGGTGGAAGGAAGGACGGTAGTGAAGACGGTAATGAACACGGTACTCCTGTGTAGACTCCACCAGTCAAATATGTTGTCCGCCCGTTAGTCCCCTGGCTGAGAGTCGTGTTGAGATAGGTGGACGACACGGTCGTGGTAGGGGTAGTCGTTGTGGACGTTGTTTGGACCACTACATTCCCAGGTGGATATAGGTACGGCGACGTCATCAAAGGTAACGGTGATGATCGACCTTCTCGTAAAAATTTCACCAGTCGTTTCCTTTGTTCATCTACGGTCCCAGGAACTTCTAATCTGAATTTTTCTAATTCGGCCTCCAAATCTTCTTTCCGTAGACGGTAAACCCAGCTAACTCTGACATCACTCGGCTCTGTTCCTAGGTTCGTCTCCTTCAGAAGTTCTTCGTCGGAGGAGTTTCCCGATTCCCTTCCTGATCTAGACATAGTTTCACGGATATAGTTCACCTTTGTATCAGCGATTCTTTAAAAATGTCCACTATTTTTTACTCGGGACTTGGGTATCTCGGAAATAGTTGAAGTTAGCGTCAAACGGATAGCGTATTTCGCTTCAGCGACCCCAAAAACCTATTAAACGAGGTGTCTTTCGATGATCTATCTCAAAATTCAAAAAGTTGAAAAATCTGTCAAAATGACAGGTCAGCGGATTCGATCGAATTCGGTTGATTTGGGTAAAATCGACCCTCAGGAAGCGTTTTGCACTGGTCTCAAACGTCTAGAACGTCGGATTCAAGTTGATCAATTCCTAGGACGTTTTCAACACTTTTCCTAAATTCAGCAGCCTGAATCCACCACGAAAAGTCTTTTTCCAGTCTCCTATACGGTTGTCACGTGAACGGTCACTCCCAGCGGCTCAACGTTGATTGCAATCGCTTCGTTGACCCCAAAAACCTATAAAACGATGTGCCACTTGGCGTCCTAGCTTCAGAACAACAAACTTCCAAAATCTGTCAAAAAAAAATCACACGTCAGCGGTTTCCAACGGATTTCGGTTATTTCCACACTTCGGAGTATGTTTTAGTTGGTGTTCTCCTCGGTCACGGTACAGTATTAAAAAAAACGGTCCCTGCTCGGGCGCCAATTTGTAACGCCTTTTCCTCGCGTTAACAATATCTAGCGCCCTCTACCGGTACGGACGGTACCTCGGGCGCCAGCTTGTGCGTTATAGTGTCACGAAGCACCACTACTCCGGGCAGCTGCAGTGAAGAAACGGCAATCCAGGGGTCTGCGTGGTCTAGACAATGGCAGTGGCCAGAAGGTCAGATTTTACTTGACCTTGCTGGGTTCCTAACCTGTTTACCGGCTGCTAATACCTCTATATATAATAAATGAAACGCAAATTATATTTTATTTATATATTATAAGTAACGGTAGAAGAATTTTACTACTCTCTGAGCGAAGTACACCTTGAGTAAAGCAAGCAGGGAGAGGGGCGTGCAACGAAGTTAGTAAAATAAAGCGGTGGAGGGGCGGTTCTACGTAGTTAAGCTAGGGCGGCGGAGATGGGGACATGCAGCGGTAACGTTAAGCAATACAAAGCAAGCGGAATTAACAAGCGGGGTCGGTTAGCAGAAGCTTTCACCTTCGGTACACTACACACTGCACGGTCGGTATACTGATCACGATTCGTCGGCTGGCTTGGCGTGGCTGCTGCTGGTGGTCGCGGAAACAAACTCAATTGCCCGTCTGGCGCTATGAGGTATCTCGACTGTATCCCTTCCATGCATCTCCCCACTCGCCGTATCTCTCGGCGCCGGTCATTGCAGGTCCATTGAGCGGCTACGGCTTAGCATGTGGGGTAGACCAGGAGATATCCTGAGGGTTCACGCGCCGGAAATAGTGAGCGGGTTCACTTCGCGCTATCCTATCGAGTATTTTCCAACAAGAACGGTATTTTTATGTTAAGAAATAACCAAGATATAAATATAGAGGAAAATTTGATACTTAGCTTTTATATGCAAAATAGTAACTTCGTTACAATAGGTTAACATATTTTCACCCAAATTAATTTGACATTGTTTGTTTGTGAACACTATTGATCGTTACTGGTGAGGATCCGTTCGAAACTCCAGAATTTTCAGTAATTAGGACTGAATATCAAAATTGGATCTTTCAAAGAAACCATTAACTTTACGGTCACAGAGCACCTCGTGTAACATTATGGAAGATTAAGTATTTTAGGTTTCCCAATTTTCATTACTATGCTTTCATTGTTATTCACCAAGTTGGATTACTTGGTTACATCCTTAATTAATTCGGCTTTTGAATTTTCTTCAATTTTTGAGAGAATGTAGGTAATGTAGCTGAATTAGAGTGTCTAATAGTTGCAACCCAAATGTCTTGGTACGTGATGACCTCAAGTGGTCAGTGTCCTTATTTTAAGTAAACATATCTGTGAAAAGTTGAATTTTAACTATTACCGTTTGTTTATTATGGATTTTATACAATAAATCGTTTGAAAAAATTGCGTTTCAGTGCATTAAAAAATGTCAATCACCCTAACAAAAAAGGATATCACTCACACTTGACACCCATTTTGCCTACCAAATTATTATATTCAGGATATGATCTTGATACTGAAACTGAAAAACAATGTTAATAATATCGATTACAGAGTAAGGAATTGAGGAACTACTTGCAATTCTCTTCTTGAGAAGATTGTCACGAGTGGTCTTCTCGGAAAATTACATATAGTCACAAGACTATCTATGATTGCTGAGTATCCTGACTAAAGCTTTGTCCAGTAGTGAAAAGGAAGGCTCAAACAGAAAAAAGTAGCATCACCCGTTTCATGAAACCACCATTGGCTAGGAAAATGATTAAGCCATCAAGAAGACACGGTTATACAGGGTGTCCGAACAATGTACAGAACAAGGTGGAAGACATTCTGAAATGAATTTGAAATGTTCAGCATGTCATTATTATTATTATTATTATTTTTCGTTTAAACAAATCTAGTCGGGTCCGTACTCCCCACTGCTCCGACCCAGTGGGCGAACGCGCTAGTATAATTAACCAATGACCACTCCCCGCACCGCGGGGTAAGTGGTCACTGGCTCCGAGAATCGTGAGTCCTGAGCAGACGCAACGAACCGAGAATAACGGCCTTCTGCATGCGGCCGGCCAAGATCTCTGCCGCATTACGGCATGGCGGTATGATCTTGAGCTCCGAGAGTAGCGTTCGTATGGAACCACCGAGAACACCTATAATCAGAACCACTAACTTGACAGAGTAGTCCGGGTGGGGCCTGCGGAGTTCGTGAAGTAATTCCTGGTACTTTGTCTGTTTTTTCTTCTCCTTTCGGACGATATTCGTTTCGGCAGGGGCCGAAAACTCAATAACGAATATCGTCTCACTTCGGTGGTCGAAGAGGACTATATCAGGCTTATTGGCCTGTATTTGCCTGAGGGTGGGGAATGAAAAGTTTCAAAAAATTCGACACCTTTCATTCTCCAAAACGGACTTAATATCACCTGGAGCGTAAGACAGTACCGGTGTCCTGTCTATTTCATATGAGTGCCGAAGAAAATAGTACAGCACTCGTAAGGCCGCGTTGTGGCGATGGGTATAAGCCGAGGCCGCATAAACTGCACAAGATGACAGCAAATCAAAGTAACATTTGAGGCACTCTGTATGAATATAAAAGTTTCTCAGACCATCACATGATATTTTGGTGTTCTCTAAGACAACTCACCAAATAACGTTCAGATCTTTGGTAAAACAACTCAATAACAGATATTTCATTCAAAGTCAGTTTCACTTACGACTCTACAAAAAAAAGTAACTGCAACGGAACATTGTGACAGGATAATAATTCAGCGCTTAGTAGGGGACTATGTGGTCGCAAAAGAAACAATAGTCGTTCCATTTAAAATAATCACGTCATTTGCTCCCACGAGAATATGCCCTGTACATCTGAAACTAATTTTAAAATGTGTTCATCCTGACGCTCGATTTTTGACGGTGTTCGTTCTTTCCTGCCTTAGTAAAAGAAAATTGGGCCCCTGGTGTCGTATAACTTTTATTTGAAACTTTTTTTTATATTTTTTCCTATTATCGATGTATCGGGCAAATATTTACTGTTGGGGCACCCTGTGTACTTTCAACGTTATCCAACGAATCCACTCATATCATCAAATCATAGAAATTCAATGTCATCGGATGCTAAAAGCAACGATGAAGACTTTTTATTCGCCTGATGAGGGTCACAGGGTATATTTTGAGTAATTGTATTCAGTAATATAAACACAGGAATACATTGCAGGGAATGTCAAAGGGAAACGGAATAATAATTATGAACGGGGGGCAAAAACAAATAGAAATCCTGTAACATCAGGATCAGAAATTCCGGTACCGGTAACATAATATATGTGGAAAAAGCTCAAAGGTTTGGATTCCAGATCATGATCTAGAAACCTCTTTTCAAAATGCACATTTGAAACTTAACGAAATGAATTAAAATTGAATGGTTTGCACCAAATTAATAAATTAGTGTACGCTGCATCAAATCACTGGATTTCACCGTGAAATCAGATATGAACTCGCACAAACATGGTATAATTAGTATCAAATCTTGCTGCTACTGTCCGAAAAGCATTACACCCAGCTGAAATATTTGTTAGATTTCGAACGAGAAAACCGCCCATCAAATATCTATAAAGAGACACTGTGAAAAATAATGTATAACTCATTATCCGTTGTACTCCGAAACGAGCAATCCAGTGAAATGACGGAAACTCTGTACTTCGATGTATCTATTCATAGATTAACGAACAGAAGAAGTAATTATAATTTTTCTCTTTTATATATTCACGCACATATGAATACTCGTCCGATGAACATTATTTCGAGTATTATTATTGAATCGAAAGGTGTAGTACTTATTTGAAAATTATTTCATCTTCATATTTCAAGTGTAAGATATTAAGAAGATAGTGATTGTATTGTGTATACATGAGTTACAAGATTATTGAGAAACTATCACAAGAATTACATGAGGGAATTCTAATAATCCCAATTGACTTTTTGCAAAGCAAGTAGTGGGTTGAATATACTCTCTTACTATTGCTATTACTACTACATTCAGCTGTTTCTACACTTTCGAATGCATATGTTGTCATATATATATCTTCGATCAGTCCACTAATTCTATGATTTTGGCAACACTTGATTATTAGGTTCTTCCATAACGAATGTACCATAATTCTTATTGAAACGACTTTTAATAGCTGTTCGCATTTGAATAATTTTCTCGTTTCAAGAAGCATGCTCACACCCGATTCGGAGGAATGGAATAATGAAGTATTGCCCACCATACTTGGATGTAGATCACAGGATCAATAAAAAGGCTTCTCGACGTATTCGAGAGAACAGGAATGAGTGAGTAGTAACAGAAGGACTATTGCATTGAGCTCGCAATTTAGTATGTCATCAAAAAGTTACTCGGAAGGCGAGTTCCTTTATATCACGTAACTTTGAAGGTAGTTCATCAATCTTGTTAGGAAATATTTTGCACGTAATTCCCCAATAACTTTGTAATAAATATAACTTACCTCATTTCATTAGCAAAGTCTTTTGAAGATGAAAGGTGCGTCAGGTTCGAGTGATATCAATTTGGCGTTAGAATAGTAGATATGGTGAAGAATTCTATACCAAATAAGGTTCCAATGTTATGGAATGGTTACCTCCATTCGATATGTATAAAACTGTTAAAAAGTCTTGGGATTATATTTAATTATACTAGGTATCTAATAGAAATGATTGTAACTACAACTACTACGGTTATATTCCGCTGGAGAGTTGAATAAGTACCTACTTCCAAAGTTTATATTTACGAAATTTTATCCAGTGGAAATTTTGAAACATTTGAAGAATACTGGCTCATGTTCCTAATTCATCGTCGACATCAATGGTTTTGACACAAAAATAATCTTGAAACATATAGACATCTTACTAACGAAAACAATTTGATATCGATCTTCTAAAGAATCCAAGAACAATATTTTAATATAGTCCAATGGTTCCTCGGTAGTAGTTGACGAACTCGTGACATATTTTCATGAAATCTTTTTTGACTGGTTTCGTTAAAAAATGAAAAAGATTTCAAATTTCATAGTTTATTATCACCTCCATTCATTATGTACAAAATTGAAAAGAAAACTTAGGAATTTAATAAATTATAACATAAGAATACTAAAAAGAATAGGTATTGGCACGTTGTCGGCCTGATTATTATATTTCACATAGTGTAATTCATAAAAAATCCAAAAAGAAGTATACTCCAACGTAAATTTTAAAATATCTATTAGAAATGATTATAGCTGCTAGAGGCGTGTCTTATACTGAAAAAGTCAACCATTCGGTGTTGGTTACCTTCAGTTGGAAAGTACCTCCAGGTAATATAGTGCCTATTTAGAAATTATTTTCTATAGTAGAACTTTCGAAATATTGAAATAGCATTCCATAAAGAGCTTATGATATTGTTTTTTACGTTCCAATTCAATACAAACATCAAAGGTTGTGAGAGCCAGAAGGAGGTTTATTTTCTTTCGTTTTCATATGTAATGCATTTCAACATGTTTTTGAACATATACCTAATATTCTCAAAAAATTGAATAAAAATTTTGAACTGTTGATAGTACTTCTAAATTGCAACAGAAAATGCTGCATGTGTGCTTCAAATCAATACCGATCGTCTAAATAGTCTTAGAACAATATTTTATACCATGGCCATGTGCTGAGTATTGTGATCAACTTAATTTTCACATTTTAACGTCCCCAAGCACAATCAGCATCACACATTTATTCGTTCGCCTAAAACCAGTCTCCGGATATTCCCTACGCCCTATTTGACAACGTTCCAGGAGTTCTGGCTCCCAACCTCCTCCTTCCAGCTAACAATTTGTTCAGTCCTTTCGGTTCCTCGGTGGTAGTGGACGAGCTGGGAGCAGCAGGCTCGGTTTCCTCCGCTACATCTGGAGTTTCTGCTTCTTCCGTCGAGGACTCCTGGGGAGCTTCACTAGAAGGCGCCTCGGTTGTCTGTCCAGGGCGTCTGCGTCCTAGCAACGGGTTCACTCGGCGAACGTGAACTGGGGAGCTAGCTGCAGCTTTCGGCCGAGCTTGGATGTTCACGCGATTTTTGTTACGGAGGCGACCAAGAGGGCTGTTGTCTACGGGAGCTGGAGTTTCCTCCTAGGAAAAATTGAATTGATATATTGATTTCTTATTACAGACGTTCGGTAGATCTCTAGGTAGACATAATTAAAATCTTTAGATTTTATGACAGGTATATCAGGGTCCTGGCGCCTGATTCTGAAATGTCTATTCGCGATAGAAAATAAGCGATACCACCCCTATCGACTTGCGAGAACACTCAATGATTAGATCGCCATACTCTAGTTCGCATGTGTTTATATGGGACTGTTCTGTTGACTCTTCAATCATTTTGGATTCCTATGATTTTTGTGAGTATTTGAGCTCTAATAGTGAGTGTAGACATTTTCAAGAAGTTTGGAAATATTCCGGTGTAATAATTGGAAGGTTTGCTGCTTTTACTTTATTGTGAGCGAATATTTACTTTTTGTTGTTTTCTAGTCCTGAATATGAATCAGTTAATCTTAGATACAATCTCTACGGTATGGGTGCTGTTGTATAATTTACTGTCTAATGCATAATTCTAATTAGAAAGAGTCACATCAACCAACTGAAAACTGACACTTCTGATACTTTATTATAGCTTGAATACATTGAATACATTTTATATTTAAGTGATCGAAGTAAATTTTTCCAGCTGAGAGATGTGATTTTCAATTGTTTCAGGTGTGCATTAATCATTAAATTATGCAATATTCTTTCAGTAAGCCCGACTTGATAGTAGAAACTCATAAATCCAAGTATCATCTGGAAACAACCCCGAGTCTTTCGAATTTTACAATGTTTTGATAATGAAAAACCTTCGAATTCGTTCAATGAAATGTTCTCTAAGTATTGAACTGTCCATTGAGTTACTTCTCACACAGAAATTTATGAGAAATTAAAAATTTCACGAACAAAAGAAAAACGAGAACATCGAAGATCCATTTATACACATGCAAATATAAACATGACTATCTAACCATGGACAGTTCCGCGTTTTTCCGCGCTAGCGCTGCGATCTCATTTTCTATCTCGAATTGCTCAAAATATCCCGATCTCTTTTCAACGCGAGGGCAATGAAAGCAATGCACTGATTTTTTTGGATGCGAAATTGAGTGTCGACATTTGAGAATCAGGCCCCTGAAGAGTAAATTTCGCTAACCTGGAGATAGAACCTCTTTCTTCCAGACAATGGTCACTTCGTGAAATTATCTACCAAGGAAGTTGATCCTCCAAGTTTCAAAAATTTGAAGGAAACGCATGTGTCAGGATCAACGAGGCTCTTTTTTTTTATTTAGAAAGAAAAACACCGCATCAACCACTAGGGTTATTAGGGTTACAGTAAGTACATTGAATTTTGTTAGAAATGCCAACAATTTCTGTAAAACTATAAAGGGAAGTGAAGTTCGTAACATCCAGTGCATTGGTGAAGTCCCTTGGTAATCCGAATAATTGTCTTCATTGAAAGCTGGCCAATCAGAAATGAAAAGTTCAGCACTCATCGTCACACTGCAGGTAACACAAATGCAAGGCTCTTCATGCTTTAGGAGATGTTGATGGGTGAATTCTGTGAGAGCTCGGTAATTTTGAGTGTCTAGATTCGGATTGATGGCTCTGAGTTCATTATTATATGAGAATTGTCACCTTTGCTTCCATCTGTCGCACCTGAGCGCTTTGATTTGGTGATAGACGTCTTGATAGGGCACTCTTCGGATCTGTCGACAGTTATGGTTTGAAATGGCCTATCGAACTGCTGAATCATCCTTTTCATTGCCCGTTATTACCATATAAGAAAGAATCCAAACTATCTCGATGTGTTGACCATCCTGTAATAAGTTTCCCAGTTCGGTCTTAATGAGAAGAAGTGCATGTTTCGGGTAGAGTTGTTGGATGTCCAGAACTGCCCTGAGGGAATCAATGGAAATGACATGATCACCTTCTGATCTACGGCAGTATTGTATTGCCCCGAGTATAGCAAATACTCCTGCTGTGTAGATACTGGAAAACGACGGCAGTCGATAAGTGTAAGTGGTGGTATCTGTTATCACACCAGCTCCTACTCCTTCAGCTGTTTCAGAAGAATCGGTGTATATATGCTTGAAGTGCTGATATTGGGAGACCAGTTCGGTGAAGGATTGCTTTATGAAATTTGAAGGAGTATCGTATTTGGGAAAGTTGAGATAAGTATTACAGGGAGTAACTGGTAATGTCCAGGGGAGAGAAATTTTCAAGTCAAGGGAAAGAATATTTGGAAAGTCAATATGGTTATCGAAAACTTTGTCAATTTCGCGTAAAACGGTAAGGGGTATTTCTGTTTCTGTTCAAAGATATGTTGAAAACGATCTGAGAAGGTATATCGATAGGAAGGATGATTTTTGAAAGCCAGCCTCAGCCAGTACAATAAGCTTCTAAGGCAATCCTCATGGCCTTCAGGAGAGTTGCTTTCGCTGAACCATAAACTATGGAACCATAATCTAGCTTGGATCGAATGAGAGCACGATATATACGCAAGAGGGTAATACGGTCAGCTCTCCATGAACAATTCGAGAGTATTTTCACCGGATTCAAGCCACTCTGACAGCCTTTCTTCACATCGCTCACATGGGAGTTCCATTTCAGTTGTCTATCGAATGTCAGCCCCAGAAAACTCATTTCGTCCACAAACTCCAACTGCTGATCACCCAATTTCAGAGTTGGTTTGATCTGTACAGATTTTTTAGAAAATAGAACTCATTCACCCTATCCCCAATTTCAGAGTTGGTTTGATCTGTACAGATTTTTTAGAAAATAGAACTCATTTAGTTTTTTTGGGGGAGAATTGAAAACCCGTATCACGAGACCATGATTGTAGCCCTGTGATTGCCTGCTGAAGATGAAAACAAATAGAATTCACATTTTTTCCACTTGCTTAGAGGACCACAACATTCGAATATATATTGCCTCTTGCAGGGTTCTTGACATCTTTCGGAATATCATTGATAGCGATGAGAAATAGATTCACACTCAGGCATGATCCTTGCGGAGTACCGTTATCTTGAGACTTACTTTCAGAGAGCACACTATTGACTCTCACGGAGAAGGGTCTGTTACTCAGGAAGTTGGAAATGACTGCTAAAAGATTTCCTTGAACTTGCCAGCGTTTGACTTTTTCAAGAACATTTCCTGACCTGACCTGCCTTTGTTTCTGTTTGTTAACAATGAGTGAACTTCACGTTAGAATGTTTTTTATGAGTACCTCACATTACGTATTTCAAGTAAGCTTCATCGTGTTTGAATCCAACCTTTATTGAACGCTCATGCTTCGAAGTCACCGTACTGACATCATCAACTCGAGAAACATGAAGTTTAAGACATATTTCAAAATAATTTTTGTTTTTTCATTTCCTTATATCACATCACGAATTAGACCGTTCTAATCAAGTGATCGTATTTTCATTAATTTATTTTCATGAATCATCGTATTTCGAAAATAACCTGAATTATTCATTAATAACCGGTCTTCCAAACATTTGCCCTATATCGAGCACTGCGGAAGCTTCGTCGTTTCAAAGACCCAATATCCACCTTTCCTTTACTATTATATTGTACTGACTGTTTTAAAAATTATGAATTTGATTGATTGATTGAATACCGATATTCTGAGTTTTTCTGGGCATTTTCCTCCACAGGTGCTCGCATGCAGAACAATGTCTTTCCCCAAAATTCATTTCTATTGGACTTATTCTCAGGTTAACTATTGCGTCTGGATTAATTAGGATATAAATCAAATGGTAAAATCCAATTTTTACATTGAGTTTGTACCGCATATCACCCATATGCTTTTTTTGTTGTGATTGTTCAAAAAAAAATTTTATTTTTTTTGACACATTTCCTACTGTCTTTGAGTTGTGTAATTTTGTATCTGTCTTGTCTCAAATTATTACTCACTGCATGTTCAAAGGAGATTATCTTTCGATATTTCAATCTGAATATACTGCTGATTTTTAGTTATTATGAAACTTCATTGAATACCTTTTCACTAGTTTCTTGTTCGTTAGTCTCCGGCTCCTCATCTCCCGTAACGTGATCTTCAACTGGAGCCTCTGTGGTACTGGTAGTTGTACCTCGTCCTCGACCTGCCAAGTTGATTCTCGCTCCTGGCCTCAATGGTCTCACTGCAGACCCTCCATTAATTCTTCTGGATCTAACCGTGGAACTGAAAGAATGAAGGAATGAAATTGTTTTTCACGTCAAAGTTTTCATTCTTATATACCTAGCTTCCGCCGTTGATGCGGACGATTCTTCACTTGGTTCTTCTTGTTCAGTGGATGGTGCTGCAGTCGTACGTCCTCGAGGTCGAACATTGAATGAAGGTCGCGATCTAGGTAAGGAAGCTCTGTTTGATGGTGGTGAAGTTGAGCTAGTTTCTTCTTTGGCTTCTTCAGGAGCTGCGGTAGTGCGACTACGAGGTCTGGAGCCTCCAAATCGCGAACGAGAAGGCTGTCAAATATGTGAGTGAATCAATCACTATCATTTAAAACTCAACGAAAATTTACCTTTGACTGGGAAGCAGGTTTAGTTTCTTCTTTGTGGACTTCTTCTACTGCTGGTGCAGCGGTTGTTCTACCCCTTGCCCTACCACCGAAACCTGGTCTTCCGAACTTGCCCTTTTTGGGTTCAGCTGGAGCGGCTTCAGTTGTCGACGTTTGGGATGTAGATTTTCTTCCGTTCAGACCACGTCTGCCAGATCCGAATTTGCCTCTACCAGTTTGTGGAGGCTCTGTTGATGGTGGGGGTGGTGGAGTTGTTGTGGTAGTTGTAGTCGTTGTTGTAGTAGTTGTTGTAGTTGTAGTCGTCGGAGTTGTTTCTGGTACTGGAAATGAACATTTTTTTCATCTCAAACATTTCATTATTTGACACTTCACCTGTTGAGGACTCCTCGGTTGTAGAATCTATCTGACCGGTGGTTTTACTTTCACCTTCAGTACTGATTTCGCTATCTTCAGCTCCTTCTCCAAACAATTTTTGGGTACCTTGGGAAATTGCATATAGATCCAAAGCGACTTTGTCCATTGGCGACATGGCAGTAGTTGCATCTTCTGCGGAAGATACGGTAGTAGCTGCTTTTTCATTCTCAAGGACTTCTGGATTGGAAATGGGTGGCAACTCTTCCCTTGGCCTGTAGACTGGTTCTATGGGTTCTTCCTGCACGTCAAGTGAGTTCTTAGTGTGGAAAATGTACAAAAAGCAATCACCAAAAAATTGATTTGAAGAATATTCAGAAACTTTTCGGAGATGATTCTATACGAATGGTTTCTTCATAGCACAGTCGAATATTCAATTCCTTTCATTGAAAGTGGTTTACATGTAGATAAAATGAAAAAGATCGATCACTAAACGACCATGAATGCTTTTTCCGTGCTTGCACGACTTCTCGTGGGAGGCGCAGAACCTGTCACATACTCACGGAAAAAGCCTATTTTCTCGACTCCTATACCACTACAGGTAGGCAGACAGTCTTGTACAATGGAATATTGGAATATGAATGAACAAATGACATAAATATATTTGAACTTTTTCATTCTCATGCTTCATGAATGAAAAGATGGATTCCTCGATTAAATACACGAAGAATGCTGATAACAATAGTTTATCACTTTAGAGAAACCCTTTCCTCATCCCCAATATTTCAAGTGTGAATTAATAATAATGAACTAGATTACTCAGAACACCGTTGATAAGAGAATGGTGAATAGTGCGCTAAACTGTGATGTCAGATTATTTAGTTTCTACGGTGATTTCTAGTGTTACGGTGCAGTATTCGAAAATGTAAGCTCATTAGTGCGATCATATTCAATAATTTTAATTACTGGGACGAGTTCGATGCGCTCGTTGGGTATGGCTCCCAAGAAACGTACCGGGCCTTCAGGCAGCTCTTGAGGGAAGGAGGGCTTCGTTTGACTGTTTCCGTGGTTGTTGAAAGAATCGCTGTCCACTAGGTCCAAAGATGGTCTACGAATGTTGGCACGAGTTCGTCCTCTTGATCCCTAATGATGAAAATAAAATTATTGATAACATCATTTGAGTCGAGTTGTTTGTGGTAATCTATAGAGTAATATTCGATACTGCATTCTTATTATCAGTAATACAAAGTTGACTGAGAATCTATTTTGTTGTTTGAGTGATGATTATCAGAAAATCGAGTGAATTCCTTTTCAAACAGTAACCCAATTGTTATATTTGGTTGGGTCAATATTTGTTATGTTACACAAATTTTGGATTCTGGAACAAAAAACCAATTAAGTTGAGTTCAAAAACAGCCTTGGCCGACACTCCGCCCATTCATACCTCATGTGCCTGATTTCCCACTCCTCGAGATATGTCTGAATTCACAATTGCTGTTTGGGACTCATTTTCATAATATAAAATCAATAACAGGCGATAATTCGGTACCATGACTGTTCTTTAATAATTTGATGCTTGGTTGGATTTTAGGTGAACTGATAATGATAGATTCATAGGATTAACAGTCACTCCATTCTGTTCTCTGTACACATATGCTTTGTTCCTTGCAATAAGAACCGTAATGCTGACTGCACCCACAAAAATTACATCTCTTGAAAAAAACTCGTTTTGGCGTAGTTTTCATTTGTCTTATATTCAGTTCTGGAACGATAAATATACATTGCTGTCGTGACAAGTCCCTTCCTCTTAACTTTTGAATGGGACAAGATATCCAGGCCGGACAAAGTTCAAGTTAAAAAGTATCACTTCTAGTGATTTATACTGATAAATACTCGAAGAGGGTATCGACTCTTTTAAAATGGGATGGAGGGGTTTGGATACTTCGTTGGATACTTCGATAGGTCATTCAATTCTCCAACACCTCAATTCTGCCTTTTTCGAACGTAAATTTGCCACTCATGAACGAAATTACAACTGGCATTGCAAGATGATGAAAGATTCGTCTAAAATTCATAATTCGAAAACTTCAAAAAATCGGATAACATAAATGGGGTATATATGGATACCCCTTGATGCAAGGCACCCAATTTTCCTTCACGTTTCAGATAACGAAGGCGTTTTTTATAGAGAAATAGGATATTTAGTCAATGTCTTTGTGAAAAGGATTTCCGTTACGTTATCTACACTATAATGTCGAAATTTTCGTTCACTTGACAATACACGACAAAGTTATCTTCTCTGGCGGGTGAAATACATATTGAAATATAGGTGCAGATTTTGGTGTGTCAATTTGACTGAAACCCAATGAAGCTTCAGAATAGAGTTGACAATAGAAGTTCCTTCAGGAAATGAAAGTTAGGAAATTGAAATCATCTCCAAAATATAAACGATATACGATATCGACAAAAAATTCCACTTCTCTTTCTTGAATCACGGCCACTTTTTGGCATTATGTATGAGTTACCAAAGAAAATATGGGTTTCAAGCTAAAACTTTCCGTAAGAGAAATGGAAGAAAATAAATGACAAACGAAATCACTGGTGCCATCTTCCCGTAGTATCAATCCCTTCCAATGATATTTCCATACAGATGGCCTAACTATGTATCTCTATAAACAAAGCTAAATGCATTGTCTATAGATAGGAACGTTTGCCAACGTCTGTGTACAAAGGATATGACGCGTGTGTTAATTTGACTGGAATACTGACAGAAAACTAAGGTAGCTTCAAAATAGAGTTGACAATAATTAGGCATTCCAGATCACGTGATGTCTGGGTGGCTAACACAAGTTTCAACCAATCACACACTCGTTTGCAAAAAACAAACGATAGTTTCTGGGGGGCAGATGGAGCCGTATTGGTTCATTTCGATTCATTTGACATTTTTGACAAGTATCTGGAATGCCTAATAGATGTATGTCAACGCAAGAAATAGGTTAAGTGAAACAATTGAAGCTGCTAAGGAAGCACAATATCATGGAATTCGTTCAAGACTTGTTGGATGTCCAAATGGTTCCCGTTCATTCTATTCATTTGCTGAAGCTGTCGCTGAAAACTTCACTTTCAGTTTTTTCCCCCTTTCACCAAAGAGGGTGGGTCATAAGCCACCACTGCCCAACAAAGAGCAAATATATTTGCTAATATGTTTGCTGGAAATTCTACTTTGGACTCGGACTCATCGGGAAAAGAACCCCGAATATCACGCCTGTCGACTGTCATATGCTTGAAATGATTTTTCACCAACAAAATATAAGAAGTATTTTGATTAACCTGAGCATAAAGGCTTGCGGATCTGATGGAATCCCAGCAATTGTTCTTAAAGTGTCTGCCCCCGAATTGACACCGATACTTTGCAAATTGTTCAATCTTTTCGTATAACTTGTTTTTTTTCCTAAGTCCTGGAAAACAGCCAGAGTTCAGCCAGTTCCTTGAAAAGGGAAGAAAAGTTTGCCTTGTAACTGTAGATCAATTGCATTGCTTATTATTGGTTCCAAAGTCATGGAAAAAGCAACCAATATGAAGATTATTGAATATCTGGAGAAATCAGGTATAATCAATGATCGATAATGCGTCTTTCGCCATCAAAGATCGACCAGTGACTCATTGGCGTAGGTTTCACATATTTGGCAGCATTCCATCGAAAAATTCGGAGAAACTTCAGCTGTTTCACTCGAAAGCGTTTGATCAGGTTTGGCATCGGGGTCTCCTTTCTAAACTGCCGCCTTATTGTTTACCCCCTCAATGGTGTGCTTTGTTGAAAAGTTCCTTGCCTGATATATAGGTTGTTGATGTAGTATTGTCTGACATTCTCTCAATAAAAGCAGGTGTTCCACAGGGTTCCTCGCATGGGCGCCGTTACAAAAAAAGTCAGGGGGGCCCATTACAAAAAATGTTTGTTAGTGGCACATTTTTTCAAATCGAAATATTGCATTTAATTGAAAAACATAAGAGTCTGGTTCAGAAAAAACTGCAAAATAAAGTCGATATCGTGTCTTACGCGGTGTATGGACTGAAAAATCTAAAATCCAGGGGGGGGGCATCGCCCTCAAGAAACGGCGCCCTTGGTTCTTTGCCCACTTTGTTCCTGTTTCATATCAATGATTTGCTGAAGAATACATCTTGTTCAGAGCATAGTTTTGTGGACGACAGTACTCTTCATAATGGTTCCTCTTCCAGAATCCCCAGCACGAGAAACAAGAATACAGCATTAGCGTCAATAATATTACCGATGATGTGGCGACAATATTAGCATGGGATAACATCAAACTGGTGAAATGTGAAATTTAATGCTGGGAAAACCCTTCTCAAAGAAAGCCGATCTATCTTCGACATCGTAGAAAGGTCGGAGACTTATCTCTCTTTTAGATATTTGTATATAAAAAATGAAAGTTCGGACATCAAAATAATCTCCAAAATATGAGTAATCTGCGAAATTGACAAGAAAATCCACACAATTATTACAGTTGTTTCTGAACTGATTGTCGTCTTTTGGTATTGTGTATAAGTAATCAACCAAATGTGTGATTCATACTACGAGGCCCGTACGGAAAATGAAAGAAAATACGAGATTTGGTAACGAAATCACTAGAATCCATCCCTTCAAATGATATTTCCATATGGTTGACCAATCATCCTTTCTATCGGGGTTAGATTCAATTTGAGTCTGTTACTGACATCTAGATTCGTTAGAAAAATGCGGGAAAAATGGAAAAGAACAAGTGAATACGGAAATAAATAAGTTCCAACATCTAATTTCGTTGAGACGACAAAGCCACTGCAAAAGGGTCATCTCTCTGCTCATACTGGAAATAACTCAGCTATTGCATATTTCTTGAATTACTCTGCAGTTATTGGCCAAAAAAAGTGAGATCAGTCGGAAGTATCGTCAGACCTTCAAAATATTAAAATATGTATCATAATATAATCGTCTCTACAAAAGTAACAATGATTGAACGTATACCAACTTTTGAATGTACATTGTAAACGCACTTCCTGTTCCCTTGAAATGTTTCAATTAATATACGTCATCCTAGTGCTCCACCCTCAATATTTGCAATTCACGTTCAAGAACTCCACCTTAAAATACCTAGCGAGCCAAGGGCAAATTACCGATCTTACCACTTTGTCAATTACGATTTATTGTGAACTTAAGTGTACCTGAGTTTCATCTGACACATTGTCGGCTTCACTAACGCTAGCAGTAGCTTCTGTTGTCGGCCTTCCTCTAGTTCGACCTCTGGTTGATTGTAGGTCATCTTCTGGTTGGGGTGAGGTGTTCAAGTTGCGGCTCCTTAAAATGATATACTCAGTGAACGAGGAAGTGGAAAATGAAAACTTCTAAAAAAATCATTCGTGTGAAAATTTGATTTGAAAAAAAATAGAAATGTAAATATTTTATGTTTTTACTTGCGTGATAGTCGTTAACATGTTATTTTCTCACGCATTAGATATAAAATTGTAGTACGGCTTTTTCATCGACTGACAATTCAAACATTTCTGGGTTGATATTGTATGTTCCATCATGATGAAGCACCTGAACATAACTATGGAGGATCGTGTCAACCCCTGTTGACATTGTTGAACTAAATTTATGACCAACGCTGGGGCCTTATTGGAAAGTATTGTATGGGTTCAAAATGGACAAAAAAATGTAATACTACTCTTACATTAGAGCCTTTTTATGGAAATTGCTGGCAATTCAATTTCTGGCCTTTGTCAAATAATAAATGCGCATGCGTTTCGGCTTATTTTCACTGCAATTTTCAGGCTTGAAATTTATAGAAATGTTTCTAATTTTCAAGGTCATACACGCGCAACTTTGCATATTTTTTGTGATTTTAGATTTTTACCACATAATTATTGTCTTATTGTGATGGTGGTTCTGTATTCTTTATAATGGCCGACTCTTAAGTAGAAGAGTCATGAGCTATACTTTATAATCAGTCATTCCAATATTGTGGATGGTGTAGAAATGGCGAAAACAATTTCCAGGTAACGTATTTGATAATATAATATCATGTTTTCTTGTTGTCAAAAATGATATGTCAAATGTCAATAGGTCAAAAAGTCTTGTAAAGTGGCTCAAATGTAAGAACACTGGTTTCTTCAGTTTTCACTTGTGCATGCAATTAATATTGCATGCAATAAAATTGCTGCAAAAAGGCTGTAATGTAAAACTACTCTAATCAAGCAAGAGTTGGCTTTTTTTGTGAACACCTTCCAATTAGAAGCCTTTTTCTTTCTTGTTCAGGGCATAGTTTTGCTAACTCTTCATATTACTTTCTTTTCCAGAATCCCCTTATCAGCACGAGAAACAAAACTACAAAGAGGCATTAGCGTCAATAGTATCAACGATGTCTTGGCGAGAATAATAGAATGGGGTAACATCAACTTGAAATGGTGAAATTCAATGCTGGGAAAACATATGCATCTTTTCTATTCTCAAAGAAAGCCGATCTATTTCCACCCAATATTCAGATGTCGGGAGTATCTCCTGCGAAGTCAAGTATCTTTGTATCACAGGAATTACGATCAGTAATAATCTTTCTGTGAAAAACCGCGTGAGATCGATCGCCGAAGGTGCTTCCCAGAAGCTTGGATATCTGTTTGAACTGTTTTTCAACAGACGCAGCAACTATTCGGGATTGTGGTAGGTTACAAACCCAGAAAACTTAGATATCCATTTCGTGCGAAGAAATACTTCACTTCTCGTCACCTTCTAATGATCTAGAAGGTACAAATACGGCCTTAGAGTATAGTCCTCATGTGTGGGACTCGGCACAGAAAAATTTATTGAAACTTGTTGGTGATATTTCGTTCACGGACTTGCTCACTCCCTTGTAACATGGTAGAAGGGTCGGAGACTTGTAGATATTTCCGCGGTCGGTGCTTTTCTGAACTGTCGTCAATCGTTGCACCCTTGGCATTATCAACATGGAGGACCTTGTGAGCTTGGAGACCTGTTGAACCTCTCTTGCTCAGGGATCTATTTTTCAAAAGAACAGCTGAACTTTGGGGCCCCTTGTCGAAAGAGATTATATATAACGTTGTAGTGCAATAGTGAATTGCTGTTCATATTACTCGCCCCTAAAAACTTCCTAATTTTTCATAAAATATTTGCCATCGACTTATAATTTGGAATTTTATGTGCCACCCGAAATAAAATAAAATAAAGGGCCCTCTATTGAAGAAATAATTGATTCAAAGAGTAGAACAAGGTGAAGCTCAACTGTTATTTCAATTCTTGCAGGTATAAACAGTATCAAACAGTACATAGTTGATTCGGATCAGACTATAATTTCTCATTTCTAATCTAGTTATACGAAAAGAAGTGCATTGTAACTGCTATTGAACCTTCCTAGTTTTGCATCATATAATTAATGGAATAACGTCCAAGTTATCAATAAAAAAAATTTTTTGTCGAAATTTTCACACCAATTTACTCGAAAAATGTTTTTTACGAAACATGATGTTAGAAGCTGAAGTTTGGAATCACTTGGGGACCACCTTGTATAGACAGGAAATTACACGTAGCTGGTTTGGACTTTCTTCCTATACTGTTTGAATTAACGATCTGTCGAAACCCCCTTATTGTTCATGAATACACATGATGTTTCTTCAGGTCGTGTTCATCATATGGATTTGAAGAAGAGTTGAATATAACCTCAGATTGTCCACGGAAACAATTTATGTGTGATTCCTCTCATGCATCCTAGATCTGGTGTTAAAAGATTCCATAAGTATGTATTCTTTCATAGATATGATCTAATTCTAAACGTTTGATGTGGAAGTTAAAACGCCCTTAACACAGATCTCAAACACAAACCTGAAATCCTTCTTCAGAAGATCCCAACTTTGTGCTCGGCGTTTTTAGTTTGGTGTTTGCGTAATTGTTTTTCGTTCCGTATGTACAGAGTCAAATCAAAATACATTACTCACCTTGGGGGGAATCTGGTAACAGCAGGTAAGCGATCTTCGAGAACAGTGTCATCTTCACCAAGCTGGCGCCCCCTCAGCTTATTTCCACGTGGAAGGACTTCATTAACTTCAGGAATAGGTTTTTCTCTGGGAAGGTCATTGCGCGATGGGATTTGATTTCTTGCTGGACCATCATGGGAGTTTGTCACCTTGTAGGGAAAATCGCTTTTGAGTTTTGTAGAACAGGATTTCGATTGATTTACTGATGAGAATCATAAGGAAAACAGTAAAATATCAGTCCTCTAACCGAATTCTAGTTGCGAAATTGAGACCAGAGATAAATATTGTAGGGCAAATATTGAAATATATAGTATGTTGATAACATCCTTCCATAATTTAGGACCAAATCTCATACATATAAGGTAGGTACGTAAATACTCGTACCCTACAAGCCCATATCACTTTTAAGGGCTGAAATGATCCAGCATAAAACATGCTCAGAACGATGTATTCTTTTAGTTTTCTTATCCTGCTGGGTTATTCTGCAAAACGCTACAGTGGCTATACTGTAGTTGTCAATTGTTTCATTTCAATAATTATGGTCCGAATTTTTCTAATGAATTTTTCATCTTCAAAGGTATAAGCTCGCACTTATTTTTTCACTTTGCCAATTTTTAACAACATTTACACCAATAGTTGATACAATGGCTACAATATTTCAAAACCACTTTCATCGTGGGTTATAAGAATGTCCAACACAAAACTTGCAAATATATCAAAAAATGACTGAGAATATAATAGAATGAAAAGTGTCTACAATTGACTATGAAAATGTGAGTAATACTGCCAACGCCTAGTGGTAGAAAAAACGATCTCAGCCCCAAAATGAATAGTCTACTGCAAGGATTTAAAAAGGATACAATACTAGTAGAGAACAAATTGCCATTGTAGACGGCTACAAAATTAGCAAAATGTTGAAATAATGTTTTCAAATAAGTGACTTGCTGATCCGAATCATGAATAGAATCTATTACACAGAAGAATAATTGACTTGCCCAAAAATTCCAGCAGATATCGGATGCTAGTACAAGCTATCTAAAGGTGAAAATAAATTCAACTTCGTCATTTTTTCGAGAGAATATCTGTTGGAGCTTAGGTACGGTGATTATACCCATTAATTGACATGCAATTTCACAGATTCTAGCTTTGTGTGTCCTGTCAAAATGTTATGTTCAGCTGTTCTCATTCTTAATTATCTCGATCTATCGCCAGTAAAAACACTACCACATACACATGGAATATTATAAACAAGTTTTTGAATTCCACTCTGTTTTCAAAGGTTTGTTTCTACTCAACATGGAACTGATCGTGTTCTCTATTTTGAAAATTTTTCTTATAATGAATCTATTACCTATACGTTCGATTTGTTCTGAGGACTTTGTTGAAGAGTGGTGTTTGTTCTGTTCGAGCCTTTTTCAAACTCTGTGACGGTTTTATTAACAATTTCATCAGGATAGGCATTTTTCCTGAGTACACTTTTAATGGTATATATTTTTGTTTCGAATTACTGGATTCGAAGATATGTTTTGTGATCTGTCGAAAGTTTTCGTGTTTCATTATCGACATTTTCAGGAAATTTGATTTTTCTACTTTATCCCCAGTTTTCAACTGGGAGATTTCAATTACTTTCATTTGAGTCATACACTTTCTATTGGGTTTTGTAAGTATAATGCTGAAACTCTTTGTAGAAATCAATTACCCTAACACCAAACTGATATTATTTCAAGTCGACTCGCGTTTCGCTAACAAAGTTAGCATCTTCAGGAGGAGAAAACTGGCGTTTTTTCTCCAGAATATGCTAAGCTTGTTTGCGAAACTCGCGTCGAGTACATTTAATATCATTCTGGTGATATAGGTTCACTGATCTCTAAAAAAGTTTCAACTTTTACATCAAAGGTCACAATCTCATCGTTTAACTATTATGCATTAACTCAATCTTTCCACACAGAGATATTAGAACATGGCGAAAAACCAAAACCATTAATGAACATTATTTTGGGTACAGGCCAGTGATGAACTCAGATGACTTGAAGAAAATCGAACAATAATTGGCTGTGGTAACTTGATTTGTTAACTGTACAGCAATATGAGATGAATTTCCGAAACATAAGATAACTTTGCACCACTTCCGACTGTTTCGAATTATCTTGCACTTTGGAACAGGCGCGTGACCTATAATTTATACCCACCTTCTTGTCTTTGGGGTCGTCCTCATCGTCGTAATAGTAGTAGACATACTCATACTCGTACTCCTGTCCGTTGGGTCCTTTCTTGATTTGAATCCGAGATCTTTGCTTTTCACTGGAAGCTCCAACTAGCGGAATATCGTCGGACTCCACTGCCTTGGGGACTGACTTTGCTGTTGTCAGAACAGAACGTGGGCTAGTCACTTCGAATGATTCGGATGCTGCTTCTTTTTTCACTCGACGTTTGGTTCCCCGTTTTCTGTTCGATATTGAGGTAGTGGTAGTAGTTGCTTTTGCTGTGGTAGATTTGGTCTTGGGTGCTGATGTTGTTATTTGGTACCTACAAAAAGTTTCACTTTCTATGATACAAAAATACAAGAATGCAACTGGATGATTAGTCGGACTTGATTGATATCAAGAGCCAAGCGACAATTTAAGGATTTTATCATGAAATATAAGGGACAATCTTTGACTGTGAGGTCCACACTTACCCTAGCATCATACGAGTCTCAGAGAGAAGGTTATGATGGTTGATGGTGGAGAATCTGATGGCCTTTGATTCACAAAATACTCTGATCAGATGCAGGATATCTCCGAAGTATATTGAAATATTTCAGGAAGCAATTATTTGGATAATTTTGAGATGATGAGTAGGTAGAACTTTTTCTTTTTTCCATTTCATTTTGATTTGAACTTCATAGTGAGAAATGGATATAATTTGGGAAAAAATATTGAAGGAGGTATGATGAGGCGCAAGGAGTACCCAAAGAATAAAAACGCGTGTTTCGATGGTAATATTGTACAGAAAAGACTTCAAATTTGGCGTTCAGCTGTTCAAAATACGTAGTTGGTACACACACTTTATCGAAACTAGGTGCAGCCAAGTAGAAAATATTTACCGTCGTTTTTTCCATATCATTTGGTAATCTTTGCTCTTTTCAATCAATATCTTGTATTTTCCTTCCAGTCAAAATTCACAAATAAGCGTATAGTAAGCATGGTATTGATAAGTGATATTATGACCAAACTCGATGCTTGGAAAATTTTATTGGTAGACTGTTTTCCCGTTTGGAAAGAATGAAAGAATATTTTCTTTCTAAGCTATGGAAATGTTGAGAACGTTTAACAGCATAAAATGAACATTGGCCTCTAATTTTCCAAACTATTGTGTAGATCCGTAATTTCATATAATCACGTATACATATGATAAATTCGACAGAAATGGACTCTGATTATTTAGGTGTTTTCTCATCCCCAAAATCTATTTTGTGAAGTTTCCCACCGTTACCGAAGAAAATTCTTCAAATATGTAACCTTTATATTCTTTAACTTTGCTGAAAATTTCATCAAACCAATTTTGAAGACCCCATAATCAACACCTTTTCCAAAAACTTGTACGTGTCACGATGGAATTCCTCTGACATGATGACACTACTTATACACGGAAGTTTCAATAAGCCACAGATACGATGTGCAGTACCTACCGAAGGATACTACATGATATTATCTTTCACGCATAATGGAAGCATGTTTCGAATTTGTGCATTTTTTGAAGAGTTGACGATTTGATTTTCGATTCGAGGTAACGTTTTGTTGTCATATCTCCACGTTTGAAAAATATTCTCACAAATACTTGTATTCGGATGTGTAGAATTCAAATGAGGAAGTAAAACGAGGCGCTATGCCTGCATCATAAAACCAAAGAAGCACACGTTATTCATCAGTCGGCTGTTCATACAACTTCGTTTTGATACATTTTTTACAGTAATGTTTCGCGATTGAAATGAAGAAAGTCATTGAAAAAAAAGGAATATTTTGAATTCTGAATTTATTCCTATATTTAATTTTGCAACTAGTGGAAAAAGTGAAAATGCTGAGATAGTACACCAATCTCTACAACGAAACACTCCATAGATACTGGATATCATAATTAGTATTTGCTGAAGGAAATATTTATTCATTTTATAGAAATTATTCACCATTCAAGATTGAAATTCCTGAAATGGAGTTCTTGGAAGTAGAACTTCTATTGTCGGATTTTAATGCAAGAATAGGAAAGGGAGTATCAGAGTTGAATATGATAGGCGGTCTGAGAAATGTTCATCTATTAGCTTCAAAACTCAAAAAAGTTCTCACAGTAGCATACACTCCAGATTTCGCAACGTATTCATAGAATATATGTGATCAATTATACACCTGTAATCGGACCGTCCTCAGCACCAGTGTTGTTTGACAGCTATCGAAAACGTACCTCAAAAAATATTGAAAAACTCACTTGGCTAACAGCGCCTTGACATCAATTTTGGTAGCGCCCGGTGGAGCGGGGGCTTGTCTCTTGATGATTACTTTTTTTCCACCTTTTTTTGGCTTGATCTCACTTTCGTCATCGTTTTCTAAAGCGTAAGTCAGCGAAGGAGGAAACTTGTGTGCAGTTTCGAAATGTCTTTCTTCGTCTTGCGTTGCTTTTTCTTTTCTGGTGATCGGCCTAGCGTTGCCAGAGGAAGTCTGGACGAAAACATACTCCTGGCCTGGTTCCGGTTCAGTTATGATATCTGTGTTGGGGGTAGGAAGACAATGTGTTGTGGCTAGGACCGAAAAAAGAAGTCTGCAATAAAAATAGTGAAATTCAGTATATAAGAAGGCAGAGAGTAAGTTTTTATGTATTGGGATGATAGTTATGTAAAAAATGTCTGCAAATACAGTTGTATAATACCACACCACAAAATAATTATGTAGGTATGAGCAAAACCACCGAAGACTAATTCTTCTGAAAATGTGATATTTCAGTTTGCCCTGCAGTGTTCTGTGGTCCACTGAAACAAAGGCTTTTGTTGGGTGACAGATCACAGCTGCAGCTGCTTCACATTCGTTGATTCGATTATAGACTAAATTCAGGAGTGAAAAAAAGCGTCGCTATCAGTGCCCACCTAATATTATTGTTTTGAGATAAAAATTTTGTTATCGATTTGCATATCAAACACAAGTAACTCGAATCAAACAGGTAGCATTTCTACACCAAATATAGGTAATACAGAGCTTTTATCATCAAAATTCACTCACTGAGGATTAATCAGTTCACTTCCCAAACCCAAAAAAGCTGGTTTGTGCTGAGAAGAAACGATCACATGATCCTCATTGGCGGGTAGATATTATTAAAGAACATCAATAACAAACCGAGACATATTATCAATTCTGATTGTCCATTTTCAAAACAAATACAGTATTACTAGTACTTGGGATTTTTTTTTCTGGTAATATAGCAAATTTTTCTTCCACACATAATGTGTTTCCGAGTAATTCATACATGTTCTTGAAAAGGAATATTGTCATGATTTTTTCTGAACAGGTTTTTCAGTCGAACCTCATCTCCATAATGATTAGTTTCATCAAATACAGGTTGTATCAATTTAAATATATGACCAATAACGGAGAAATACTCCAGACTATGACGGTGAAAAAAGTGTAAACTGTGTATTTATCCCATACAGCACCGATTCGTATGAAAATTTGGATATAGGTTCTACTTACCCTCTTTTCCAAAATCTACCCCGTGCCGAGAGTTGCTTTCTCCCTGGGGGTGGATGCCACCCCTTCTTGGGGGTGAAAATTTTTTTATTGGAAATAAGTGCGGAAATCAATAGATTGACTGATTCTAAGCACTTTTCGTTCAATGGAGTTTTTTCTGAAAAGCAATACTTTTCGACTTATTCGCGAGTGAAATTGTCGGTTTTCAGTCAAAAAAAAAAACACATTTTCAGATCATTTTTTGCGAATAACTGGAAAATAATGCATCTGATCGAAAACCATGCGGAGAGCACTATTATAGCTTTTGAAAAAACAAAGGCGATTATTCATTTGTGATGTATGCAAACCCACTACAAACTGAATAATTGCTTGTTGAAAGTTGATTGTTATCTTCAAACGCCAAAATGTAAAGTTTCTACGTACAATAACCAAAAACCAATGCATTTTTCGGGAAAAACTAACTTGACCTTTTTTGGAGTCCTTCAAAAATCCTTTATTTCTGTTATTTATAAAAGTTTCTAGCATCAAAAGTGACCGAGGTATGAAGGAAATAATGTTGAATCCTATTTTTACGTTGAAAAAAAATTGTGAATAACTCATCCTCTCTTCCCCCCCCCCTTCGAAAAAAATCGTTATTACTCCATAATTCACTTCATTCATGTTCTTATAATGAGTTCTGAGTTTTTCATCATTTGAAAGTACGTAGTTTTGGAAAAAATTGAGATTGATGAGAAAAAATCATTTACGTAATTCAGCGAAAAATCACATTTCCTCGAAATCACTCGAAAAGTATTGATCACATGCAAAATTTTCTAGAGTACAAAATGTAAGGCTATTCTTCTCTGAAAGTTTCGGTGTTTCATTTTTTTCTGCAGGATGAAAATAGAGTAAGATATGGCCAGTTAAATATTGTGAGGGTTCGCGCAAAGCACCTTTTTTGAGCCCCTTCAGCATGAACTTTCTCAGAAATATAATCTGAAACGAAAAATAATGTGGATGAGCTTATAGCTCTTGAAAAAAGCTACAAAATACTTTTTTGGTGGATTCAATTGCTTGAAGACTAAGCGAGTTACGAGAAAAAAACCAAAAACAATTTTTGTAGAAAAAAGTATGTACATATATATATATATATATATATATATATATATATATATATATATATATATATATATATATGTACATATATATGTATATTGAAGAATACACATAATAACTATATTTTAGGCCTAGTGGAACTATATGTAAATTATATATGTATATATACATATAGTTCCACTAGGCAACGATTTTTCCCGTAGGGGGTGGGGGAAAGCAAGGATGAGTTATTCACAGTTTTTTTTCAAGGAAAAATAGGATACAACATTATTTCCTTCATACCTCGGTCAGTTTTGATGCTAGAATCTTTTATAAATAACAAAAATGAAGGATTTTTAAAGGACTTCAGAAAAGGTTCGATTAGTTTTTCCCGAAAAATGCATTGGTTTTTGGTTATTGTACGTAGAAACTTTCCATTTTGGCGTTTGAAAATACCAATCAACTTTCAACAAGCAATTATTCAGTTTGTAGTGGGTTTGCATACATCACAAATAAACAATCGCCTTTGTTTTTTCAAAAGCTATAATCATGCTCTCTGCAGGTTTTTCGATTAGATGCATTATTTTCCAGTTATTCACGAAAAAGGATCTGAAAATGTGTTTTTTTTTTACTGAAAACCGACAATTTCACTCGCGAATAAGTCGAAAAGTATTGCTTTTCAGAAAAAACTTCATTGAACAAAACGTGCTTAGAATCAGTCAATCTATTGAGTTCCGCACTTATTTCCAAAAAAAAAAATTTTCACCCCCAAGAAGGGGTGGCCTCCACCCACAGGGAGAAAGCAACCCTCGGCACAGGGTAGATTCTGAAAAAGAGTGTATGTAGATCCTGAATACAAATTTTCATGCGAATCTGTGCTGTATGGGATAAATACACGGGAAAATGGTCATAGACTGGACTAAAAATGGAAAACCGAATCCTATCCGATATAGGAAAAACGGTCACAAAGCACCTCGCGGCCGTAGCAACTTTCGATTAAGATACATGCATAAAAAATGTATTTCTTTACAGGTGGTATATGGCTGTACCAGATATTCCAAGTATTCAGAAAGTTTTCTACTGATACATTTACAAGCAGAAAATCACGTACGTGTATAAGATCACGAAAATAGATACTTGGAATTGTTAAAATCCAATCTGAAGTTGGCAATGCTAAAACTTAATTATTATTATTGATGGGCATTTCCTGCAAAATACATATTCCATCCATTTTTTGAATCATATTCTGAGTATTCAGTATAGTGAAACATGCACTTCATTGGTGGTGCTGGTGGAAAGAAAATGAAAAAAAAAACATAATTTCAAAGAAGAATAATCTATGGAAAATGCAGGAGGAGTATGGTCAATCAGGCTCCAACTATTTTATATAAAATACGAATCATCAGTTATATGAGATTTTTCATTTCGCAAATAATTGGTTTGTAAAAAATGTTCAAAATTTCGTGCTTTCCTTCAAGGAGCGATCTTGTTCAATTGAATCCAATTGTTTTTTTTAACAACTACAGGAGGAGAAAACGTCTGATAATTAGTTGATCTTCTCTCAATAGTGCTGGTGAATGAAGAGTGCCAAACTCATTAGGGCATTACTTATTGTTGATGCTAATCAGGTGGTCTCTATTTCCTTCTTTCGATTTGGAATGGTGAAAGAAAAGCTTACAGTGCGTCGGATTTTCTTTGTTAATTGTTGAAACGAATAATTGGCAGGAAACAAACAGTTCAATTACATTATGGTTTTGCTCCTTATGCTAATGAGATCACTTGATTTGATGAGAAACGAGGAAAAGTTCCTGACCTGATACACTGAAAGAGTGTTTATAAACATGAATTGAAATTATTTTCATTCTCTGTATCGACACATTTGTTTTTTTTCGTTGTAGTATGAAATTTTATGATTAAATTTCGTATGTTATTTTTGGTACCTAGTAAGAACGAAAAAAATCTTTATTGTATCGGAGACTACAATAATCTAATTTTTTTCAAATATTGCAAATTTTCTCTAAGGATTCTTGTTTGTATGCACAAACCGTACTACTACTCGGTTTCTTGTGAGTTTTTTTTCGAAATCGTGTGTGTATCGTGGTGGTGTATTCAGTGTCTTAATATAAAATAGGAAAAATTGAAATGAACCCAGAGCGGAGTTATTGAATTTTGATGAATGACTAATAATTTGACACCTGTTTTGACTTCTGATTTCGTCTTATCATATTCACTAGTTAAATGTAGAAATGTACCGGTCAGGTCACTAAAATACTGATTTTATTTTCAGCGAAACGGTAGAGAAAAGATGAGGTGTAAAACGTTCAAATATTGCCATCATTCACATTGAATGATTCGAATTTTTTTTTGTGGGAAAAATTGATTCCCATCGTTTTCTTCGTTTCCTTATCTAACCACATCTGTGTGAAAACTGAAGAAATTGTTTCAAATTTTTTTTTCGGCTGATCTGGAGTCATCATTGAATTTTCTTTTACTATTACCGAATTCATGTTCTTTTCTCCAAATATTGAGCTGAGAAAAATCTATGAATTGAATTGTTTTATGAAAAACAAAATCTGTAAAGACGTCATTGTTATGGCAAAACTGAAACCACAACATCCGTTCGTTCGCCTTATTGATATCGAAATCTAATACATATCATTTCTCGATAAATTATACATGTAATAGCCATTATAATATTTCATCTACTCTATTACGTTGTTCTACATACTGTAATGAAATCTATTATATTACGCCATAATATTGTAGGTTACTAGACTGAAATAAAGTTGATTTACTCGATTTCTCGGTTGTCACTGAAGTATGTGACCTGAACTAATCGTGTCTTTCAATTGATCCTGTCGTGTTTTTATCGATAGTCTTGAAATCAGTGAGAATCCAATATCAGTGTTGTATTGAAAGATGGTTGTGAAAAAAAACGCATTTCGTTTCGTTAATCAAGTACAGATAGATAGATAGCATTTTATTTCCTGCAGGTATTAACCCAATTACAGGAAATGTACAAAGGTGTTGGTAAAAAAATATATGCAAACAGGATATTGAAATATTAAGCTACAGCCGAACGACAATAAATAAAAAACGAAGATATAACATGAATGAGAAAAAATGTAAAAAATATCACAGTTGAAAGGTTCTAGTGAGAATACATTTCAAAATATAACTTAGAGAACTATCATTAATATCGCACATATCACAGATTAAGTTGTAGTTGTTACAAATAATTGACCCTGTTGCTTTGAGGCTGTTATTTGTTTTTCCAAGATCACAGTAAAATGTCGTCTGATATCTGGAACTCAGGCGTAGAGTGTGGAAGTTTATCATTTGTAAAAGGGGGGCACACGAGATCTCATTATTCAGCAGTTTGTTAAGAAAGGAGATTGTGACAAAAAGCCGCCGGGTACTCAGAGTTATAACATTAGATTGACTAAATTGATTTAGGAGGATAGAATAATCGGTTCCCCTCCGAGGATATATTCCTGTGACCTTGAATGACAGATATTTTGAAAATTTCTTTTGAACAGCTTCAATATGATGTATATGGCAATTGTAAATTGGATACCATATCAACACGCCATATTCTAGTTTAGACCTCACATAGGCGTTAAACAGTGTTATAGTTGTATTAATATTCTTAAACTCTCTTGTACTCCTTATAATGAAGCCCAACATTCGATTCGCTGACGAAATAGTCCGATCTATGTGGGAAGTGAAAGTTAATTCATAATCAAAAATGATTCCAAGATCTGTCATCTCATTTACTCGACTTATTGTTATCAATAACATAGGGAAATTCTGTTATATTCTTTTCTCTAGAAAATGATAAGATGTAACAATTTGATATGTTCAAACGTAAATGGTTCTTGGAGCACCAGTCGAATACTAAATCGATTTCATTTTGTAAATCTAAGCAGTCTTCATAGTTGTCAATTACTTTGTATAGCTTCAGATCATCAGCGTAAAGAAGTTTTGGGCAGTTTATTATTCTCGCCAGGTCATCAATGAAAAGCAGAAATAAAAGAGGCCCCAAGTTTGAGCCTTGTGGCACTGCTGAGCTAGGTGTGTACAAAGAGGACTGAAAACCTTCATGTTCCACGTATTGCTTCCTGTCAAAGAGATAGCTTGAAAGAGCTCGATTAGACTTCCAGAAAAGCCAAATGATTGTAGTCGCTGGATGAGAATGTATAAATCAATTTGATCAAACGCCTTTTGCATGTCCGTATAAACTACGCCAACCTGATGCTTTTGGTCTAGAGCATTCGAAACATGTTGTGAGAGGCATGCAAGATTGGTTATACATGACTTTTTTTCCACGAACCCGTGTTGATCGTCCGATATTATATTTCTGATCGAGTTATAGATAAAACAATATAGAATTATTTCGAAAAGTTCTGAAAAATTGCATAATATAGAAACAGACCTATAATTTTTAATCAGTGTTGCATACCCTTTCTTCAAGATAGGACATACACGGGCTGTTTTCCATATCTCCGGCAACGTAGATGTTTTCAGTGATAGGTTGAAGATGTGAAGCAGAGGGCTTAATAAGGTGTGGGGTTACAATCTTTCACAAGAAAACTTGGTATTTGGTCCGGTCCAATAACAAGTTTGTTTTTCAATTTCTGCGTGGCCTTAATAATATCCATCTCATCAATGTGATCGATATTTATACCCGGAAAATTGTTTGGGAAGTTATCGAGACTACATAGGGAAATATCCGATATGATATATACACTTTTGAAATAGTTCGCAAATGCGTCAACGATTTCCTGAGGTTTGGAATGAGTGTTATTGTCATCTCCAGGAGAAGAAACTTATACCGAACCCACGAACTTTTCCTTTGGTGATATTCATCATTGACTAAGGGTTAACAAAGACCGCAGCTGTAAGTATCTGAAAATTCGTTTCTGGGCCCCAATTCTCAATGGAAATTGATGTCATATTCATCCATCCCTCTGAAACGATAATGTTTATATGGGACAAAAATTCGAAAACTTGCAATAAATGGTCGAGAGAAGTTCTGTGAGGGTTAGATACCTATTGTTAATATTGCTGACTTACCAACTATATTATGTTGTAGTTTACTCCGTGAGAGTGTAATGTTAACTTCACGGCCCGAGCGGGCATAAAGTGGCAACAACGAACTAGTATGACATACTGGCACGATTTCATGCCTTCGGGGGTCTTTGTAAACATCAACTGGTCATACCCTTTGGTACATCGATATCTTTCTCATATACGCTATCTGAAGTTATCATATTTCAACTAACCTCATTGTTCTCGTCACTCATTATATCATTTGTTTGTTGTGTTACATGAGTAACTGTGCGGATTATTTCGTAACCCGTTCTATAGAGAATTACGCTTCATTGCTTTCTTTGTTCAAAAATATCTTATGCAAATGTTGAAGAGAAAGTATGGCAACAAAATGGTTTTCTTATTTCCGAAAAAAAGTATGTTAGTTGTTATAAACTTAACGACATCTTATTGTTAAATATTAACTGTATACGTATGACGTTTGAGCTAATTTTATTATTTTCTATTCACATGCATTTGTGATTGACATAGAGTTCATCAACACATAATATTTAATGATATTTTTTATCATGTTGAACTAAAACTTTCGTGAGATGAACTGCAACTTTGGTTTATTATTACAGGCACTTACAATTATGTGATTGGTATTATTAGTATATTTTCAGTTGAAGCCAAAACGATGGGCCGGAGTGAGCACAGTGAACTAAATGCTTTCCCCACTTTTCCACAAAGCTGGGTTCGTTTATTCACCATTGAGCGCTCATTTCGCTCCACAACATATGAAATACTGGTCTTTCGAGCTAAATGAGCGCTCAGAAGTGGCTCAGACTAACCCGGCTACAGATATAGAATCCTGAAGATTTTATGTAATTAGTAGAAATGAATTGGTCTGCTACTTTCCAGGGTAGCACCCTGAAGAAGCTGTTCGCCTTTTGGTTCTTGAAACAAAGGCGGATGCGCCGAAAATTTTTGTTCATAGAAGACTTGTTGCCCCAACACCACGTTCTAGAGATTGTTTCCAGAACAACAACAAATACTTGAGTCGATTGAAGTGACCTTGACAAACTGAAATACCCAGATTAAAAACGGATCCAAAAGCGCATATTTCTAATTTCGTTTGATCAAATTAAAAATATTAAATGTGGTCTCGGTAGTGTAGTGGTTAGCATATCTGCCTATCAAGCGGAAGGCCGGGGTTCGAATCCTCGCCGGGCCACCGTGCTGGGTAATCGCACGTTAAAAGGTAAGGCCTCGTTGATCCATTGCTCGCACAAGTTTCGACTTTTGAGGGTTGACGTTCGTCAGCTGGTTAACGAAAACGAACAATTTTAGAACAAGAACAAATAATGATATAACAATAATAATAATAATAAATGGAATTTATTACAGGCGGAGTTCAGTCAGGCACTGACTTACACTAAACCTTCAGAATGTTATTACAGTTACATAGCTTAATGCAGTAAGTAGAAATATATATCATTACTGAAATAACGTTGAATTTATAATGGGAACAAATAATAAACTAAATGTATCATTACAAGAGTAAAATAACGACAATGACAGAAATTCATCAGCATCAGGGTTTGAAATTAACATATTTGATGCCTCTTACGTTATCCACAGAGATCAGGTACAAATCAGAAAACTATCATCACTGTGTGTCCAATAAAAATTGCTTGAATTTTTCTCTAAAACGTGCTGAAGAATTTCGTTTGATGGTGAAAGGAATTGATTTTGAGACTGAGAAAGCGGCATAGCTGATAAATTTTTCAAAAAGGTAGTTGATTGCTGTGGTATATGAAGGAGATTTATATGTCTCAAACTTCGATTGTGAATAGACGATCTGAGCTTCAGGTACTCTCTAAGATGTTGAGGAATGGAGGTTAGCATTATTTTATGGATCAGACATGCAAAGTGGTGGTTTTTCTTGCGTCCATTCCCAACCAATTCAATGATTCCATTTTTGCAGAGACGTGATCTCTTCTACTCAAATTAAAGATATACCTGATAGAGCGATTTTGATTTTTTAGACTTTCTCCCTGTGAATTTCATCCAGACAGGAGCCATAGATCGTGTCACCGTTATTGAAAAAAGAACCAGGGATTCATAAAGAAGGGTTTGAGTATCTCTAGTCAGAATATCACGACTCATGTATAGCCTTCTTAGGGAGCAATATGTTTTTCTCATGATGGCGTTGATATGAGAACTGAAGCTGAATTTTGATCCATAATGATTCCTCAGTTCTTGACACTTTTTTGAAATTCTGAATGTTGTCCCCGCACTAAAACTGACGAACTTTCCTCTATCATCCGATTTTTTTCATTTCCTAAAATTATAACACAAGATTTGGTGGCACTAACTTTCAAATAATGTTTTGAAAAAAGTGAAATAAAAGTCTCAATGTGTACAGTTCAGAACAGGTGCAGTGAAGATTCATCTGTGATGGAATGACGTTGGGTTATACACCCATCAGTTGAATAACAGTAATTATAGGTATACTTTAAGTTCCAACAGATGAGTATTATTCTAATAGTAAATATATAACCTTCCTTGATAATCACGTAGTGTGATTCAATTACTACACCAATCGCCATAATGAAATGATTATAGGAATGCTGATAATTAATATTATAAAGTTAGCGGTATATTCCTTTTCCGTTATTGATCGTGACTTATTTATTCATAACTGAAAGTCCAATGATGAATTGAATAGGTTAGGATCACATGTCACAGTCACTACGTATCGTGTATTCAAATTGTTATTTGCATCACATTTTGATATTGGGATGTCTATTTAAGATGAACATTTATCTATGATTTCCAGCTGGCGATATATTCCAGAGTTGACCATATACTGATAGAAAGGTTCACTCAGACACTTTCGGTAGCAACAAGTCCATTCAAATGGAAAGTTCGTCACTGTTTCCCCAACGGGTACTTATGAGTACATTGCTCAATATTCGTATTATCTCTAGATAAGATCATCGCCAATGAAACCGGATACAGAACACACGTTTACCCGAAGGAAAAACATCAAAAACTCGTCCGGAAACGGTAGGGAGCTCGAGGCTAATCAACACTTCGAAATCACTTTCTTCGGAAGGTCATGACGTGACCTTGAAAGTCGAATTTCTCCTTTTCTTTCACTCTCGGATGGCGCGCCTACAGATCAGGGAGTCACTGACACCTGACGATGGGTCTTCTTATACAAATGATATCGAAAGTGATGACCTACTTCTCGGATTTTTGGCCCAAGCATCGTAGCGCAGCAGGATATGCAAAGCGAATGGGTGGCGCTTGTGGTTTTGGATCCGATAAGTTGAAGATATAAAGGCAACCATACCAGCTCTCGAGACGTCATAATAATGATAATAATAATATTTTTCTTCCAAACTTCGGAAACCATTTATGTTCTTTATTGCTTACTAGTTATGTCATACTATAGTGTATTGTTGTGTTTCTATTACCTATTTATATATAATATACTTTATTCACGACTACCACATAATGTAAGTATTATACTTATTTTTTCTGCAGTATAAAGTCATATATTATTCCCTTGGAGAATAATGGCAAGGGATTGATCGTCTCAGCCCTAATTCCCTCTTGTAGTCCTACCACAAAATTTCTTGAATTGAATATTACCATGGAAACGATAAAAATAAACTCCAATGTGTCAGTATCAAAGGCGTAGGTAGTGTTTGTGTATTTGTATTGAGATAAATGAAACTGAAGAATCATTTATTTTTGATAAATAAATCAGTCGCAAATTAAGAAGAGTATACTACTCGCAATAATGACTATTATTCTATCGAAATATTATTAACTCACCGCTGAAGCGGCTCGGTTCGTAAAAATTCATCAAGAATAATAGCTGTCATTATTGACACGTGTTATAATCTACTATTATTCACGACTAATTCATAATGAAAGTATTATTTTCATGGTTTCTGTACTATAATGCCATATATTATTCCCTTAGGGGATTAATGGTAATAGTCTTTATTCCCTCTTATTGTCCTATCACAAAATTTGTCCAATTGACACCATCGAAACGATAAAAACAAACTCCAAAGTGTCAGTGTCAAAGGCGTAGGTAGTGTTTGTGTATTTGTATTGAGATAAATGAAACTGAAGAATCATGATATTACTATTATTCTCTCGGAATACTACTCCCTCGCAGTAGACGCGGCTCGGTTCGAGCTATCATTATTGACTCGTGGTATTTATCTATTATTATGCCAGTTTAGGCATACAGTGAGTTTATTTCACGACCCTCACGGGCCATGAATAAACAAAAGTTTCCTGCAATTTGAGTAAAGTGTGAAAGTACAGCTTGTCCAATCCATCTTGGCACAGAAATAATAACGTATATGCCCAGCGATCTCTTTGGAGTATACTAAGATTAAAAAACACCTATTACATGTGTTTACTGTGTTGAAATTTAGTCCTAGAGGGTGTTTTTTATTTCGTCATGCTCTACACTACCAGCGTGTAACTGGAAAAGTATCTGAGTTTGTGCCAAGATGGATTGGATAAGCTGTATTTCCCTTGTAAGAATAGTATCTTATTGTGTAGATGCAATAGCGAACTAGTATGAAATGAAAATGAAAGCTTGTGGATAGAATGGGGTGGGCAGATATAAAGATATTCTGAGACTGTGATGCAACGTTCGTACATGGAAAGAAGGTAATGAAATATCATCATTTCAATCCCTCCATCTTGTTGGGGCGTCAATTGGGTTAAGGTCAACTTTACGCGAAATGGGCGAGATGATTTTCTACTATTTATCATAATAATATTACCATTAGGAAATAAACTTTATGCATCCATTTTTTTATATATGCAGATTCACACGAAAGAGAAGTCCTGTAATGTTCAAAGAACACCGCGTGAATCAGGAGAGAGGAGATACGAATGAACATTCATTTTGAATTTTTGAAGTTTGTAAGCCTCGGGAAAAAATCTCTCTCGACAAGGAGTTCAAAAGTTCAGCTGTTCTTTTGAAGGAAGATCTCTGAGCAAGAGAGGTTCGACAGGTCTCCAAGTTCACAACAAAGGGGTGGGAATTCTCTATTCGTCGAGTCATCCGTGTATATATTGCCAAGGGTGGAAGGAAGCGCCGACTGTGAAAATATCTATAGAAGAGAGACAAGTCTCCGACCCTTCTACGATTCTCCAATGAAGTGAGCGAGTCTGTGAGCGAAGAATCACCAACAAGACGGATTGCCTTTCTCTGAATAGAGTCGAGAAGCTTCATTAATTGTTTTGGTTCCGTGCCCCATACATAAGAACTGTATTCCAAGACAGGTCATAGGTATCTAGTGAAAAAGCGTTGTTGGTCAGCGGTAGATAGTAATAATGAAAATTCATATTTGATAATCGTGGAATTTTAAGTTGGTGTATTTGAGGAGTTAAACTATATAGTGTTCATGTCACCAGCATCTTTTCGAAACATTGCTCGTATTCACGTATTCTCATGCGTAGAATACGAATCTGAATTAGAAACTGTTGAGCAAGTTTGGATGAATAACACGGTTCGATGCTCAGATAATAGTTATTCTCGGAAACATTTTCATAACTCTCCCACTCAAGCCACTTTGTTTTACTGTAGCACAGCAGTTTGTGATACTTTGTCTCGGTATTATCACAAAACTCTTTCAGAGCTTCTGCTCGAACGCAATAGATGTAGAAAAATGAGTAAACAACTACGATGTATTCGAAATTAACAGGAAGACAATCGGCGGCAGCTTTGATTGGGTTGTGGACTATGTGGGCTCCACATCCAATTCCAATAGGAATCAGTTGATTAGGTTCAGTTCGAATATGATGTGGAGTTTAAATTAAACTACGGATTTGACAGAAAATGACTGAGAATTCTGTCAAATTCTTCTTAATCGCCACCTGGACCTTAAACTGAGCTGTCTGCCGAGTGATCCGTTCAATTCTGAGTAAAATTATTGCTTCTTTTCCTTTCCTTTCCTCCGAAGTTGCAGTTCGTGTTGTCTCCACAAAACGCCACGATCAATTTATTCAAGTCACTGATAGACAATAACTTCCTTTTGAATAATCAAACAATTTTATCCGATTTTTCGCTTGGTTGCTCCCAAAAACTCTCAAGCCTTGACTTTCACTCCTTCGCATGGCAAAAAAGCGAATCAAAACTGGGAATGAAACAATTAAGCCATGAAGGATTCGTTATCAAAGTAATGCAGTGGACTTTGCGTAAATGTTATTTTAGATCTTCGGTTGCCATAGTTGACAGCACATATCCAACATATCTGAATAAGTTTCATTTGTATTTTGACCTGATGAGTGGAAATGGGTTTTTTACAACGTAGTGTCGGTCCAAAAATAAAAAAGGAATGTTGCTACACCAATAATTCAGATGTGGAACGTTTTTAAATGGAGAATAGAGTTGGTAACAAAATTGAGCCCTGTGGTACCCCTCTCTCTATTGTAGCTACGCTACGTAATGAGCTTTTTTTTATATACTCAAAGTTACGATGTTGCAGAATTGTTTGTTTGAATGGCGTATATTTTTTAGTAATTCGTACACACTGAAACGGTGCATGTATTTCTAGAAGACTCATAATATTAGAGGTGGAGTTGATTTTATCATCAATGTTCTATATTTCGAATATAATGTTACATGGAATTGATTGTAAGTCTGCATAAAATTGATGTTGATTACAATTTTTGAAATCTCTACAATTAATGAATTTGGGAGTGTTCGCTCCTAAATGGCAATTGACATCCAAAAGTAGCATTTCATGATCAGTTATTTCCGTTATATGTTTCGTTTTGTGAATGGTGGGTACCATGGTGATAGTCATGCCGAAGGACAATGAGTATTCGTAGGAATCGAGAAGAGAAGCGACATCATTTTTATGGTTGCAGTTGAACAAAGAGATACCTATACTATACTCTGCTTCCAACAATCGAGGAGTGGATTGAAAAGGGAACAACAATAATTTTAGATTGTTGTGAAGCCTACAACCGTCTCTTCGGGCAGGGATCCCAACACCTAACAGTTAAACATTCATTAAAATTCAAGGATCCAGAAACCGACGCTAAAACGAATTCTATCCAGTTATCCTGGTCGCAAGAAAGCTCATATACTTGTCAACAAAGCCAGATATATGTTCTATAAAAATTCAAATCTTTGTATTAAACTGAAGATTTTTTTAAATTGGCTGGAATCGATTCACATTCACGATGCAGATGAAGACATTCTTGATTTCCAAGAAGATTTCCGATGGTCCGTTTAGAAAAAAAATCCCTTTCCAGGGCCACGAAATAATTTTCAATGAATTTGCTTTGAAAATGTTCATATCTAATCAAGGATTTATGTTTGCAATGTGATAACATTGCATCATATATCAAACATCACTTTTCTGCAAATAAATGAACTTCACTTATTTTACATACATTTCAGCAATTTCTGACTGGAAAATATATATCACTGAGACACTGAAGCTGAAGATTTCATGAATCATCCTGGAGAATTTTTTGTGCGGATTGATCAAATCATCAGAACGTTCAAGTAAATGATGATAAATTTGCTGCTTTTGATATAGGTTTCACCTCAATCCAGAACTGTATTTTCTTAGAAAAACTGCTTTTCCATTGTTTTCAGTGAAAATTTTGGGTGGTATTTTCATTTTAGGGCGTTGTTAAGCTATAGGTACTGAAAATTCCGTTGAAATTGGCGAGGACACCGAATTTGTCACTTTTACCTAATCCTGATTTTGCAATCTTTTGTTTTCCAAATTATTGTTGTATTTTGGATTCGCAAACTTTTCTTTATTTTTTCTGAAGATCATTTTTCAAATAACTCCGTTTTATTATCAACTGAAATTAAACTTCTTATGACTTCTCAGGAATGCTAAATAAGCAAGTGTACCTTAATATCAGTACTACCAACTGAAATTTCTTGGATTGAAAATTTTTGTTGTCAGTCTTATTGTTGATTTTTTCTGTGAGGAATATCATTTTGAAATAATTTCCTGTATTCGAAACAAAATCATAAACGTCTTATGGAGAACCTATAGAAGCTATGGAATTTTCAAAAAAAGACAAAAGTGAAAACTGAAAAAGTTATGTTACAATTGACCAATCCAAATCTCAGAAAAAAACGGAAATATGAACTTATCTTTGTCTTGTTTACATTTTCCACAACGTTGGAAGTGTCTAGGACAAAGAGGTTGGCAATGGCAATCAAGATTCAAAAGACTAAAATGTTCCAAAATCCGTTGGACACTTCAGTTACGTAAGTTTAGCCTGACAGTTTTTTGACAAAAATGAACTGTCATATAAACGTCTTCGATATTTCCAATACTTTCAGGTTGGGGTGGAAAAAAAAGTACTGGGATGGGTTAAATGTGGGTTAACTGCTCGATTTTTCATAGTCTGGAGTACAAATCTCTCAGCAAAATGCTCTTTGTAGATCAAGTTTTCAGCACATAATATAAAAAAAGTATTATCTAAGAAATGTAAACACTGTTGCTAATGCATTTTTTCGAAGTACATAACCAACCGCCACGCTATAGTGGCCACTCTTAATTCATTAACATAGTAATTTGGAATTCCTTCACGAACTTAATATAGGAAATATTATCTAACTGTTCCCAATCATGATTACGTTACGTTTGACACAAATTTCCTTAACTGGACGTCTAGAATGGGCGACTTAAAAATTTGGAGAGCTGTTTTATTGGATACAAATACGGTTGTTTCAAAACTGTAAATAATTAGCATTATTAGTGGAGCGATACTGATACTAAATGAGCAATTGAATGGGTAAAGAATTTCATTAATTTAGTGTTGCGTTCATCCTGAGAAACATTTCAACAAATGAATTTGAAAACAATCTGTGGCTGACGAAGATAGAGGTTGCATGATATTGCTCATTGATAGATACAGCTGTAACAAATCTGGTGGAAAATATCATAACTGAATCGTAAATTATCGAGCAGAAAAACTAGGTTCAACATTTGCACACTCCAACAGGAATAAACGAGCTGGGAGTTGTGGAGTATTGTTTATTACATTTGACAACGTAATTAGTAATATTTCGATACCGCTCAATACGCAGCCAGCTCACAAAAATCCGACCACCAAATAAAAAGAGCCACACCAACTACTGCGTTTACCGGATACTGTGCGAGTACAGCAAATCCGACATCTAATACAGGTAATAGAGGGTTTTTGTTTTGCAAAATTAGGCAGGAGCTATTTTTTGCATGGATAGTTGCAGTCTGACGTACTTAACCTAAAAACACAAAATACTTACAGAAATGGCGAACGGAAGTGCCGCCATTTTGTGAAAAACCGTTTGGGCCTGTATCTCCGTAACCGTGCATTTTAGGACCACAATTATCAGGACCTTTTTTATAGATAATTGAATTTCCTATCTTTTTTATTCGATAATTTTTTTTATAGCACTTACCGTTCACGGCTTATATTATTACTACTTTTTGTTTATTCACTTTTTAACCGATATCTCTTTAAATGGAAGAGCAAATTTAGATTTTGTCACCTCATTTGTGGCTGGATCTGAATTTGAATTCTGCCTTTTGTTAGGATTTTGGGTCAGTATACTATCTTATTCTTTTGTGAACTTGTTATAACCTCACTCAATCCTACCAATAAAATCAATTATTATTATTATTGTTATTATTATTATTAAATAATTGTTTGAACAATAAATTGTTTATGATGAAACTTTTGGATCGATTAATTTTCTACAACTTTTATTCGAAACTTTTTTCGCTAAAGTTAATATTTTTGAAGTTACAACGCGTTCAATGTTGTACTACCGAGTACAAGGTTATTGAGAATGAAGTATGCATAGCGTAATGATGTAGAGAATCCGATACATAATAAAAAAATATGAATTTTTGGAATTTTTTTGATTTAATAAATAATTAGTAATTCAAGTTCTTACCTGCAAGAAATAGCGAATACCCATTAAAATTTTTTCTTTGTATTTTCTTTTATACAATTAAATATTACTATGATTAATTTAAAAACTAGCGCCATAATTAAACACGCAAATGAAAAAATGGAATATTCAATGAGGAATATATGTGAAATTTATTTTTACAAATGTACACCAAAATGAATCATATGTCTTCTCTGACTCTTTGGCGTTTCGAGGGTGGTGAATTTTCGATGTTGGTTACATTCTCCTCTTCCTCTTCGTTATCTTCGTCAGTGGCATATAAAGATTGTAACGCCTCTATTAATTTGTCCTTAGAATCATCACCAATATCTTCATCGATGTCGCACAATTCTGTATTGTTGACGATTACTTTCAGCTGATTAGTGCAAGTTTCTGCACAGGCTCTGCCACAGCCAGTTCTGCATTTACATGAAATGCACCCTAGTTGATCTCCCAGATACAAGACGATTGAAATTAACGCGTTGTAACTTCCAAAAAAATAATAACTTTAGAGAAAAAAGTTTTGAATAAAAGTTGTAGAAAATTTATCGATTTAAAAGTTTTATTATAAACAATTTATTGTTTGAACAATTATTTAAAGAGATATCGGTAAAAAAGTGAATAAACAAAAAGTAATAATAATATAAGTCGTGAACGGTAAGTGCTACGAAAAAAATTACTAAATAAAAAAGATAGGAAATTTAATTATCTATGAAAAAGGTCCTCATAATTGTGGGCCTAAAGTGCACGGTTACAGAGATACAGGCCCAAACGGTTTTTCACAAAATGGCGGCACTTCCGTTCGCCATTTTTTAAGTATTTTGTGTTTTTAGGTTAAGTACGTCAGACTGCAACTATCTATGAAATAAAATAACTTCTGCCTAATTATGCATTATGGACACGAGTAGCTGGCTCCCTATTACCTGTACTAATCGGAGAAACCCGAAGACCATTGGAAGTGAGAATGGACGAACACAAGAAAAACATACAACGAGGAGAAATAACGAAATCAGGAATAGCGGAGCATATTTGAACACACCATCACAGCATCGAATGATCTGAAGCCGAGGTAATACACAAGGAGGAGCACTGGTTCAAGAGGATACTCAAGGAAGGCGCCCATATCCTCAACAAAGACGCATTTAGTCACGCAAGCGTGGAGATCCGGAATGTGTGGAGGCAGCTTTTCCAAGGCATGGACCGACTTCGGCTCCATGAGGGAGTATCTCTCGCCAATATATCGATTTCCCGTTGAAAATCGATCAGTATACTTCTGGTAGTAGCACCCGTGCGCTTCATTGTAAGTACCGCACGTTCCCTCACCATAGGCAAATCGGGGCTTCATAACCGACCATACCTCGAAATATTGTCAGTCATCACCCGAAGACGATTGCGCCGATTGCGGATACCAGCAATCGAAACGTCGTGAGTACACTCAACTTGAAACTTAGTTTCAACATTTATTTATACTATTTCATTTATTTCTTTTTTATTTTTTTTACTATTATTTCACATTCGATACCTCAATTATCTTATTATTTCATTTATTTCTTTATATAAATTGACCAATATATATCAATCAAGCCTTAATTTCATTATTGACCAAAAAATTCATTCCAACCTTTTGTTTGGATTTGATTTCCTTACTTCATTTGTATTCTTATCCTTTCGTTCTCAGCAACAGCACAGGGATTCTTTTTCCTCGATTCGATTGTCGAGTGGCTTAGAAGATGCGTATATTGTCGGCACAGCGCATGGTACAGCCACAGTCTAAGCTACTCGACGATCGAATCGAGGAATAAGAAATCCTGTGCAGGTTACAAGAGAGCTAATAATATAGAAAATGGAAGTTTAAACCATTACCATTCAGCAAGAAACATTGTCAACCACATTCAGGCAAGGAATACCCTTATTCAATTCAGAATCGATAATACATCTTTACACACCAAATCATTTATTGGACTTGAATTCTCAAAGAAATGGATATGTTGTTTGTTTCACTCTGTCAAAAATGAAAAGACATGTTCAGTGATATTACTTTCAGTATGTAGTAGGTGGTTCTCGGTAGTGTAGAGATTAGTACGAAGGCCAGGGTTCAAATCCTCACCGAACACCGTGCTTGGATTCGCACGTTAAAAGGTAAGGCATCGTAATCCAGAGCTCGCACACGTTTCGACTTCTGACGATTGACGGTTGCCTGCTGATTAGCGGCGAAAACAAGATTTTTTATTAACAATTAAGTCAAATTCAAAAGTCGGAGAAAATAATTATGAAAAAAGCCAATTTCTGTAAAAAACATTTTATCCCTGAAATATCATTTTTTGAGTCTTCAGTCAACTCAAGATGAAGTACGCTAAGGAAAATCAAGGGGGTAAGGTGAACGATTTGCTGACAAATAGTATGTGTACATTGCAGGAAACCCTACATTCTGGACACGGAAATACATTGTTGTTCACTAAGGTGCAACTACATTTGCTGCTGTACTACGGTAAAGGAATCAACTGGTTCTTGGTAGTGCAGGGGGTTAGCATGCCCGCCTTTCAAGCGGAAGACGTGGGGTTCGATCCCCTGCTGGGTCACCGTTCTGGGATTCACACGTTAAAAGGTAAGGCCTCGTTAATCCATTGCTCGCACAAGTTTCGACTTCAGAGGGTTGACGTTCGTCAGCTGGTTAACGGAACGAACAATTTAAGAATAACAATTCTTTTTATTCGAAAACATCATTACATTACAGCAAATTTTACCTCTGAATTATACGACAAGACAGTTTAGAAATTGAAGTAGGTTGAACATAATAAACATCACTTTCTGGAACTATTGTATCCAGTGGTAAGATCATTTGATGTTCCTCTTCCACTCGTTTAATTTTGGTGCTAATAGTAAAAATTAAATGGAGGTGAAGAACATGCTATTATGGTACGTTTATTTAGAATCTCGGCAAAAAAATGGTAATTCCAGACCAGTTCGAAGACTTATACGTTCATAGAAACCTACGCGATTACTTACAATTATTGTTACGCTGCATCGGTTAAATAGTAGTAGTAGCACGAGAGTAAAAGTAAAATCCTTGATCGAGGAATAGAAAGACAACATTGACTTGCGTTAATTGGAATATTCTTATCCCACAGTTTTATAGATTTTGAAATTGCAACAGATTCACTTGTCTTTACTGTATCTTCTTTTACTATTGCTCTGGTTTCATGAAAGGCTATACATTATTATCCTTTCCATCGTTACTCGGCGTGTTTCAGTGAATGCAACCATTAGATATTCTTAGGATTAATTGGCTTAGATCTAGTACTTCAAGATTCTATTGACGCTCATTTGGAGTTTTTAGACCATACCCCCACTCTAGCCACTGAAATCATAACTTGTCTATTCCCAGAACAGAGTAATTTTACTGAGCTTTACTCAGGTCTTGAATTGGTTATCACTCCTGAAATATTATCTGGAAAAAGTATTTTCAGTATAATTTATAAGACAGGGAATTGAAAAAAGTCCTCGAAACATCGGTCGGGGAAAAAAATTCCTCAAAGAGTATATGTAAAGTAAACATCATACAGACTCTGGTGAATTTATATATGAAGCTTATAATGAATGCGCAATCAGTCAAAAAAATGTTTCATCCCCATTCCTGTTGGAAGCCCATGTTCACTAGCAAGCACTTAATAGACAATACTTTCTCACCGGTTTCAAAATCTTCTGATAATTCCTCCAATAAAGTGGTGGCTATTGATCAATACTTTCAATTAGAAAACATGTGAAATTGCCTAAGTGCCTGCAATATTCCGAAATGAAAATAAAATGTGTTGTGGGGAATGAATTGATGAAATGTCGAAATTATTAAGCTCATTTATCAAATGGGACAAAGAAGGTTTCCGTCAACCTGCCTAACAATTAGCAGTTTATAATGCATTTTCGCTTATTCAGTTTATTATAGTTACTTCTGAAAAGTATGTTCAAATTTGTATCACTCATTTTAGATAAATTCGTTGCTCGCAAAAAAAACTGCTGAAATGATAAATTCATTTCATAAATCATTCCATGAGAATTAAAGATTTTGTACCTACGCCTGGCAATTGAGAGTTTGCCCCTTCGTCTACCAATCACTTATCTGGACCCATTTATATTCCCCGATTCACGCGAATTATAGTTACGTGGTAAATTGATAAAATATCGAAATTATGTTAGATGGTACGATTTTTTTTTCAAAAATCACAGTAAATAAATTGATGCAATAGCAAATTCATTTTGAGTTAGCTATTTGCTCCTTAGGTAAAAAGGGGTTTGTGGTCAAATAATCATCTTAGCATTATAAGGTACTAGTTATCAGCGTAATAACACGAATTTCCTAATGTTTCTTGATGGGAACAATTATCACGTGAAAGTCTGCTTAGTTCTCCGTTCCCATTCCATAAAAACAGCTAATTGATTCCACTCCCTCAATCACGCACATAAGCTTGCAACAATTGAAACCCATCACTTACTAATTTGTAATCAAACATTTCGTAAAAACCGTTGATTCTAGTGAGTTAAGTCATTAGGCAATTCAATAAGAAATTTGACACTATGAGATAATTTTATCTACGATCGCGTGAAAGTATATATGGTAAATCGTTAGTCGAATATTCACGCCATTCTAGGATTTGGTAATAATAATTTCAATTTGTTTATAAATGCCTATTCAATGATTTTTTTTGTCGTTGTTGATTGAGTGAGGATTTTCAAATTACTAGCTTTGACAATATCATAATAGAGGTTATTGAATTGTTCAGAAAAGTCTTGGGAGCAAATACATTGTTGAAATGGAGCATAAGAGCATATAGAGAAAGGATATGGCGTTGGACCATTAATTGATCTATTAAGAGGTTCTCGGAATATATTCTTATTGACCGTCGGATATAAGGTTGTATAAATTCGAAATGTTACAATGTTGAGATTAGTTCAAAGTTCCTGTTTGAGGAAGCTATTGTATATCAAAACATGTGTCGCGGTTTAGTAAACCCTAATATGTAAAGATCTTACAGGCAACTGTATATTATTTGTTTAATATGGATTTTTTGAGTTTCAAGTAACGGCTACTTCCATTCAGTCATATAGAGAAGTCCTAATTTTTGTCAGGAGTGAGTCCCAAAGAATTGGGAAAAAATATACCCAATAATGAATATTTTCTAGAGAAATGTGTAGGTATCACATTGGATGGATAATTCATAAAACAACTTCCTTGCCTATGAAACTTGATAGGCGATTACGAAGTCCCCTTTCACCTCGTAGATTCACCTTTAACATAATATACTTATAGTACAATTTCATACAATTTGCCGAAAAGTTTATGAGTGATGTGGAGAGTTAACAGTTAGTCACTCTGAATTTCCGACATAATAGTGGCGAAGGTTGAGCAAATCATGCATCAAGATTAGAGAATCATTCTCGATGACCGCAGAATTTTGCTTCCTGACATTTTTCCAACCAACTGACAAAAAATTTAATTGTTGGATGATATGCGTGGGATGGTGCTGGGAGAAATTGCAAATTGGTAATCGTTTTTCGTGAACACCCTGTTGAATGATCTACCTTGCTCAGAAAAATTGAATTCAATAACCACATACAAGTTCACAACAGAAAGATGTGAAAGACTGCCCTCGGCGGCTCTTCTGATGACGAAGAAATTGGTGAAAGCGGACAACTTGATCATTTTTCAGAAAAGCATCAACTGTGAAAAAAAATTATAAAAGGCTGTAAGCCACATACGTTTCCACAGTTATCTCAGTGGTTGGAAAAACATAAAATTTATTATCAGTAACACCCGACAACAACAACATATTGAATGGGATGTCACAGCATGAATCATGAATTTATAGATACGTATTTCAGATTATTTGAAAGTCATTATTTCGTGGTGGTTTTTAAGGAAAAAGAATTCATCCACCACGATTTGAATCAATTCTTAGTTTTTCAGATTTTGGTAAGTTAAGAACTCAAAATATAATAATAATTACATAACGCGGTCCCTTACAATTTATATTCTTATATTTCGAATATTGTGTACCTCGCCACTTCTGTGTAAAGATTTCTTTATCTCTCTCTCTCTCTCTCTCTCTCTCTATATATATATATATATATATATATATATATATATATATATATATATATATATATACACTGAAATGGATAGCGGGGTCTCTCAGTCAGTCCAAATGAAAAGTCCTGTCTTACTTCGCCAAGCTTTCGCTTCTATTGTGAAGCTTCTTCAGGGCCTATAATTTATTGTTTTTTTTTTCTTCATCAACATTATTAACTATACTTACAGTAAAAATGGTGTAAAAATATTGAATTAAACATAAATTGGTAAAAAATTTGTATACATGTTTGTAAAATTGTTTTTTTTTTGACAAATGTCATACCCTCACATATATGTCATTTTTCACGTCTATGATGATTTGATCATTAATTCTACAGAGAGATGTATTGATTGAGAAGATTTTAATTATTACGTTTTTGATGTAGTTCCAGTAAGTTACTGTAAATGTTGCTGAGGTTATCAATGTCATTTCTTTTATTCATACAATTTGAAGATTCATTTATTTCTACCATTTCAAGAAAAAGGCCTTTGGAAATATTTTTTTTCTGTACGTAAAATTTTGGTATTGAGGTAATTTGGTTTATGTCCTGTTTCTATAGAGTGTTGTGCTAATGCACATGATTTCTTATTGAGTTTTATATCACTTTTATGAGATGTTATTCTATCATTAAGAATTCGAGACGTTGTTCCAATATAATTTAGGTCACATTTGCTACAAGGAATCTTATAAATTACATTTGACTTTTTTGTTGTGTCAGTTTTATCTTTTAATTTAGTATTTAAGTTCTTTATAGTTTTGATATTTTTTTGGCATATTTTAATATTTTGTTCATTATGGAAAAGTTTTATGATATTTGAAGATAATTTTCCAAGATTAGGTATAGATTTATAAGAAAAAGTGATAGGTGAATTGTCATTACATACATTTTTGTTGATTATATCATAATCTGTATTACTACCAGTATTGAAAATTATTTTATTAAGAAGTTTTTTAGGATAAGAGTTTTCGATTAATATGTCTCTGAGGAGTCTGAGATTTTTTTGTTTGAGAGAAGGGTGTACTAATTTTTCTATTCTTTTCTTTAAACAGATTATCAAATTAATTCTTACTGTTTTTTTATGAAAAGAGTAGTAATTGATATATCTTCCTGAGTAAGTAGGTTTGATATACCAATCAGTGATCAAGGAATTATCAGTTCTACGGATAACTCTTGTATCCAGAAAAGGTTGGGTGTTATTATTTTCGATTTCGATAGTGAATTGCAGTTTTTGATTATAACTGTTGACGACATCAAGAATTTCATGAGATTTGTCAAAAGGTATTGCACAAATGATATCGTCAACGTATTTCTTTAGAAAAGGAATTTCAAAACTTAGTTCAGGAAGTGTATTTTCCAAAAGATCATCCATTACATATTGTGCTAGAATAGGAGAAATAGTAGCTCCCATTGGTGTACCAAGAATTTGTTTATAGTATTTACCTTCAAAAGAGAAATAACTTGAATTGAAAATGAAATTAATTATTTCAATAAATTTTTTTTGGGTAATTGAACATTTTTGGTTATATCATTCCACCTTTTGATGATACTTTTCTCTATTAGATTCATAGGTATATTGCTGAAAAGTGAAATTACATCTAGGCTGATCAGAATATATCCTGGTGGTAATGATTTTTCATTTATAAAATTGGAAAAAGCGAAAGAATCCTTTATATAGAAATCATTTTCGAAATCATAAGCATCAGTGAGAATTTTTGTAATCATTTGGGAAATTTTGCTATTTGGAGCATCAATGGAAGAAATTATGGGTCTGAGCTTCATATTGGGTTTATGTATTTTAGGGAGTCCATAATATTTTGGTGATACAGAATTATAAATCATGTACATTTTTGCTTCATTATCTGATATCATTTTTGATTTTTTTAAATCTGTAATAATCTTATTTGCTTTTTGTTGTATTGTTGAACTAGGATCTCTATTAAGTTCAACATAAGACTCACTATCATTAATAATCTCAAGAGATTTCTCAATATAATCAGATTTTTTCATAATTACTGTCACCTTACCTTTATCAGATCTTGGGAGTATTAACTCTGGATGATTCTTCAGAAATGTTTTTGTTTTTTCAAAGAGGAAGTTAAGATAATTATTGTCATTATCAGGTTTTTGGAAAAAATTAGTTATCATATTTGTTATTTTTGCTCTGAAAAGATTCTTTTTGTTATCACAAAAACCAGTTATTAGGTTTTCAATATCTGAGAGTAAATTTGGTATACTCACCTCTTTAGTAGTTGGTGGTAAGCTGAAATTAAAACCTAAGGAAAGGAAATGTTTAATATCTTCTGGTATAATAATATCGGATAAATTTTTTATCCAATTTTCTTTAGTTTTGATATCTGATTGTGAATCACATTTGAGTTTATTGATTTTATCGATATTTCTCTTTTTTATGTCATTGAAGATTTTTTTGTATTTGATGGTTTGTCTCTTCTCGTATTCTAGCCAAATACTGAAAGGAATTGATTCTATTATGGATTTTGTTTGTTTATCTGAAAGGTTCTCCAAATTTTTTAAATCGTTATGTGTGATTTAAATTTCAAGATTCAATATTTTTCGCTTTAAGTTGTCATTGAAATTATGAATGTTGAAAGAATTTCTTCCCCTTGTAGAACCAAAAAGGATATTCAAATTTTTCGTATTATAGAAGCGAAAGCTTGGCGAAGTAAGACAGGACTTTTCATTTGGACTGACTGAGAGACCCCGCTATCCATTTCAGTGTACAATTCTCCAGTCGCTATAATAATCCACTTTATATATATATATATATATATATATATATGTCATGGAAAGATGAGTAACGGATTACGGGTGACAATTACCGACGAAATATTCTCGCAGCTAATCATCTCTAACCTTGTGCTGTCAGTTTGAAATGAATATACACCAATGATATATTATTCATCACAACTTTTATTCTTGGCAAATAAAAACTACAAAATCAATCCGGAATATTTCTCAACTTCACTTTCGAATCATCCGCTTGATATCCAATTATACTCCTATTGTATCTTCTCATAAATGACAATTGGAAATAGGTTGAGGTGAATATCTTGCCTTAGGATCGTTCCGAGCGAACGAAAGTACCTTTTCATATTTATATGCGAAAATATCTTATATCACTTGTTCATAAATATGTATAGTTTTAATTCAACAATTAAATTACTTCTCGTTAGAAATTATGCAATAATAATTTACTTTGGTGTGACGAGTAACTATAATAATGTTAAGTTTGTCACATTTTGAGGATTCCTTCTTTTAATATGATGCAAACTTTCGTTTCTTTCAAAGTTAGTTCGAGTATCATCGATAAGGTTTCTGTTATGCAATAGAATATTGTGACATTGAAAGTTGAGCAGGAGAATTTCAATCATTTCACTGATTATTCAAATGAAGCCGCTCCTCAGCATTACTTGAAAGGAGATACATTCGTCGAATGATCAGCTACAAACTCCTGACACAATAAGAATATATTTACCGCGAAGAAGCGAGAACAAGAAAAAAATTAACGAGTGATCATTTAGTGAAAGTGCAGATCATTATGTTTTTTTTTGACGAAACACCTTTGACATTTAGGTACAAATGATTCCAGACATTAAAAACTGAAGACCACTATATTATATAATACATTAGAAGTAGAAACATAAATTGTTTTCTTGAATCAGAATAAACTGCAGTACTATTTATTGTAAAACGAAAAATCATTGTGTGTAGAGTAGGTAGCTAGTGTTCATTATCTCTACAGACGCAAAACCAGTAGTTTGATTTTTGTAATGAAGGCCAATACAAAGTTAGTTGCGAAGAAAGGGAATGGAGATGTAACAAAGTCGGTTGGTTTATCAATGGTATCACGAGAGATAATCGAAAATATATCCACACCCATTTAACGCTTCAAAAATGTTTATTGAATTAGCGCAGTTTTCTACCGTTCTGCATTTTCAACCAACAAATTTCCCAACAGTTTCAGTTCGGTAGTGATATTTGAAATATCATTATCATCCTGTCCCCATGGTCACCATTTGAGAAAAGAGATTCATTGCTTTTCCAGGATGCAACCTTACTTTTTCTTTCGAATGGTGATCGAGTTTGGTACGGCCTCTCCTTTCTAAACTGCTGTCTTATGGTTTGCCTCCTCAGTTGTGCACTTTGTTGAAGAGTTTTTTGGTTGATATGTCTCTATATCGTCTGATATTGTCTCAATAATTGCAGATGTTTCACAGGGTTCAATTCTGGCGCCCACTTTGTTTCGGCTTCATATCAATGATTTGCTGAAGGAAACATCTCATTCAGTGCATGGTTTTGCGGACGACAGTACTCTTCATACTAGTTTCTCTTCCTGAGTCCCCATATCAGCACGAAAGAACCGAATACAGAGAGGCATTAGCGTCAATAGTAATGAAATGGGGTACCATCAACTTGGTGTAGTTCAGTGCTCGGACAACCCATGCATGTTTCTTCTCGAAGAAAGCCGATCTATATTTATCTAGTATTCAGATGTCAGGAATAACTATTACTACGAAGTCAAGTATCTCGATGATAGGAATTATGATCAGTAATAATCTCTCATGGGAAAACCAAGTGAGTTCGATCGTTAAGGATGCTTCTCAGAAGCTGTAAATGTTAATTCTTGTTGATTCACGCGGGGTTCTGTGATCATTACGCAGGGCTTCTCTTTCTTTTGTATCTTTATACAACAACGTTTCCGATATCGCTTTTCAATTTGAAACTGTTGAAAAATGACACGGGTTGATTGGTCGTCCGTTCTGATAAAATATTCCGAGAAGCATTTTGAAAGTACCGAATAGAAAAACGTATCGTCGTCAGATTTCATAATTATTATACCCACTCGAATAACTAGTATTGCTACCTTCTGAAATATCTATTCAGGTATTGATAATGGGTACTCGCTGTATGAGCCTAAGTTTGATATAAAAGTTATTTCACACAGACATCAAAATTTCGAAAAAAAAATTTAGAGAAAACAACAAACATATATTTCATCAACGATGCTGATGGATGTTGCGTAATTATGCATTAACAATGAACCAATAATTACTGCCATTTCCACTCAACAAACGATAAGAAGTTAAACTCATCCAACTATTAATATTTAGACAACTTTCATTTTTGAGTTTCGAGACAATATAGAACAAAATAATGTATTCAAATGATTTCCAGTTTTGTTTGTCGTTCTGATATCTTTCGACTTAGATCATTATAAATATATATATATATATATATATATATATATATATATATATGTTGTTGTTGTTGAGTTCGGGTTGAACCGCGTCTGGAGTTTTGTTCTGGACGTTTCGATTTTGGAGAACAAAACTCCAGACGCGGTTCAACCCGAACTCAACAACAACACACAACTGACCGCGGAAACCTATCCGAACATATATATATATATATATATATATATATATATATATATATATATATATATATATATATATATATATATATATATATATAGAAGAAGAAAATTAAATAGGTATCCATTCACATTTCTGTGAGACATATCTCCAGGTTCATGTGGAACATGAAATGTTTGTATTTGAATCCATGATTCATAAAATTTTAATACAGTATATTTCTTGAACTATCACGTGCCAAGTATCGAGGGCATTATCGTTCATCTTACAGATGGGCGGAGATGAACAGGACAATACAAGATATTCATATAATGGAATCAAATCTCGAGAGATATATTCAAATCTCATGCTCTCAGTTGAGTTCATTTCAACATGAAATAAGACACTGGACAAAGAAAATATCACTTCTGGTGCCAGCAGCAAAAAATGTAGAACGTACGTGATGATGATCCAAAGATGGGATTGCTTTCAATACCAGCGGCATTAAAAGTGGAATGTATTCATGATGATGACACATGAAAGATTATGGTTTGAAAAAAGAACGTCAACTTTGATGTTGAATAGGATGGTGACCTTTGAATATGATTTCGATAGTCGAATGTTGCAGAAAATTAATTGCCAAGCATCATCTGAAATGACCTTTCATATTCACATAAATTTTACTTCTTTCATATCTATCTCCCAGTCTTTATGGATATATAGTATTTATTTCACAATATCGTTTGAAAGTTAGTTGAGGAGGTGGAAAATGTTTTTTGGTTTTCTTTCCTCTGGAAGAAAAGAAAAGCTTTCAATTCTTATAATATCTGTTTTTAGGACAAATTGGTATGTTTGCTCTGACACGTAACTGCAATATTTCAAAGAAGCAAAATTGACTGATTATTTTGTCAGTTACGTGTCAAATTGTTCATAAACTTGGAGATTGAAGTATATCAAGAATTGGATATTCTTCCCCTTGGCGACGTTTCAAAAGCTAGTCTGCCCCTTCTTTCAACTCTTTCTAGGAAATTTTTAATGAGATTGGATTTTTGGTGGGTGATGTATCAATAGCCATACCAATAATTCTAATTTCAAAGACGAACGTCAACTTTATTGTTGATTGTCAGCTACAAAACGTTATTCATTTACGTTTGAAAAGAAAATGATTTCATTTTAAAGGTTCCAAATATTATTACATTTTTCAAACAACGGGTTTTGACTTGGGCAGACGATGTTGGCTACTGGGTATAAGACCAGGCAATATCATGGATGCACCACTTTTTTCCTTCTACCAATGAAATCACTCAGCTCGATTCTCGGAATAGCGATCAGTAATACTCTTTCATGCAAAAACCATGTATTTCTCGAGAGTGTTCCTTCGAGCCCGGGCTTTCATTTCGTGCCAAGAAATACTTCAAATCCCTTCAGCATCTGATAATCTAAATGGCACGAAAGAAACAATGATCACTGAACTGATTTCACTTCGTTTTGTTGATGATACTTTTCTTACGGGCTCGCTCACTTCTCTGCGATACTAAGTCGGTGACTGATCTCTTTCTATAGATATGGCTATTGGCCTTTATCGATTTGAAATATTCAATCGTTCCGCAGTGTCAATTATCATTTTCGAATGAACCAGCCAGACAGATTTTTTTCTTTAGTGCAGCAAAGAGTTTTTGTGGACGGATGTATTGGAGACCGATCTGAGATTGGGGGGACGAGGATAGCTAAAATGCCTTTAGAAATCAACAATAATGTTAGACGAATGCGGAAAACGTCGAAGACTGATGTAATAAAATATAAAATCACTCGATTCATACTGGATTCGGCAAATCGATTAAAGAAATGGATGGTTTCAATTCAGAGATATTATTTGGAGAGTGATTGAACTATAATTATTTATAACAAAGCATGATATTTTTCGAGCTGATCGTTTTTTTGTATCCCAATTAAGCTTACAATGTGAAACTTTCTACTAGTAATTTCTGATTCATTTTTTTGGTTTTAGATAAATAATTGAACGCGTATTACAGCTCTTCACTGGTATCATGGAAATTCTCGATATTCATGTATATTATAAAACTTCCAGAGATGTTGTACCAATTCCATTACTGACATGATAATGAAGTGATGTCACAGTAGGGGGATCAATGATCAATTCTTCCACTTGTGATGATGGCTCCTCAATGAAAGATTCATGCAAATATTTCACAGTCGAAGTGCTACCTGCTGTACGTTAAGAATAACGAACATCAAGACAGGCGGTAGTGCGGCAATTAATAATGATGATAATTCTCCGAATCCAGATAAAGTGATTAGCTCTCCAAAATACCTGAATCCATATAAATATGCTTTACGAAGTCGTAATACCCTGTTATCGGAGTCGAACTCAAGATGTGAGAGCCTCTGAAGAAGCTAACCACTCGCGCCAGCGAAACGTCAGGAAGAAAGTCCAAAAAATGACGGCCTTCAAACCTGAACGAAAGTAGTGATACCAGAAATATCATAGTTTCCTGTGCGGCGATTCTTAATGATGGTGGGTTTTCAAAACCGTCAGTGATAATCGTACAGGAAACTGTAAATTTTTTTTAAGGATTTTCATCAATTATCGGCTAGTTCAATTCAAGGTTGATAGTAATTCTTCTTCCAACGAAATCAATTGTATATAATCTAATATTAGAAAATCAGCAAATAATTCTAGCATAGAACTGCTACCTATTTGTTTTTAGTGTCTAATTAATTTTCCAATAAATCTCAAAATTCGCTGTTGGAGAAAAAAATGTGTTCAACCGGTACAAAAAACGTGTTTCCGGCTCTCCTAAAATTCTCTAACATGCATTTTTTATATTAGTCATTAGTTCCAAATGAATATCACTTCTGAACAGAAACTCTCAGGATATATTTGTTGTTAATCACCCTATTGGAAGGATGAAAAAAATTCAGATGAACAACCCTTCTTACATAAACAGGAGTGAGGAGTGGCTCTATTTCAATTTTTTTTATCATCCAATCAACTCATTGTAAGAAACAAGACAAACTTATTTTGGAATATAACTATACAGCGAGTAGTCAAATAATGTATTCACTACATGTGCCAACTGCTGTATGTATTCGACCTATTTTTGGCTTATACCGCAGATGTGGCTATGGCTCGATACTCCATAATAGTGATAACATTTATCTCCCATTACAATGATTATTTCCCTCAATGCGAATAAACGATGAAACAGTTGAAGGCTAGACTGCTTCTACAGTTTCACAGCGATTAAATGCACTAGACCTTTTAACCGAATGAATTGGTTGAAACAAAAATTGTTCCTGTGTTCGATTTTGATGTTTCCTTAGTTTACATGTTTTCTGGAAATAATCTCAATATATATCCCTCCTTCACCAAGCTCAATCTACCAAAATGCATGCATTTCCATGAATTTCAAAAGTTTATTTTCGAGCAAACGCTTTCGTGTACAATAATTTAAAACAAAATCCCTACGGTCTCGGAATTTCATCAAATTATCATACACTCAAGTCATTTGCTAAGCAAAGTTTTGAAAATTATGTGCAGCACACATTATAACCGATTAAACTTGGATTTAACCCCCGATTAAATATATTCACAAAAGTGAAACACACCAATACATGCTGGATAAAATAGTCATACATTAAACATTAGGATTGTTTTCAAGTCATAAAAACACTCACGTAACAAATATTTTTTCAGTTGCCTTCTGAACTCATTGTAGTTAATCGTTTCTTCAATATACTTCGACAAATTATTATAAACAGCCAGACCCATCACCGAAGGTAAATCAGATGATACCTTAAATTTACGAAGAGGAATGCGGGTATTCACATTATGAACATTTTCCTTAATGGAATATTTGCTCTTATTTTTGTAAATATGTACTGCCAATTCATAAATGAACATGCATGGGAGGATTAGGGTTCCGAATTTCCTGAATAAATCTTTATAAAATAACGTACTGTGCACTCCTGCTGTCATTCTGACTCAGAACAATAATATTAGAATGTTTAATACACCTCTTCTGAACAATGAAAACATCTGGAACCGACACTGAATTACCCAGAGACATATTCCATATCGCAGTCTCTATGCAAATTGTGAACTTGTAAAGAATTCAGCTTACTGATAATACCAGAGCACTGTTTTTTCCAGCTTAGACATGCGTCTAGATTAATACCCAAAAATTTGGCCTCGTTTGAGTTGGTGATAGTTTGATTCTTTATTACTAACTAGAATTGCATTTTCAAATTTGAAACCTGTTTATATGTCTTCGTAACTGTCCAACGAAACGGTAACTGGAAATCATTGAACAGCTAGTTTCAAATATCTATGAAGTAGCAGAAGAAAATAAAAGACTATATTTATTTGACTAGGTAACCAAAATGTCAGTGGGTTCAATAAAAAATAAGGAGTTGTCACTCACATAAGAATTTTGCTCGCCATACCGCCCGTTGATATCTCCAAGAACGAGAAAGTTCCAAATCCGGCCCTGCGGAGCCGTTCGAAGCACAACACAGTGTCACTCTGAGCAAAACGAATTCTCACTTCACTCTCAACGCCGCATATCCTGCACTGAATGGATTTTCGGTTTTTCTTCGATTCTTCGGGCACTGCAGTCGAAGGCGACCAAGGCAACTTTCGCTCATTCGCCTCCAACAGACGACGATCAGAGTAAGAGGTTTACCACCGCCAACTCGACTTTTATAAGGAGGATACTGCTATTTCTTTGTTTTGTCACGAGATCAGCAGGATACAGATGGTATTAAATTTGTACCTCCTATGTGGCTAACTATATTATTAATATGAAATATATGTATATATATATATATATATATATATATATATAAAATCAGTATACTTATACCAGTCTCATTTTTCCATAAGTCTGTTTTAATTAGAACAACTTCAACGTAACATTATTTATTATTGCTAATCCGCTACTATGAAATCAATGGCTTCGTTCAGCGGTGCACAACCGTTGAGAATAATCACTAAACGTGTTGAGCCGCTGCTCAACGGTTGAGAGTGATCAATGGTGCAGCGGTCCGTTCAGCCGAACAAGTTGGCACATCACTCAACTGTTGAGCACGGCTGAACGAACCCAATGTCTTGAAATCACACCTAAGATATCTCGTTTGAAATCAGGAATTGAAATTTCCCATTGAGATCTTTTTTTTTGCGTACGGCAATCAGTGTGTTAGGAGAGCTCCGGCCGTGGGTCTTATATTTTCTTGAAAAGGGCGCCACTTGATTTTGATGTATTTAAAAACAAGAAACAAAAAGAACTTTGTTCGGTCAAAATTTATAATGTTCGAATCGCTCAAAGGTAACAACAATCCAGAACTATCCTGGGAGGTATAAATAAAATAGACAAAAATAATATATAACACAGCTCTGGACGGTTTTTTACACAAACAGATATCAGTTGATGCCGCTGCAGCTGCAGTAGTATCTTACAGGGGATTTTCTATCCTAAGGATCAAATTTACACTAAACGTTTTTAGTATTTTAAACACCGGCACGGTTTTTTTTGATACCAAACAAAATCTTTAAAATATCTAAAATGAATGTGATGACGAGAATATAGAATAATAATTGATCATTCGAATTGTGTACTCTCTTGGAACGGCAACAAAATGTTCATAGCTTGATAAACTGGATATCTCTCACCAAATTTCCGGGCTCTATCGTATCGGCAAATTTCAGTTACAGGAAGGCGGACTGTGCAGTCTAAAACCCCAGGAGTTCTATCAAAAAACCATATTGAGTATTTCGTTTGGGAGTTGAAAAAAAAAACAACAGGCCCCGCTTCAGCTAACTGATTATTTATGTAATGGTAGGATGGAGATCAGGGCATTATCTGGCAGGCCTACAAAACTATTTGTACCCTGCATGTGTTTCGGGTCTTCTTTATGGGAACCGGCAGATCTCTCTAAAAAAATGATCCTGAATAAGAATCTGATTTTCTTTTTTTACAAAAGAATGGATGTCCAATATAACTCACCTCTTCAAGAGGAAGGCTCCCACACAAAAAGAACAACGTTACAAATATGTGAACGGACGGAAATCAACCGAAATATCAGAGATCGGGGAAACTAAAATGGCTGCTATTCGTGCATTTTTCTCTAGTCGTTGGCTCCCTACCTCGCCTCACTACCTCTCAATCTTCCGAAACTCGTTCTTTCGAAATTTCTATTTTGAAAAAACTATATTGAAGCTGCTATGGCTTAGCCAATCAATTGTTGGCTACCGTTGACAAATGAATCCAAGCGGCCAAGCGCTGACTTCAAACCAGCTGGACTGTCAGTTGCTATCTGTTTTGACATTACTTTAGAGATGTCGGCGATTATAAACACAACGAAAATGCCTGTTTGTTTGCAATACCCTACTCCGATTTGAAATAATTCTATTTGATGGTAAGTAGATAAATTTTACCAATACTTGATCAAAAAATTTCATTTTATTATTCCACTCGAAATACTCATTTCTCTGTTTATAACTCATCTTTGTTTCAGACTACATCACTCCAGACTTCAAAAATCGTAAGCCAGCTTCCAGAAATCTACCGAAACGATCAATGGGAATATCTTGATAAGGAAACAAACTGTAGGCGGGTATAAATCAACTGCCTAGTAAAAACAACTCAACAAAAGTATTTTGTTTGTAGGTTACGATTGGATGCAACAAATAGATGCCAACAGTGGCGGAGCTACCAGGTGTTTGAGAAATCGAATGCTCTGAAAATGATTCATGTGATGATTTTCGAATAAAGATGATCTTGAGTTGTTTGTTATGAAAAATTGAAATGTGTCTGAAAACGGAAATTTTCATGTTACAAAATTAAGACCCTATGAAACCTGTCAGAAGCTTATTTTGGGTCCCGGAACTGAAATGAAAGTCGTAATTCCGAATTATAGAATCGCACTAAATAAAATTAAAAAAGAATATTGAACAATTTTACAATACAATACTTTGCTTGTATACTGAACTTGAAACTGTGTTACAATGCATTTCTCCTTTTCCTTTTTTTAAGTCATCTTTTTTTATTATTGTTTCATTATTATGATTCTTTTATATTTCATTCAATTTACTATTCATTTTCGCATCTTCTACCAGTTCAAATGATTTCTCTCTGTGTGAATTATATTCACAATATTTAATTTATTATTAATTGAATATTTTTCAACTTTATTTCAATTTTTTCGTTCAGATTTATCTCTTTCATTATATTTTTTCGACGAACTCTCGACAGAATTAATATCCTCGTCCTCACATTGACTTTTTGTGGTCACTTCATCAAGCGTGGGTTTTGGTTTTCCCATAACCGCTTTTCGAAGCAAAACAAGCCATTCTTTATCTTTCTCACTAATGATTGAACAATCCGTTATTGTGGATTTGAGAAAACAAAGGACTGTATATAGGATGAATGTTGAAAAATATATTCGAAAAATACTTTAATACATTAGGAACTTGAAAACTATGGAAGATAGAAAAAACGGTTGAATTGAAGTAGAATTGCGCCTTTTTGTGACCAATGATGAGAAATTTTGAAAGTCTAAGTTATTATTTCCGAAGCTATTCGAATAACATTTCTATTTCCACTTTTTCTTACTAGATGGTAGTGTTTTCAGATTGTTCATACATTTTATTGAATCCGAAATATCGTAGAAAATACTCTTTTACGGTAATGAGCTTTATTCATTTCCGACTGCAATATCGAGATGTGATAAAACTTCATGACAAAAACAATAAAAAGCTATGGAATCTCAAGAGATGCTTAATAATACGTCGTTTATTAATGAATTCTTACTCCTTAGTATAAGAAGCGACGAAGGCGAGATATTAGGATGATTATGGAGGCGAACTATGACCTACACGTTGGACCACCCACTACCAGTGGGACAGTTCAAGAGGAAATAGTTCGACCATGAATAATCCTGAATACTATGAATGAAAAATTGAATCTATGTTTAGCAATTCTCTGAGTCACACAACGAATATAAATTAGTGCTTTTTTCTAGTTAAAATTTATCAATTATAACCAGTGATAATTTGTATTTGAGAAAAAGAAATCAACACCCTACAAACAGACTATATCAGGGTAAGTGATCAATCAATATATATAATAGTACGTGGTGCCCGATTCTCGAGGGCCGAACCTATACGCTCGTGATGTTCTATCGCAGTTCAGCATACACATTCCATATTGCTCTTCGTTATTCTGAACGATTCGTTCGTCGAACGTATGATCGAGAATTGGACCGGTGATCTGAACGAAAAATTGATACCACATTTTTGAAAGTCTGTCAGTGGCTTCACTTCGACAAGTCTACTTTTTTTTTAATTCTTCATTTAACGTCGGCCTATTTCCGGACTCGGGACCGCCGGCTTTACGTTCCCTCGAAGGACGGCATATCCTCAATATATCTTGTTCTTATTGAAGAAGAGCTCTAATACAGGTAATAGAGGATTTTGCTTTGCAAAATTAGGCAGGAGTAATTTTATTGCATGGATAGTTGCAGCCTGACGTACTCAACCTAAAAACACAAAATACTTACAAAAATGGCGAACGGAAGTGCCACCATTTTGTAAAAAACCGTTTGGGCCTGTATCTCCGTAAGCGTGCACTTTAGGCCAACAATTATCAGGACCTTTTTTATAGATAATTGAATTTCCTACCTTTTTTATTCAAAAATTTTCTTCGTAGCACTTACCGTTCACGACTTATATTATTATTACTTTTTGTTTATTCACTTTTTTACCGATATCTCTTTAAATAATTGTTTAAACAATAAATCGTTCGAAATAAAACTTTTAAATCGATTGATTTTCCACAACTTTTATTCAAAACTTTTTTCTCTAAAGTTAATATTTTCGAAGTTACAACGCGTTCAATGTTATTCTACAGAGTACAAGGTTATTAAGAACGAAGTATGCATAGCGTAATGATGTAGCGAATCCGATACATAATACAAAAAAATTGATTTTAGAATTTTTTTGATTTAATAAATAAATAATAATTCAAGTTCTTACGTGCAAGAAATAGCGAATACCCATTAAAATTATTTCTTTGTATTTTCTTTTATACAATTTAATATTACTATAATTAATTTAAAAACTACTGCCATAATTAAACACGCAAATGAAAAAATGGAATGTTTATTGGAGAATATATGTGAAATTTATTTTTACAAATGTACACCAAAATGAATCATATGTCTTCTCTGACTCTGGCGTTTCGAGGGTGGTGAATTTTCGATTCGATTTTACATTCTCCTTATCTTCGTCAGTGGCATATAAAGATTGTAACGCCTCTATTAATTTGTCGTTACAATCATCACCAATATCTTCATCGATGTCGCACAATTCTGTGTTGTTGACGATTACTTTCAGCTGATTAGTGCACGTTTCCTCTGTGCAGTTCTCACAGATTACCGTACAGTCCAATCCTGCTTTTTGGCACCCACAGGCTCTGCCACAGCCAGTTCTGCATTTGCATGAAATGCACTCTAGTTGATCTCCCAGATACAAGACGATTGAAATTAACGCGTTGTAACTTCGAAAATATTAACTTTAGAGAAAAAAGTTTCGAATAAAAGTTGTAGAAAATCCATCGATTCAACAGTTTTATTATAAACAATTTATTGTTTGAACATTTATTTGAAGAGATATCGGTAAAAAAGTGAATAAACAAAAAGTAATAATGATATAAGTCGTGAACGGTAAGTGCTACAAAAAAAATTATTGAATAAAAAAGATAGGAAATTTAATTATCTATAAAAAAGGTCCCGATAGTTGTGGGCCTAAAGTGCACGGTTACGGAGATACAGGCCCAAACGGTTTTTTACAAAATGGCGGCACTTCCGTCCGCCATTTTTGTAAGTATTTTGTGTTTTTAGGTTAAGTACGTCAGACTGCAACTATCCATGCAATAAAATAACTCCTGCCTAATTATGCATTATGGACACGAGTAGCTGGCTCCCTATTACCTGTACTACTCGGCCGTGCCCGATTTACGATGTAGGGTTTAGAATGTGACTTTAAGGTAGAAGGTGAAAGTTTATTTGTCATAAATAGGGTCCCTATATTCTCTTGCACATTTAGCTGCTAGTTGTCTATATTTTAATGACACCATAGCTCATTCCAGTTACATGTTTTTGTGTATGGTAGAAAAGCCTTATAGTAATAACACGTATAATCCATACAGTTGGTGACAGAGGCCAAAATTCATCAAAAACAAATACTCAGGTTGATCCCAACTGGGGCACAAGATAATCAGGACCCACGATAATGCTTCCGAGCTCTCAGAAAATTTCTACATAACCAGATTTTGGAAGAGAACTTTCTGATGTTCTCCTGTTTCGGTCGGAATTCAGGATTATTATGAAATGAATTACATGGAATATTTCCCTCATATATAAAATGTCCCATAAGAGCAAGGCAATTAAGGAAAACCTACAGCGGTAATTGCTTTGTATCGAAAACTTAACAGCGGGAATTGCATTGTATCAAGTCACCATAACAACACATTTGAAACCGTATCGCTAGACGTCAGTAAACAACACAAATAAATGTCAGATAGACTTCAAAAATAGAAAAAAAATTGCGTTTAGGTGAGTTCTCCATACAATCTATGGAGGAAAGTATAAATGAACAAAAAATAACATTTCCTTGAGAATTCCTTTATTCGTGAAATATTCCAATGAATTACATTCGTGCATAAAAATGACCAGATAATTTTTTGCATTCAAGCGTGATATCTTATACAAATTGCATTCTGTTATTTTCATATTTTGTAAAAGAGCCAAAATGTGAAAATAAACTTGCAATTTTTAGATATCACGCTTTCTTGCAAAATTATGGGTAATTTTCATGCACTCGTGCAATTATAACCGAAAACATTTTGAACTAATCAATGGTCACACGAAGCAAAACCATTCAAAACCAGATGCAGTTACTGACGACGTTAAATACGTCAGAATGACAGGCAACTTACTTAAATACCTGATAAAAAAAAATTGCAAAATCGATATTTTATCATTGGAAAATATTGAGCAGAATATTTTTCATCGACATCAGGAACGATTTTGGGAGAGATCATGTAGAAAAGAAGTTAAAAATGTATTTTGATTATCCAACGCGTGTACGCGAAATCTTGTAATCTCGTCCCCCAAAAATCATGATTGTTACAGCTTATCCAATTCATCTTAACACAAACTCAGATACTTTTCCAGTTGCACACTGGTAGTGTAGAGCATGATAACACAGTGAACACATATAAACGGTGTTTTTTCATGTAAGTATACTTCACAGAGATTGCTGGGCATATACGTTATCAGTGCTGTGCCAAGATGGATTGGATAAGCTGTACACAAAATGAAACCTTTTTGCGACTTTTTTTCATTATTTTGCAGAGGATATTTTGTCCACCACATGGTTCGATAGCTTCTACATTCGATGAAAAATGATAGAATATCGACATGTTCAGGTTGTCTGACTGTAAAAAAGCAGCTTTTATTTTGTCCACCGATATGACCAATTGATTGGGTGATTGTATCTTATATAATTCTGTGAAAATGATTCAAGTGGTGATCATGAAACATATCCGCGTAAAATCGACGTGTTTGAGTCGGTAGGCTCATTGATTGCAGCAGTTTTTTGTTTGAGTTTATCCGTTGGTTTGTTGATGTCGGTAGCAAATTAGAAACCAGAAACTTGTGTAACCAAATATTCAAGAAATTCTTCTACAAATATTACTACTATTTTGTCAAGCTCACCATGAACTAGTTATAGCGGATACAAAAAACAATACAAATAAACTTCAACAAACCTAATTAGATAATTTAAATTCAGCAATCGTCAGAATTCACTTCGCAAACGGTAAAAACCAAATTTGTAATCATTTTAGGAAGAAAATATAACTGCTTTCCGCGTATGATGTCATGATTCTTGTTGTGTATACAAATATAAATATTTTGGTTTGCACGAAACTGATATACTCCTGTGTAGATATAATTATACTTCGGTTGGTCCTATCCGAATAGATCACCTTGTAGTAGTACCTCTATGACTGAAATGCGCAAGTTGAAAGAAAGAATGATTCACGATGCCCCTATCTCACGAGTCCTCACCCGAATATCCGTCAATATACTTCTTGCGCTGAATGTGATAAGTTCGAAAGTGTAAATTAGTTTAAATAAGTGAATTGAAGAAAATCTTCCATATGTACTATTGGAAACAAAACAAACGATGCTCAGTGAAAACAACGTAGAAACTTGGCGAACCCTACGGAAACTCGAGGAAAAACTCCGTTCCTACTCGTTTAGTAAGTAAGATTGTTTTTAATGTTTTTTGTCATGTTTTAGAAAAACCAACGGAATGAGTGGACATATAATTGGAAATAGGTGAGACTGACAATGATTTCTGACCATTGATCATCGGCAGGGGCAATCTACCTTGTAGATCAACATACGGCTGAACTTTATTCATCATCCTAGGCCGTTTTCTGCCCTGCATACTTTTTGAGTTATGCCAGCCGAGTGTCTCGCGCCCAAAGACAATTTCTCTTTGGTTGGCGCAGGTCCGTCTTCAGATTTGACATCGGAATTTTCTACCACCAGCAGTGAATCTTTCCGTAGTGATAACGCTGTTACTACTATACTGGGAGATGATCCGACTGAAGCAAAGTTTTACGGTAGTGATATCCAGGATGATTTCGCACTGCAGTGGTGTACCTATCTGACACAAGCACAAGAGAACGACAACGAGGAACCTTAAAACACTCGAGGACAAACTCTGTTCTTACTCGTCGTAAGTAAGTTTGTTTTTCATATTTTGTCACGTTTTAGAACTGAACCAAAGACGTGAGTGGACGTATAATTGGAGACAGCTGAGACTGACAATGATTTCTGATCATTGATCATCGGCAGGGGCAATCTACTTTGTAGATCATTCTACGGCTGACCTTCAATCATCATACGCCGTTTTTTTGTCCCGCACACTTCCTGAGTTGTGCTCGCCGAGTGTCTCGCGCACGAAAACAATTTCTTTTTTGTTGGCGCAGGTACCAGGCCATTACACTACCTCATATCCACCCCAACTGAATCCGGTAGTTCAGACCTTTTTTTTCGGGATCTGAATTGAGGTTTTCTACTGGACCCTCAAATTTCGTTGGGCAAAGGTTTCTCAGCCCTCAGTACAGCTATGCCTGATGAGTGATCGATATGCTGAAGCATTCAAGACTACTTTGTCTGACAAAGCCGGTGCTGATGAAGCATTATGCAACGTTCCTCCCTCGATTTTGAACCACAGGAGATTTCTGCTTGCACTAGACCTGAAGGTACAACCTTTCCCTTCAAAATACCTCGAGGGCACTGCTCATCGAAGTCAATGGCAGTCTTAGAAAAATCAACAGAGGGGGGACACCTCAAGCAGACAAAACAGAGGATGGTGAGAGCGGTTCACGACGTACAACAACAAATGGACGAAATAACATATTTGAACTTATACGCTGGTCGCATTAAATATTTGACAGCACGTGGCAATCTATAACAAACAACTTCAACATTTTGGAATGGATTCAGAGATATAAAATCCATTTTTATACTCTACCTTATGGAAAACTGGCACCTGAACCCCGACAATTCCACCCAGCCGGCTAAACCTATGTTGTGAGTGTTTAGCTATATTACTGGAATTTGACTACATTGGACCAGCAGTCAATGTCAAGAACAATTTTTGGTTCAGCTATTCTCTCAGGTTTGAGTCTTACTGATAGCTATAGATTTCTTTTGAATCTGAAACATTTGCATGAATTCATCACAGCCCCTCACTTGGAGCTGTGAAAAATCTGATGTCTGAAAATTGTTTTTTAACGTCAGTGGATTCGACAGATGCCGATAAACATATGAAGTATTTGTGCTTCCAATCTTGACACAAAATTTTTGAATTTAAATTTTTTGTGTTTTGGCTTATCTTTGCACCTTATATATTCACAAAAATCTCAGAAACGGTTATACATTTTTTGAGTTCAAGAATTTTCTGTATCTGTAGCTATTTAGACGACATCTTTTTCAATTAGTATTACCAAGATGGAGTGTTCAGGAAACATCCAACAAATTTGAGGTATCTTGGTAATCATTACGATTCAATATTAATGGAAAATAAATTCATTTGACACTTGATTTCGGTTTGCCTTGTAGTTGAATATAGGTGGCCGTCTACAAAATCATTTGAGGGGCACCGATGTATAACCTTGCAGACGGATCGAGGAGATTTTGACAATGTAAATTTCCACCGAATTACAGTGACTTTTTCATGTTAGGCAACTAGAAGGTAAAACAAGGCCTGAATTTTCCAGAATATTACATGCAACAACGAAAAAGCCAAAGGTTTCAGTGAAGCAGGCCAAACTTCACATTAATGTTCAAAACCTTCAGACAGTTCCCCTCAAACTGTCACATTTTGTCGCATTGAGACAACAACACCGTCAACGCGCAGATCAACCGGATGTCTGGAATGAAGCACCCAAACCTCAACGGACTGGCTGGTGATATTTGGTAGTGGTGTGAAGAATTAAGCATAATGATATTCAGGAACCTGAGTTTTCTGGTGGAGAATATATATGTATATGTGTGTATGTGTGTATATGTGTGTATATATATGTGTATATATATATATATATATATATATATATATATATATATATATAAAATTATCAACTAGTGATGTTCGTCTCATAAATAAATTCGAAATATGAGTTTATAGCAGATCAAAGTCCATGATGTGTCACCTTCGGAATGCAATATCGAGAATACGCCTACCAAGAGCGGGCCAAAAAATTTCGATAACCTGAAGTTGATCTGTTTACTAACTACTCTAACACATAGGGTAAAACATTTTTATCTTTACAGCCAAACCCCATAAGTTATGCAACTGATGCATTACATTAACATGGTCTTACACAAACATTTGTGTTTTCCCAATCATCACCACTTCCACATTTTCCTAGAATATTGAAAATGATCGAAGGGGACAAAGTAACATGTTTTGTGTTTCTGTTATCGCAGTCCCAAACTTGGTTTCCACAAATTGATATCAATTTTGAATTCCATTATATTGTATTTTGAACCACAATATATAATTTTTTCAGTTTCGTTTGAGCACCTACATCCACTGTGGTGACATCTTTCCCTGGGTGAACCGATTGTGTCTGGCATCCATTTTCCAGGAGAAAAACTGAGGGGTGAACCTTCAGCGATTCTGATGGCATCACTGATTGCAAATACGATGAAACCATACAATTTATTTTTGTCTCATTGGTGGATATTTGTGAAGGAGATGTGGATAAGGTAGATCGCCCATGGGTGCAGCTAGGTAAAAATTATTGTACTAGAAAATTACATAGATCAGCTTGAAATCTGATATCTCATGCATGTAACTATGATACAATGGAAATGTTTTAGAGGGGTATTTTCAAACGAGTGTCGCCCTTCAGAAGTCGAATCTTCCGCAGAAAATGTTTTGACGAGGCATCTTGCCTCTTGGCGTGTGAGTCCCAGCACAGAAGCTCGATGGAAAGTTGAACCCGAGTCTTCCGCTTGAGGGGCAGACGTGCTTGTCTCTTCACTGCCGAGAACCAAATTATCCACAGACGACCAAGAGAGCAACAAATACAAACATGTATATTTTTTTTTCACCATTTTCCACGGTGAAACGTGAATTGTGTATGACATCCACGATTATCAATTAAAAAACCGCACACATTCAATTAGGTTTTTTTCTCATTTTTACTTATAGAAATCCTCATCACCCAGCTAAACCTCAGCACAAGACATGCTGCCATTTCTGCGGCCAACCAAATCGATATGAGCACGGACACCATACGATCAAATGAAGGCTAAAATTGTTCAAAAAAAAAATTGTTCTAAAATTGTTCGTTTCCGTTAGCCAGCTGACGAACGTCGGCCCTCAGAAGTCGAAACTTGTGCGAGCAATGGATCAACGAGGCCTTGCCTTTTGACGTGCGATTGCCCAGCACGGTGGACAGGCGAGGATTCGAGCCCCGGCCTTCCGCTTGATGGGCAGATATGCTAACCACTACACTATCGAGACCACGGTCTACAAAATTATTAGTCCGAAAAATAAAATACTTCTGGTAAATTCTACATAGACCAGTAATTACAAATGGTACATTTGCGGATTACCTCCGCAATTTCATTAAACGAGTGTAAGTTTTCTGGTTATTTGAGTTTTGCAACATTATATTGTATTAGCATTCAAATACTGTCTGTATCAAATTCTTAGTTTACAGTGGTGAATCAAATGACATAAACAGTTCATTTAGACTACTTCATTAGTATGAGATCAGTCTGAATAAAATTTTGATCGCCTTTTAATAATTCTTTGAACATCTACAAGGTGATCTATTCGGATGGGACCAACCGAAGTATAATTGAGGATTAAACGACTTACCTGAAGGAAGTTCAATCCAAATTATACGAGGTTGGTCACATCCGAATAGAGAGACACCCACCCATCTCAAAAAAAAAAAAAAAAATCCAATATATTATTTGTTCTGCCATCCCGACCCAAAAAGGCGATATCATCGCAAGGTATATTGACGGATATTCGGGTGAGGACTCGTGAGATAGGGGCATCGTGAATCATTCTTTCTTTCAACTTGCGCATTTCAGTCATAGAGGTACTACTACAAGGTGATCTATTCGGATGTGACCAACCTCGTATAATTTGGATTGAACTTCCTTCAGGTAAGTCGTTTAATCCTCAATTATCTTTGTATTCTGAATATTTATCTTAAATACAGATGAGATTTTTTGGCTTCAGTGAATCGAATTTGATATATTCATGGAAAAATAATCCCGTCCGCATCAACCGTGAGAATAAAAGAAACCTACGAATTCTCTGGAAAAAGTAAAAGTTACCGAGGTCAGTTGGAACTAAGTTGCGTATTCAAATTCTCAATGAAATGTGATGGATATGAATATTATGAGCCCTGGAGATACGAATTTACATTCACTTAGAATTTTTGAAGTAAGACTCGAACAAACCTCTTTCGACAAGTAGTTCCAAAGCTCAGCTGTTCTATTGAAAAAAGATTCTTGAGCGAGAGAGGTTCGACAGGTCTTCAAATTCACAACAAAGGGGTGAGAATTCCGTACTTGTCGAGTCATCCGTGTAGATATTGCCGAGGGTGGAACGATTGATAACAATTCAGAAGAGCACCGACCGTGATAATATCTATAGAAGAGAGACCAGTCTCCGACCCTTTTACGATGTTCCAATGAAGTGAGCGAGTCCGTGAGCGAAGAATCACCAACAAGACGAAATGCCTTTTTCTGAATAGAATCGAGAAGGCTCAATGAATGTTTTGGTGCCGAACTCCTAACATGAGAACTGTATTCCAAGACAGGTCGATCATAAAATTGTTCGTTTCCGTTAACCATCTGACGAACGCCAACCCTCAGAAGTCGAAACTTGTGCGAGCAATGGATTAACGAGGCCTTGCCTTTAAACGTGCGATTACCCAGCACGGGGGACTTTTACCAAGTCATCGTTTATTTTATTGACGTGAATGTTTCTTTGAATTTTTGTTGCTCGAGCTGGTATGGGGACTCTGGAAGAGAAACTGGTAAGAAGAGTACTGTCGTCTGCAAAACTATGTATTGAACAAGATGTTCTCTCGACCAAATCATTGATATGAAGCAGAAACAAAGTAGGCGCCAGAACAGAACCTGTGGAACACCTTCATTTATTGGAAGAATATTTGATGATACTCCATCAACAACCACATACATCAGACAAGAAACTCTTCAACAAAGCACATAACTGAGGAGGCAAACCATAAGATGGCAGTTTATAAAGGAGACCCCGATGACTTTGAAATATCGAGTGCAACAGCTATGGTTTTTCCAAATTTTTCGATTGAATGCTGCCAAATATGAGGAACATAAGCCAATAAGTCACTGGTTGATCTTTGATGTCGAAATCCGCATTGTCGATCATTGATTATTCTCGATTTCTCTAGATATTTGATAAGCTTCATATTGATTGTTTTTTCTATGACGTTGGAAATGGTAGAAAGCAATGCAATTGGTCTGAAATTACAAGGTAAAGTTTTATTCCCTCTTTTAGGAACTGGCTGAAGTCTTGCTGTCCTCCAGGACTTATGAAAAACCCCTAAGTTATATGAAAGGTTGAATAATTCGCAAAGTAATGGTGTCAATTCGGAGGCACGTGCTGGAATTCCATCAGATTCGCAAGCCTTGATTAGTGGGGGAACGTTTCAGATAACAGTTTCCTTTTTCACATGTCACTGTGATACTGAACATTTGAGTAAGAAACCGACGAACTTTGCCACCCTTTGGCAGTACCTAGTAGTATAATATACGAACACGTTGTAAATAAAAGTTCAAATGATGTATATCATAATAATACGTTGAAATACCCACAACGTTTCTCAATAATATAATTCTCAATGCAAGGAAAGGTTGTTTCCGGCGACATTTTTACTGTTTTTCAACGGTTGATTATGTAGCATATTTTCAACGTGTTTTCAACGTGCATGTACCCATTGGATTGACAATCATTGACAACAAATCTCTGATTCCTTTGAGACAGATATGAGATTTTAGTGAGGTACAAACATCAATACCGAATCCAAAGTATTGAAGTATAGAACGAAGAAGAGAATGATCCATCGTGTCAAAAAACCTTACTACGGGGGTACTGAGAGTAGGGTGATTTTATTATCATCTACACCTCGATAGATGTCATCCGTCTAATGTGTAGACTCAAGCTGCATTGAAGACATTTGCGGACTGTACTTTGACTTTTTTTTTCACAATTTGTACAAGCACTATTCACAACATACACAGGTTTCACTAACTTAGCGTAATCTAAACTTTGATACCAAGACGTTAGATCAAACTGTAGATACCAATAACGTGGAGCACATTATGGTATTGTTTTATTTTTTGTGTGTGGAGTCGAAATTAAACGGCAGCCTCCATGACATGATGATATGCAACTCCACACAAAAGGAGGGAAAAACGCTGGCAAATAATCCGAGCGCAGGTGGACAGTAAGTGTTGCTAACTTATCGATATCTACTTAACCCTTTCCAGCCCAGTGATGCCATATGGCATCATCAAATTTCTACCTATATGAAAGCTCGTGGGTCATTGGTAGTTGCGGCATTTTTCAATAATATTTGTTCAAATGCTTTAAAGATGTCGCATACATACCCTCTTGATATTTTATTCTGCGAGTAACATCAAAATCAATCGTTGATAGAAGCGTAGGCCATATTTTTTCTCGAATGATGCGTTTCAAGATATTTCTCGCAAATAATTGGGTTTTGTGTATATTCTACTGGAAGGGAGCTATTGGAAAGTGAAAACGAAGAGCATTAAAAGTGAAAGTGAAGTTGTTTTTCAATTTCATTCATGTAACAATTCTAACTCACCTACATGAATTATGCTCAATGATGCCATATGGCATCATCAGCATTTCACCACAAAAAAAATTATTATTTTTTCTGCTATTTTTCCTTCCAAAAATAATAAATTGGGCTGGAAAGGGTTGAGTGAATCTTGTTAGATTATGTTTCCAACAAAATGGGGGAGGGGCACTTGAACTATGATTGGGTCTGAAACCCTATTGTTGAGCAGGAAGAAGTTTATGGTTTGAAACGTAAATGTAAATCTGTTTTCGAGATGGTAGGCAGAATTTTTATTAATCTAATGTTATCAAAAGTGTTTGGTTGCTTAATTTCATCAATTGGGAACGAGAAGCAACTGCGCTTCAGGAAATGGCTTGTGGCTTGAATTCATTTTCGGAAAATGAATTCACGAAAAACAATTCAGAAGTCAAAATTCATAGAAAAAAAGATAGCAATTCACAGTTTAGTGTTTTTCGAAATGGATTGAATTCACTGAAAATAAACTCAATTCATTTCAAATAAATTTGTTAATTCAATCCAACTCTGAAAGCTTATAATCCGAATAACTTCGTCATATTCAAATTTCGAAGTTCTGAAGGTATATATACCTACATCTTTCAAGGCAAAAAATGTATAGATGAGAAGTGAACAATGGGGAGACTCCGTTTTAAAATGAAAAAATGAAAAAATGTTTTTCACAAAGAATTTTTCCAGATATATTATTTTGACTTCATTGATACCTCTATAAATGTTAGAAAATCTAGGGTATAAGACAAACTGTTTGAAAAAATATAAGATATTCATTTATATTCAATTTTTGCAAAATTGTGAATATAAGTAAAGTAATATGTTCGACAAGAATCGTAATACCAATGTTCAAAAACATCATCAATATAATGACAAATGTGATCCAAGGATTTACATACTGTTTCATGAACTCATTTCAATATCTATTTGCTAAGTGTCGAAGTAAACTTGTGTTCTCACAAAACTCTCAAAGGACCATGAATCATTTTATCATATCTAAATTAGTGAGGAATGAAATCAACTGGGAAATCAGAAATGAGTCTTGAAAGTGATGAATCATAATAACCTCTATGAAATAATAATGATTTCATTTAGTATTGTGGTCACGTCTTCTGTTTTATAAACCGGAATTTAAACAATAATGTCTATATAATCTCCGGAACAATATGCTTGATATTCAACGGTGTAGTAACGGACGAATGTACTATACCTGCATTCGGGAAAGTATGTTCGAAGATACATCACCCGTTTTCTTTCTCAAATGGAGGTGTTACCCTGAACTTCTGATTATTTTTCATGATACGAGGTTTACGTGAAACCTCGAGACACTGTTCAAATAGCGGTTGGTAGGAAACAATAGAACAATTCATTTAGTCGTCTGAATTATTCTTGTTTCGTTAATCCTTACTAGATGATGAAAAATACTAGCAATACTTTTGTGGGTCCAATGTGAATTTCGTGTCTTGTAGATGCTTACCTGGTGGGAGGAATCTGTGTCGAGTGCGACCATTTTTAGTTTGGTTCCCAGGTAATTGATCTATGTTGAATGTTCTTACTTGTATACTAACGGTTCGATTCATACCCATCATAAGATCTTAGATTCAGTCGTCTCTTAATATCCCGAAATGACCGCATTCTTCTGTACGAAAAACCTGACACTATTTACAATATTGGCGCAATTTCTGACGAAAGGTCTCAGAGAAAAGTTTTCAAAAGTAATGTTATAGATCTTGAAGAGATCTAGAAAACGTGTATGAATGACATTCGCACATAACCTCAAAATAACCTCGATAAATGGAAGAATTGGGTTTTTCATCTTTCATTTCCACAAAAGTCATTATATTTCGATGAAATTCTTCAGAAATATACTGTATCATAACCACAATATTTTTCATAATAATGAATCGAATAGTTCCAAAGATAATAAACTCTTTCTTCGAAAATACTTTTTTCAAATTTCATTTATCCTTCAGAGATTAGTCGTAAATCGTTTTTCTTGGGCTCATTCTCTCAACTGTGAATTTCGATTATTTTTTCAAATTTCGAAAAACGAATTACATCATTAAATTTTCCGGAAGAAAATACAATGGATTTTTTTTTCATTTTCTGGTGAAGAATGGAACTGATGAGAAAATTTTAAACGAATGATAAAATGTGATACGAATTAAAAAGGAACATGATTTTTTATTCTTTCAAATGAAATAATTTACAATTCAATTTTTTTGGAAAACTATTTTGAGTTTCAAAATTTTCAGTCACATATCAACAAAAATTACGTACAATATTGGCATTATAAATTTTTTTTCAGCCAGTCTGCAAATTTTTGATCGTTGTTCAATTATTTCTTCGGAATGTCCATCTGACTGTAGAGTTTCTTGGTAGGTTTGAGTTCTTCAAAGTTGACAGAAATTACAAAAACATATGTCTGCACCGTAACAGTTCGTACATAAATCTGTACATCTCAGTCCATGTTTTCGACACCCGCATTGATTCCCCTCACATCTGGTTTCGCAGGCTCTAGAAATTATTTCAAAAAATCATCAGGTTTGACTGAATCTTCAGTGAATCGAATCAAGAGTTTTATAGTATTATTCATGATCATTTCTTTCCAGACCCTCTTTTTTGTAGTTATATTTCATTTCCAACCCACTTTTGAAGCTGAAAATATGCTCTATTTGATTTTGTATAGTTGCTTCAACAGTGGGTTCCAATTTGAAAGTGAGCACTTTATACGGTTCAAATCTCAAAAATCTAGGGATAATTTATCATTAGTGCAGTTCTGTATCTCTCCAGTATATTAGCTTTTGCTTCCTCCCAGGCGCATTTGACCATATTAGTGCACTTGTAAATTGAAGAAATTAATTTACAGTCATTTCGGGTAATAACTTCCGGGTCTGCAGCAGTCATAAAAAGGTATTATTAGTACTCAGTCACCTCTTCAATTACAAGTAGTGCATTGAACGTTGCTTATTTCCTGTTGTCTGCAAAACCAGACGATGTGCTGCAGCCAGTGAAACAAAGTAAAATCCAACAATTATTGAAGTTGCGCGTGGAATGGGGAATATGCATGATTTTTTGTAATGTCTCGAATTTATCATTCAGATCCTTATAAGGTAGGAAGATAAGATAGGCATGAATATATTAATAATTACCTCGCAGCTTCCACTCCTTCGATCTCTGCTCATTTGAAATCAAGACTTGATGCAGAATATGCCATCATTCTGTCTCCTCTGTCATGATATTTCTCTTCGACCAGTGGTGACGCGTTTTGTGAGTTCGAATTTCTCTTTCTGATTCTCCACTTTTATCTTTTATATAATATTTTATGGGTTTGAATAATAACTAAACAACGATGATACCTTTCGATTATGATGTGACGATAATGAAGATCCTAGAAAGAATGTTCGAGACAAATATAAATTTCATGCATATCACCTTTTATTTATATTACCTATTATTATCTTTGACTGCTTATAGCAGGGGTGCTCAAACGGTCGATCGCGATCGACTAGTCGATCGCGAGTGTTTTTTGAGTCGATCTCGAGAAAAATTTGGCATTTTTGGCAGACATCACAATGCATTTAAACACCATCAACTTGGAGCTTCAAGGTGAAGGAAAAACTATTATTGAGATGATTAGCGCAATAAACGCATTCAAAAGTAAATTGCAACTTATGAAAGATCAACTGAAAAGAAAGGATCTGAAACATTTTCCGTCTGTGAAAGCAAGGATTCCTCAGTTGAATTATGATGTTTATGAGGCAGAATTATCAAAAATTTCAGGCCAATTCGGAATACGTTTTTATGATTTCAATAAATTAGCAAATATCGCACCATTTATGAGTTATCCTTTTTCGTGTAAAAACATAGAGGAATTAGCTGCTGAAATAGCAAGTCAGTTCAACATGGACTTATGTTCTGTTGAAAATGAGATAGTTAGTGCAGATTATATCAGATATACATCTCAAAACACAGCATCTGATGTAAAATTCTGGTGTTTTATATTCTCGTTTATATCTGAAGATAAATATCCAAATCTAAGGCAATTCGCCCTTCCACTGACGGCAATGTCTGGCTCAACTTACTTGTGCGAGTCTGCATTCTCAGAAATGAAGATAATTAAGTCAAAATATCGCAATCGACTAACTGACGAACATGTGTCATCATGCTTGCGAATAGCACTCGGTAATTACGTACCATCTTATGAAAAATATGCTGAGGACATGCAGTGCCACGCTTCAACATCCAAAGTCACTCT